>QEPC01012785.1:124250-142571 GCA_003113815.1 Sphenodon punctatus
TCACTGCCCCCCATGCCTGGAACTCCCTCCCTCCCTGCCCACATCTGCCTTGCTTCCTCCCTCCGCTCCTTCAAATCCCTCCTCAAGACCCACCTTTTCCTCGCTGCCTTTCCCAATGCCTGCTAGTCTTTCCCCATACACTTACTGTCTGCCCTCCTCTGCTGACTGCTGCCACCAACCTCTTTGTAACCAAGCCAAGCATACGCACCTGAGACTTTGCATCCACTTGAATGTTTGTTTGTCTTCTCCCCTGTCTCTCCCACTGTCCCCTCCCCTGTCTCCCCCCCTTTGTCGTTTAGATTGTAAGCCACAGGCAGGGTCCGCGTCTAGTTCTATGTTCTGTACAGCAGCAGGTCACATGACTGGCGCTATATAAATGTTTATAATAATAATAATAATAATAATAATAATGAATTCCTTGCACAGACAGCCAATTTTCCAAAGCATCAAGAAATAGCCACTCCAGTCCCAGGACACGCCGTCAGGGTTCTGGGGCCAAGTTTCAGGCAGGGAGGGCTGTGGCCAGTACCTAGAAGCTGCCGTCTTAGTCCCAGGACCCACCATTATTGGTCTGGGGCCATCATTCCTTACACAGAGGCAATGTCATTCCACCTCATCAAGAAACAGCCACTCCAGCCCCAGGACCCACCATCAGGGTTCTGGGGCCAAGTTACCAGCAAGGAGGGCTGTGGCCAATATCTAGAAGCTGCCACTGCAGCCCCAGGACCCACCCTCAGGGTTCTTGTGCCCTGTCATTCCGCTCACGGGGTGCTGTCATTCCACCTTTTCTTTATGCAACCTTATGTTCATGGAGAGAGAGAGAGAGAGAGAGAGAGAGAGAGAGAAAGTCTCCCCACTGCTAGAAGGAGAGACAGACATGATTCCACCCAGGCTGTCACCGGCACTATATCGCCAGAGAGAGTGAGAGAGTTTCCCAGATAGAACAAGAGAGATGGGGGTTGGAGGGGAAGAGGTAGGTGTATCCAGCTACCCTGGCTGCCACCTGCCAGAACCAGGAAGAACATCCATCTGTGCTCATGCACCCAATGCCCATTGCCCACATCCAGCACGCAGCAAACCTACCATAATGAGCTGGAATATAACACTATGCATTATATGTGCCTGCCAGCCTGCCTGTGTTCATTGCTGTACCTGCTGCTACCACCTATCGCTTGATTGAATGAAGTATGCCTAATAGGCTTTAGGCTGTCATTCCATTATCCCTGAATCAGTCATGCCCGCCCATCCCAGGAGCCATCAATTAGATTCTGGGACCATCATTCCAGTCACTGGGGGGCTGCATTCCATTCCACTGCATCCAGAAGCCCGGTGCCTGCACGCCAGCCGAACCCCTCCCAGCCTACTCCTCCGCACCCACCCTTGGATGCCCGCTGAAGCTGCTGGAAATAAAAACTCCTCCAACCACCAGCTCACACTGCCAAGTTGCCTGTCTTTCTTTCTCTCTGTCACACCCACCCACACAAACACAAGCCCTGCACCTCCTGCGGGGCTGTCTGCAAGCTGAGGCCCTGCTTGTGGCACAGCACATCTTTGGGTTAATAACTATGCTACATGGGGTGGCAGGTGCTGCTGGAAGGAATCGACAAGGTGTATAAGATTCTGCCACCTGCCAGCCAGAACTTCAGCACATAGGGATAAAAGATTGGACAGGTCAAACGAAGCTCGTAACAAGAAATACAACAGCTTTTATTAAAACTATTTAAATAACAACAAAACAAAAACAACAACATTCTGAAACCAAAAGCAAACATTCAAAGGCAACTTATAAATTAAATTATGAGTCTCTGGGCCTGTCCCCTGGGACTTGGGGGAAAGGCAACAGCCGTTGGGACTCAGCACAGGGCTGAAGGCTGGCCACGCGGGACTCTTCCAGCTCATAGCCGTGGGAGACGGCAAACTCCACAGCCCCTTCCACATCCCATTGCCACCTGGAGACCGCCTGGTGGTACAGTTCCAGGCATTCCATCTCGGCGTAGATGTTCTGACCATATGCCTCCACCTTCTTCCTCTCCACCTGCACCGACTGGAACTGCTCCACCAGGCAGTTCTCCATGGTGGCTGCTGTCACTTGCACACTGGCCATGAAGTCCCGGGTGGGCCTCTCCAACTCGGCCCAAAATGCCTTGGCCTCAGAATTCTCCTGGGGCCCAGGGATCTCCACATCAGGTCTGGAGGGGGGGAAGGGCTTACATGGCATCATTTTGGGGTTGCCTCCCCCTCCTTCTTCTGGCACTGGGGCTGAGGCTCCATGGCCACAACAGAGTCCTCTGCCTACCATGTAACTGCCACCTCACTCTCCTGCCATGCTGCTTTTCAATGTGGGCGATGAGCCCTGAAGTGGTCCCCTCCCCCTGAAGCCAGAATCTTTTCTTGCAGAACTAAAAAGAGCATAAAAAGATAAGGACATAAGAAGTGCCATACTGTGTCAGACCAATGGTCTGTCAAACCCTGCCTGCATTCTGTCTCCACAAGTGGGTGGACTGGGTGGCCAATCTCTCTCTGCAGGGGACTTCCGTTCCTAACAGGTGATAAGGCAATTCATTCCCTGTTGTTCCAGTTCCCATGCCTTACCTTGCATGTGGCGACTGCGTCGCCCTTGTCATAAAACCTCCAGACGTCCGACCTTGACCGCCGAATGTCTGGGGGTGTCACTGGGACCTCCGCCTAGGGGTCCTCCTTGTCCTGGCAGTGACACCAGCACTGGGGCTGGCATCTGATTCCTCTCTGAAATGGGAACACATTCAGAACACCAAAGTAATATCATTCATTTATGATGATGCCTCTAGTCCTCCCTCCTTGGGGTGCTAGGGATTGCAACTAGGAAGGCCCTGGCTGGCACGTGCAAATCCTGCCCTCACTGGGGTGCTTGGGATGGCAGTGGAGAGACCCTGGCTGGCATGTGCAAATCCTGCTCTCCCTGGAGTGCTAGGGGATGCAAGGGATTGCAACTAGGAAGGCCCTGGATGGCACATGCAAATCCTGCCCTCCCTGGGGTGCTTGGGATGACAATGGAGAGACCCTGGCTGGCACGTGCAAACCCTGCCCTCCTTGGGGTGCTAGGGGAAGCTACGGATTGCAACTAGAAAGTCCCTGGCTGGCATGTGCAAATCCTGCCCTCCTTGGGGTGCTAGTTGTCAGGGGACGCCCGGCTCTGGCAACGGGGAGCGGCTCGCCTCAGGTTGCCCGGCAACAGGCTGATAGACATGGCAGCAGAGAAAGCTGCAGAGGTTGGGGTAGGAGGGCGGAGCTACCCTGCGCTCACGGGAGGAGGAGATCTCCGTCAGGATGCAGGGCACGTTTGCTGAGGTGCCAGGGTCAGAGGCAAGTGGGGGCCCCGCCCTGAACGCAGTAACGTAATTAATACAGGGCCTATAAAAGGTACTGGCGGGGCCGAGAGCCACCACCGGTAATCATTTTGAGAAGCTGACCCCCTGCTACCTTGTGTTGCTCCTTGTTGCCTAAAACCTTGATTGACAGTGAGATTTGAGTGACGGTTCCTGGTGTTCTCCCCCTTCCCGGTGTAGAGTGAATGGTGGTAAGAGTGGTGATTTGTTTGTCTCGTTCAGTCTTAGTTTGTACTCCTGTATACTTGGTTTAAGATTCTGGTGTTTGGTTCCCTAACCCCTGTTGTTCCATACCCCCAAGTCCCTCCTCCTCTTCCCTTACCATATTCCATCCCCTGAGAGTAAGTCCTACCCCTTCACCTCTCCTTATCCCCTGCAATCCCTCCCCGTCTGCTCCTTTCCCCCGGACCATTTTACCCTACCTCCCCGTCACCAACCTTCACGGTGCCCAGGTTCCTGTATATTCCCCTGATCAACTGAGAAACCCCTTGTGCTTTTCCTCCCTTGGGGCAATTGGCTTCCTCTTTACCATCCCAATGATGAGATGGGTTGCCCTCTGAGTAAGAGGGAAAGCCCACCCAACACCCTGAGGGATTATAATACTCAGATAGATTGTTCACGACAAGAGGAAGTCACCCTTTCTCCCCGCTCCTATTCCCTCTCACCATTTTTCCTCTGCTCCTTCAAAACCTCCCCCAACCCCCATGACACGAGTAGCAATGGCAACGGGAGATGTGACCCTGGCTGGCATGTGCAAATCCTGTCCTTCTTTGGGTGCTGCAGAGGGATAAGACCCTTGCTGGCACGTGCAAACCATGCCCTCCTTGGGGTGCTAGGGATGGCAACTAGAAAGGCCCTGGCTGGCACGTGCAAATCCTGCCCTCCATGGGTTGCTTGGAATTGGAACTAAAAAGGCCCTGGCTGGCATGTGCAAATCCTGCCCTCCTTGGGGTGCTAGGGATTGCAACTAGTAGAAAGGCCCTGGCTGGCACGTGCAAATCCTGCCCTCCTTGGGGTGCTAGGGATTGCAACTAGTAGAAAGGCCCTGGCTGGCATGTGCAAACCCTGCCCTCCTTGGCGTGCTAGTAGGGCTGATGCATCAGGAGCTTTTACCGTGCCACAATTCCATTCTGAAAACTCAGCATCCGATGTTGCACCCCGTGGAATTCCGCTCAATACCGCAGCGATTCTGCATTTGCTGCTACAGGAATCTGCAGATGCGGAATTTATGCGCTTTATTGCTTTTTCCTATCTTCGCCATTGTCACATACAATCGGCGACCTTTTTTCACCTTCCGCCAATTTAATATATAAGAGACAGTCATGAGCGTTTATTGTGGTTCCGTGAACGGAGTATGCAGCCCTGGTGTGCTGCTGCGCATGTGTGTGCTGTGATCAGGAGGACTGACTGCTGGTGTTGTCCCTCTGTGCCGCAATCACTGCCAATTCTTCTCAAATACCTACATGCACATGTTCTGGGTGGGAGTTCAAGGAACGGTGTTTTTATTTAATGGTAAATTGATCTTTTATGTACATGTAAATTGATCTACAAACTAAAGTTTTTTTTAGCAAAACTCCTGTTGGGAGTTTAAGGTGACCTATGTATTGGCTGACTGAGTCATTTTTTACATCATCGGACCAACTCAGAAAGTTGAAGGAATGAAGGAATGAAGTTGATGCATGCAGAAGAGTTTGTTACAATCGTCATTCCGCACTTCCTCAGTCTAGAAGAATTCAGAGCAACAATAGAACTCTGTTGGCATAGTTGTTAAGGTTCCTGCTTACTATACAATTTTTTATTTATTTTATTTATTTTATAAATTTCTACCCCGCCCCTCCTGCCATGAAGCTCGGGGCGGCTTCCAAACATTAAAATACAGTAAAATCAGTTTTAAATTATCATAATATTATAAAATATTAAAACAGGGCTAAGATACAGTCTAAAAACCAAAAATAAAAAATAGGTGGGGGAACTAAAACCCCCCACCCTACTCACCCTCCCTCCCTCCTGGGCGAACAGCCAGGTCTTACAATTTCACCGGAATGTTAGCAGGCTAGGGGCCAGGCGATCTTCCTCCGGAAGGGAGTTCCACAGCGCCCCACTACCGAGAATGCCCTCTCCATTGTGACCCCCCACTTAACACGGGGGACCTCCAGGAAGGCACCCCTGGCGGACCGCAGGAGCCGCTCTGGGGCACGGAGGGCAAGGCAGTCCCTAAGGTATGAGGGGCCGAGACCGTGTAGGGCTTTATAGATCATCACCAACACCTTGAACTTGGCTCGGCACGCTATTGGCAGCCAGTGCAGAGCTTGGAGCACTGGTGTAATATGCTCCCGGCGGCCCGTCCCCGTAAGAAGATGAGCCGCGGCATTCTGCACTAGCTTCAGCCTCCGAACCAAGAACAAGGGAAGCCCCACGTAGAGCGCATTACAGTAGTCAAGCCTCGAGGTGACGGAGGCATGGATGAGGGAGGCCAGGTCCAGGCTGGAGACATACGGACGCAGCCTACGCACTAGATATAGCTGGCGGAAAGCAGCCTTAGCGACTGCCTCCACCTGCCGCTCCAGACGAAGGTCTGCGTCCAGTATCACCCCCAGACTCCGAACCTGCTGAGCTATAGGAGGGCGAACCCCCCCAACTAGGGGGGCCACCACCCCCTTTGCTCTCCCCACCAACATCGCCTCAGTCTTATCGGGGTTGAGCTTCAGTCTGCTTAGCCGCATCCACTCCGCCACGGCCTCCAAACATTGGGATAGCACCGAGACAGCAGGGTCTGGGTCGGTAGAAAACGAGAGGTACAGCTGAGTATCATCAGCATACTGGTGACATCGCACCCCGAACCCTCTCACGACCTCCCCCAAGGGCTGCATATAGATGTTAAATAATAATGGAGACAAGATCGATCCCTGCGGAACGCCACACGGTAAGGCGCGGGGGCTCGATGTTTCCTCCCCCAACACCACCCGCTGGCTCCTCCCCGAGAGGAATGAACGGAACCATTCAAGAACAGTCCCGTCCAGACCCCCCCGGTCACGCAGTCGTCTCAACAGCAGCCCATGGTCCACGGTGTCAAAAGCGGCCGAGAGATCGAGCAGGATGAGAAATGTCGAACATCCCGCATCCATCTCCCGGCGGAGGTCGTCTACCAAGGCCACCAACGCCGTCTCGGTGCCATAGCCGGGGCGGAACCCAGATTGAAAAGGGTCTAGGAAGCCGATATTGTCCAGATGCACCTGGAGCTGGAGCGCCACTGCCCGCTCAATAACCTTCCCTAAAAAGGGAAGGTTAGAGACAGGTCGGTAACTGGCGAGTGCATCCACGTCCAAAGATGGTTTTTTCAGCAGGGGGCGCACCACAGCCTCTTTAAGGCAGGGTGGCAACCTCCCCTGCCAAAAGGACGCATTCACTACCCTCGCCAGCACTGTCCCCAACGTCTCCCTGGAAGCTTTCACTAACCAGGATGGGCACGGATCCAGTTCACAACACGTGGCCCTCACAGACGCCAGGACACCCACCGCATCGGCCGGTGTCACTTCCTGAAACTCTCCCCATGAAGCTGGACCAGACGGGGCCTCCGTCCCCCCGCGCTCTTCGCCTACTGCCATCAATCCAGCTGGACCAGTGTGGAATTTGAAGCTATCATTCGGCAGGTTCAAATCCCCACTGTTCCATGTCACTTTAATTTATTTTATTTTTTTACTTTTACATTAGTGTTATTGTTTGTTAAATCAGGCAGCCAAAACACACAATCACCCACCACACACCAACACTCACCAACCAGCCAAACAGCACAGCCAAACCCAACCCAAACAGCCAAAACACACAAAACGAACAGTCACCCAGCCAAACACACACACTCTTGACACACAGCTCCGCTCGCACTCGGATTTCCGGTTTCTGGCATGATCACGGGCTCTTGTGACACTTTTTCCGAACGGCTGAACTGAACTTGACTGAACCGAACTTGACCGAACCGAACGGCCGAACCCAAACTTGGTGAACAACCTAAACGCCTGAACTGAATACCCAAACTGAACGCAACCGAACCGAACGGCCGAACCGCGGTCTGTTCACCCATCCCTATTAATCTGCACTTCCAAGATGGTTCTTTTAAATATCTTCCACACCTCTTACTCACATTTAACCTGCACAACTGGTCCTTTTGGTTTCCCTCTAACTAGTTTCCTCATTTTTGCATAGTTCCCACTTTAAAGTTAAATATTACTGCAGTTTAATTTTTTTGTCAATTTCCCTCCTATAGTTATGTCAGATTTGATTATATTATGATCACTATTACCAAGCGGCTCCACCACCATTACACCTTGCCCCAGGTCTTGAGCTTTAATTAAGACTAGATGCAAAGGAGCTCCTCCTCTTGTAGGTTCCAGGACCAGCTGCTCCAAGAAGCAGAGCTTATAACAATATTCAAAGTGGCCCCTGGGACAATATTCCCTTGTCCAATATTCAATGTTTTCTTGGCCTGATCCTGGGTGATGCTTCTGGGCCAAGAGCCACTCACATGGACCAACGTGGGTCACACTGGTCCAGCACATTTGTTTGGCCCTGCCACCCTTGCCGCCATGGCTGTGCGTCATGGCTGGAGGTGGGGTACCGGGAGTGGGACAGGGGCAGTTGACCATACAATTGTTGCGGTTCCCCCCCACCTCCAGGATGTGCAGTCAGTGGGGACGACTCTCCCAGTGGCAGGCACGTTTTCTTCATAGCGCTTGCCGACCCAGAGAGTGACAGTTGCCATTTTCTACCCCGGGCTGGGGGAGCCGCCTGGCTGCCTGCACATTTGTTTTTACCCTCTTCCCTCCATGGGCTACTTTGAATATTGGTATAAGCTCTGAGGGTCACATAGGAGTTGGAGATGGGGGTGTTAAGGGTTGTGCTGAGAAAGAGGAGGATCCAGATCATGGAACTGTGCCATGGATCTGTCCCCTATCCTTGTGTGCATTCCCTTCTCTCTGCTCCCTTCCCCTGAACTCAGTTTTTCAGTGACTGGGGATAGGACCTTGGTCCAGAGGGCCAGATCCAGGAAGGAACCAAAAAGGGGTCACATAAAAACTAGTCACAGAGGCCACACTTGGCCCCCGGGCCTGAGGTTTCCCACCCCACAACACTCCGAAAGGATCATGGCAATGCCGGAAAGGGGTGAATGATCCCTTTCAACCTGTCCCTATCCAGAATTGCCCACCTCCCCTGCTCAAGGGCCCTGAATCCCCGCAGATGTAGTTCACAGCTGACCACTCAATCACAATCAATATCCTGGCCACCCGTAGTTTACACCAATATCCAATGATCTTTGCTAACAGAAATGGCCTATTCATTTCAGTCTGTAAAACCCACCGTACTGTAGTAGATAAGTGCTCGGACTTGAGAAACCAAGGTTCAAATCCCAGATTAGCTATGAATTTGCTGCGTAGCCATGGGAAACTGAGGGTTCTCAGTTACACATCTGTAAATTGGGAAAGTATATATCAATGTTTCTCTCCCCTGTGTCTTGCCTTCCTTGTCCATCCCGGATTGTAAGGTCCTTGGGGCAGAGACCTGTCTATAATTATAAGCTATTCGGTACCAGGTACATTACTGGTGGTATGTAAGTAATAAATAATGATCTTCCTGGTTCAATATCTTCTTCTCCTGTGCAGCTCAGAAGCAGACACATTTCGTTCTTTCCTGATTTAGTTTATTTAGAAATCTCAGTCATGGAGCTGTGCTTCATAGAAAGAGGCCACAATGCTTCCTCTGTCAGGCCTAGTTACTGGTGACTGACTGAACATATCTCTTTCAGAGAGACAACCATTTTCTAAAGAACTGAATCCTGTAAAAGCCTGGAGCTGTTTGAAAAATGCTGAAAGCTAAGGTCTTTGGGGGCAGATAGGAAGAGAAAATAGAGGTTCAGTAACATGTCAACCCACTACAGGAGAGTTGCTTTTCACAGATCCAGTTGTGCTATGGTCCAGCTATTATTCCCATAATGTATGGATACTTCTCAGAAGGCATCAGCACCTCAATAGCCAGCAAAAGGGGGGAAAGAATGTTAGTAATTATTAAGAAAGGGATAGAAAATAATATAATAAATATTATAATGCCACTATAAAAATTGATATAAAATCTTGGATGTTAAGTTCAGCTTTGGTCACTCACCGAAAAAAGAATATAGTAGAACTGGAAAAGGGTACAGAGACCAGCAATAAAAGATGATGAATGGTGTGAGTCAGCGTCTAGCAAGGACAAATGAGTGAGATTAGAGGTCTTCAGTTTAAAGGGGGATATGATAGTAATCTATACAACCATGAATGGCACAGGAAAAGTAAACGGGGAACTATTATTTACCCTTTTCATAATACATGAAGTAGGGAGCACCCAATGAAATTATCAGTCAGCAGGTTGGAAACAACAAATAGTACCTTTCCCCATGATGCAATATTAACCTGTGGAATTCACTGCCATGGGATGTTATAAGCTACAATAGTAGAACTGGGTTCCAAAAAGGATTAGATGGGTTCATGAAGGATAGGGCTATCAATGGCTATTAGCCAAGTTCATCGGAAGAGTGCAGCTATCAATGGCTATTAGCCAAGTTCATCGGAGGAGTGCAGCTCAGGGTGTCCCTAAGCTTCCGGCACTTGGAATAAATAGGGAGTGGCTCATTCCATCAACGCTGTTTCCTCTCTGTTTTCTCTGATGCATCTGGTGCCAGCCACTGTCAAAAGAAGTTGCTACTAGTCTAGATGGACCATTGACCTGACCCAAAATGGCAGCTCCTATATTTAATAGGAACCTACTACCTAGGTTCTACATCTAGCACTTATGTTCCAGTTCTAGAACCTAGCACATAGATTCTAGTGTCTAGAACCTTCCCCATAACATCAATATTATTATTAATTATTAATGATTATTATTATTAGCAAGCATTTATATAGCTCCAGCAATGTACTTGGCGCTTTACAAAGTAATGGAATAGACATGGTCCCTGCCCTAGGACTTACAATCTGAGAGATGGGGGTGGGGGAGACGAAGGAAGGGGAACAGAGGGAGAGACAAGGACTATAACATTCACAATAATACGAGGTCCCAGGTGCACGCACTTGGCTTGGTTACACTGAGAATGATGGCTGGCTGGTCCGTGTGGTGAGAATATGAGTACACAGACCTCAGGTAACAGATTGTACTGGATGGAGGGTATCAGCAGGAGTTAGGTGAGAGGAGCGAGGAGCCAGGGTGGGCAGAGTGGAAGAGGTGGGCCTTGAGGAGGGATTTGAAGGTACGAAGGGAGGGGCTAAGGTGGATGTGGGCAGGGAGGGAGTTCCAGGCATGGGAGGCAGCTAGGGAGAAGGGATGAAGGCGGTTAGGGGAGCAGGGGAGGTGAGGGAGACCAAGAGAGGGGACAGAGGAGAAGCGGAGTTCACGGACTGTTGTACGGAGGGAAATTAGTGCAGAGAGGTAGAGGGGAGCAAGGTCGTGAAGAGCGTTATATGTGAAGACTAGGAGCTTTTGCAGGATTTGTTCAGGAAGGGGAAGCCAGAGAAGAGAGGAGGGGCTGCACATGGTCGAAGCGACGGGCAAGGTGGATGACTCCAACAGCAGAGTTTTGGACAGAGATAAGGGGAGAAAGGTGAGAGCGGGGGAGGCCAGTGAGAAGGAGGTTACAGTAATCGAGGCGAGAGATGACCAGGGCATGAACAAGGGTTTTGGCAGAGGAGACAGAGAGAAAAGGGCAAATCTTAGCAATGTTATGGAGGGAGAAACGACAGGATTTTGCAACAGAGTCGACGTAGGTTTTAAAAGAAAGGGGTGAGTCAAAGATGAAGCCTAAGCTACGGGCTTTGGGGACAGAAAGAATGGTGACCCCATCGATGAGGATTGACAGGGAAGAGGGAGAGGAAGGATCGGGGGGAAGATAAAGAGTTCTGTTTTAGCCATGTTGAGTTTGAGTTGATGTTGAGACATCCAGGTAGAGATGTCAGAGAGACAGCTGGTGAGGCGAGCTTGAATAGATGGAGAGATAAGGGGAGAAAGGGGAGAGCGGGGGAGGCCAGTGAGAAGGAGGTTACAGTAATCAAGATGAGAGATGACCAGGGCATGAACAAGGGTTTTGCTAGAGGAGACAGAGAGAAAAGGGCGCATCTTAGCAATGTTATGGCATTGGCAAAGGAGGGTATCCCAAGTGCCTGGGATCCCATGGCAAAGGACAGAGCCTTGGGGAACACCAACCGAGAGGGGAAGGGAGGAGGAGGTGGAGTTGACAAGAGACACATTGAAGGAGTGGTCAGAGAGGTAGGAGGAGAACCAGCTGAGGGTGGAGCCACGGAAGTCAAGGGAGTGAAGTGAGTTCAGCAAGAGTAAGTGGTGAACAGCATTGACGGCAACAGAGGTCAAGGAGAACAGGAATAGAGTAGAAACGATTAGTTTTAACCACAAGAAGATCGTTGGTGATCTTAGTGAGAGCAGTTTCAGTAGAGTGAAGGGCAAAATATGCTGATAACAGTAGAGTGAAGGGGCAAAAGCCAGATTGGAGGAATTCAAGGGAGGAGTTGGCAGAGAGGGGAAGGGTGGAGATGGGAGGGATTAGGAAGAGGAGAGGAGTGGGAAGCGATGTCCAGGTGGATCTTGTCTATCTTGGAGGTGAAGAAGGAAACAAGATCCTGAGCAGAAAGAGAAGAGGGAGGAGGAGGACAGGGGGGCTTGAGGAGGGAGTCAAAGGTGGAGAACAGGCAGCGAGGGTCCCGAGAACAGGACTCAATGCAGGAGGTGTGTTAATGCTGTCTAGCGAGGGAGATAGCAGAAGTAAGGCAGGAGAGACAGAATTAGAAGTGAAGGAAGTCAGCATGAGAGTGGGATTTGGGCAGAGGCATTCAGCAGCACAGGTGCAGGAGTGGAGGTGGCGGATACTGAGGGTGAGCCAAGGACGGGGGTTGTGGGAGCGGGTAGGGCAGGAGGAGAGAGGGGCAATGCAAGGCCTATTGGCCAGGGATTTAGTAGGTGAGGATAGGGTCTTGGGCGTTGCTTTTAAGGGAATTTTGTAATTTTCTACAGTTGATTTTAAAATGGATTTTATGTAATATATAAATAAATAAATAATCAGTAGTAAAACACCCTTGAGACATGATCAGCTAAAAGCAAAACAAATCAATTCCACTGAATCCACTAAATGCTTAGACTAAGTGTAGAAATCGTTTACTTTGGTGGGAGGACTTGCATGTTTAAAATGAAAGACGAATGCATTCTTTACAGCAGGGGTGGGGACCTTTTCTCTCCCGGGGGCCACTTTACAAGCTTGCACGAGCTCCGAGGGCTGCACCGAAGTTGGGGAGGGGGTGTTTAAGGGATGCGCTCAGGGAAAGGAGGGCCCAAATCACGGATATGTGCCATGGAACTGTCCCCTTTCCTTGTGTGCATTCCCTCACCTCTGCTCCCTTCCCTTGAGCTCAGTAATTCAGTGATTGGAGGTAAGAACTGGATCCAAGGGCCAGATCCAGGAAGTGGAATGGGGCCACATAAAAACTTGGTGCAGGCCGCATTTGGCCGCCGGGCCTGAGGTTTCCCACCCCTGATTTACAGGATTAGGTTCCCAGAATAGTGACTACACTCACAAATTGTCTCCCGAATTTAGACCTGAAACAAGTACCCGCAGAATCGGGTATACCTGTCAGAATTGCAATGCTCGACACTCCCTCCCCCCCCCCGGTAACATTGGGTTCTAATCAGTACCGGGTTTGTTGGACTTCTGGTACCAATTTTCCAACTTTGGGTACCATTTTTTTCCAATTTCCAGTTGCAAGTCTTCCGAATTCTGACACTAATTTACTGTTTATAATAAGTAAAATGGTAAATGGGCACCTCGGTAACAGCCATAACCGAACTTTTTGGGTAACCAAGTACCTGACTCAGTACTCTGGTACTGATTGGGCTCCCAATAGACTACTTGAAAATGGGGGTATTACCCACGGGTAGCAAATGCAGTAGTCGTTTCAACTCTACCCAAGATGCACTGGGTCCAGAGCAAAATGGCATCTCTGGACAGTTTCTCCTTTGCTTTCTCAAGTGTCCTGGATAGTGAATGCAGAAGTAATTGCTTCATTACATCTACCTACATACAGTGATGATCTGCTAACTGTGTGCCCAACACTTCTATTCTTTCAGTGTTTCTATAAATGGAAACCTTAATCTGGTGGAACCAGTGCCAGTTCAAGGAGGACTCAGTATAGCTAAAATAAAAAGAGAGGAGAACGATGCTCATTAGACGTCTTTGAGAACAGTGCCTTCTGTCTGTATGTCGTGCACTCATGTATAATTTACTGTCAGCCAAGACTGCAATTTTAGAAATTGAATATTTTTATGCATGGCTGAATACACATTTTAAATAACAAAGAATGAGGGAGAGGTAGGAGACCATCCCCCCCACCATCACCCAGAGCATTCAGAGTGCCATTTTAGTAATTTGCTCTGATATGGATGTTCTGATGATAATGATTCCCTTGATGAGTTTTTTTAAGTTATCTTTTTCTGCCAGAAGGAACAACATTTCAGCATAAAACAGATCATGTTCAGTACTTTCTTTATGAGCAACGGGTTTGATTTCCCCAATATGTTTTCACTGCATCGGTTACTTACAGCTTACAGTAATTAATGTACACAGCAAAAGGAGAAACCGGCTGGAGAACAATGGGATCGCTACCCTTCTGATTTAGTTATGTGGGGTTTTGATGAGGTGTTTGCTCCAAACTTCATGAGTTTCAGAGTAGTTCAAACCTCAAAGCCATGTCATGAAATCTTCAGAAATACATGTGAAGAAGAATTGGCTAATAGGGCCCCTTCTTCTTGGGCCAGAACTGCCAGCCTGAGCCTGACCAAAGCAACCTTGATCCAAGCCTGGGCCCAAAGTGTCAGGATTCTTCTAGACCTGACTTGGCCTGGTCCTTCTCCAAATAGGGCTGACTATTCCTATGAAGAACTGTGATGTCATGGGTGTTCCATAAGGAGATGGAGCAAAAGGCACTCTCCACAGAGAGAAGGACCTCCCATTTCTGGATAACATGGAAGGTCTGAGCTGAATGGGGTTGGGCAGAGTGGATGGGATTGGGCAGCCCTACTTGCTGTTGTTGCTTCTGTTCCTGTAGGTCACCATTCCCCCTTGTAGAACTGAGGCAGAGTTTTTGGGTGGACAAAAAATTGACTGACAGCTTTCTAACTTTCATGTTTGAAAGTCTGCTTTTCCCGACCTAGTACAGAGTGCCCTCCAGGTCCAGGTGCCATGGCGGCCATAATTGGCTGCCCTCTCTGGGCATGGGCTGCTGGGTGCAGTACAGGGGTTGGGACAGACGGACACACAATTGTGCATCTCCCCACCCTCCCCAGTGGCCCAGCCCCCATCATGTTATTTTGAGGTCCTGGCCTTGTCCTGGCCGCAACGGCAGCCCATCTCTGGACCAGGCAAGTTTATGGTGAGCACTTTCATTAATGAAAACACCCATTGTGCTGTCCATTTCCTTTCTGGTGCTTATTTTGTTAATTTAGTCTCTATCTTAGGCCACTGCTTATCCAGTGGTTCCTGGTCCTGGCAGCTGCTGTTTGCACAGCTTGTGATTAGGGATGTGCAACACGGTTCGGAAGTTCGGAGTTTGGACGAAACTCGATCTGTTCGGACATCCGAACCAAACTTCCAAACCAAACTTCCGAACCAAACTGAATGGCTGAACCGAACCTAAAAATGACTGAACAGTTTTTCGTGTTCGGCCACGTTCAGTTGAGTTTGGGCGGGAAAAACGTGACTGAATGGCAAAAACGTGACAGGGAGGGGGAGTCAGCTGAGGAGCAGACTTCCTGGCACCAGGGGTGGAGAGGCTTGGAGTAGCAGCCAGCCTGCCCAATCACCATCCCTATACTGGCTTCGCAGTCTGCGATTGGCCACGGACTAGGCTGCATGGAGCCAATGGGGCTTGCGGTGAGGCGGGCGCAGCAAGTAACAAAACTCATTGCCCTCCCTCCTGTCAACACCTTCTGAGCTAGTCACTGTTCCTGACAGCAGGCGTTTCAGAAGGCTCCCTCTCCCAGCAGTTTTGTTCTCCTCAATCCATTGCAATCCTCCTCCTATTTCACCCATCCAACCCATTTACCTCCATATTATCATTTATTTAGATTATATTAGATAGATTTAGCTGTTCTATCTCCCTACCCTCCATTGAATCAATTCCTTTCCTTCTCCCTCTCCCTCCATATTCCATTCCTCATTCCCTTCCCCTGTTTTTTGATGTATTAAAGTAGGATTAGGTATATTTAGGTTTTATTTCAGTTTTTGTACCCCTCCCTGTGTTGTTTTGAGCTGTCTGTGTTCTCCCCCCATCCCTGTGTAATAGTGTGTGTGTGTGTGTGTGTGTGTGTATGTATATATATATATATATATATATATATATATATATATATATATTTGATATTATAGTAGTACTAGTTAAGTTAATACTTATAGTTAGTTTGGTAGGAGTTAGTGCTAGTTAATTATTACAGTTAAGTTAGGTTAGTTATAGTTTAGTTCCATTGGTTTTATAATAGCAGTAGTTAGATAGTTAATAGTAGTTAGATTTAGTGTAATATAGATATAGATATATAATATTAGATTAAAAATTTATTTTAAAAAAAAACAATTATATAAAATATTTGTGCTCTCTTTGGGTTGGAGAAATGGAGCAGGGAGGTAGGAGAGGGCGAGGCCGCTCTGCTGCCCGTAAGGCAGCCAATGAGACACGTGGCAGGTGCCGTGCCATCAGAGTGCCAGCAGTGGGCAGAAGCAGCAGCCCAAGCACATCCCCACACCACAAGCTGCGAAGGCCTGATGTTGGGTCTCGCTCTCCCAGTACTAAGGGCCAGGGGGTTGGGCGTTGCCTCCTGGCAGTGGAAGAGGCTGTGGTGGCTGTGTCATCTGAAGCTGCAGGCGATTCAGGGGACGAAGTATCCCAGGGGCCAGCATTGTCCCCTGACTCCCCCATTGCTGAGATTGATCGCAGCCTGGCTGCTAGAGGCAGGGCCCAATCCCCAGTCACCAGCAGCAGGGAGCATAGAAGCAGCAGCAGCAGCAGCTATAGGGGGCAGGGGGAGAGTGCTGCTTAGAGTGGGAGCAGCATGGGAAGTCCATCAGCTTCTGTCACTCTGTTTGGAGATGGGGACAGTGATGCAGAGATTTCCGTGGAGGAGGTCTCCATGTCTGGTGCTGATGAGGTGGTGGCTGTCCCTCCACAAGGTGTGTCGCCACTGCAAGTGCCACCATGTCGGATTCCTGCCCCTCCCAGCAGTGCGTCACCTGGTGCAGGCCAGAAGGCAGAGGGGGGAAGAAAATCATGGGTTTGGGACCATTTTAAAGTAGTGTGGGCAGATGATCCCCGGGAGGTGCGGTGCACTTTGTGAAGCAAGGTGGTGGAGTGTGGGCAGGTGGTCAACAACCTTGGGACAACAGCCATGTCCAGGCACCTTAAAACATGCCACAGTGCTGCTCTACTAAGCAGCAAGGCTGGGTCAGTGGATGCTAGCGGGTTCCCAATCCAAGCGGCCACTTGTCCTCCTTCATCGGGCAACCGTCCCGCTCCAGTGGCTGCCTCTAGCAGCAGGAGCAGTATCGCTGCTAGGAGGGAACAGCAGGAGAAGCCGCAGCGTCAGCTGATCATGGAGGAGCTGGTGTGGGGGCAGCTGCCAAGGCCATCTTTCTTGCGCTTGATGGGCAGCCCTTCTCCATGGTCGGGGACATGGGCTTTAGGCAGCTGATGGCGTTCCTGGCCCCGCAGTTTAAGTTGCCGTGCCGCAGCACCCTTAGCCGTACGGTGGTGCCAGGCCTGTACAGGCCTTTGAAGGACAGAGTGAAGGAACAGCTGGCACTGGCAGGGACTGGGGGTGCCACTTTCCATTTCACAACTGACCTGTGGTCCAGCCGGAACACCCGACACGCGTACCTGCCGGTGACCGCGCACTGGTGGGAGGACCCAGCGTTGGCACTGGACAGTGGCAGGAAGGGGCCCTGAAGCAGGGTATAGGTGGGCCCTGCTTCAGGCACAAGTAATGGACATCCCCACACCTCTAGGAAACTCGAGGCATCCCTGAACGCTGTGGTGGGGGAGTGGGTAACGCCTGATGCACTTTTCATGTCGGGGGGTGTGGTGACTGATAATGCATCCAATATAGTGAGGGCTGTCTGCGATACGGAGTTTACCAGCATCCCTTGCGCAGTACACACCCTCCACCTGGTGGTCACAGATGCTCTGGGCTTGGGGGAGAAGGGGATTGGGGCAGGCATCCTTAGCTTCCTGATAGAGTGGGGGAGGAAGCTGGCGGATTCTTTAACCCAGTGTTAAGGGCAGCGAACTCCTCAGGGCCAAGCAGGCTGAGCAAGACTCCCCAGGGCATCTGCTGGTGCAGGACCCGTCCACGAGGTGGAATTCCACCTTCCTGATGCTTGAGTGGCTTGTGGAGCAGAAAGCTGCCTTGCATCAGGTGGAATTGGACATGGACAGCGGGGCACCTCCAGGCTTCAATGGGCCAGAATGGGAGATCCTGGCACAGATGGCCCTAGTTCTCAGACCATTCCATGAGGTGACAGAGACCATCAGCTCCTCCATGGCCACCATAAGCAAGGTGACCCCTCTGGTCCAGAGTCTCCACGGGAGTCTGGAGGAGATCATGCTGCAGGGGCAGGATTGTGGCTCTAGGGGCAAGAGGCTGGGGCCTGAGGCGGTTGGGCTGGCACAGAAGCTCAAGACAGGCCTGACGGCGAAGTTTGACAAGCTTCTGCATCGGGGGGAATATGTTGTTGGAACATTGCTGGACCCCAGGGTCAAGGGCAGCATGGCACGCAAATCAGCCCACTATGCCATGTGGATGGATGATCTTATGGGGAGGGCCCGGAAGGCAGAGTGGGCTCTGGAGAGTTCGTGGTGTCAGCAGCAGCAGCAGCAGGATGCCCCAG
>QEPC01012785.1:153147-170116 GCA_003113815.1 Sphenodon punctatus
ACATGGACCTGCCTGCTGTCATTCTCATCGTAACCAAGCCAAGTACGTGCACTTGAGACCTCGCATCTTCATGAATGTTAGACCCCTTGTCTCTCCCTCTGTTCCCCTTCCTAAGTCTCTCCCCCAGCTCCTGTCACTCAGATTGTAAGCCCTAGGGGCAGGGACCCTGTCTATTTTATTACTTTGTAAAGTACCATGTACACTGCTGGCGCTATATAAATGTTTGTTAATAATAATAATAATAATAATAATATTGCCTATGAAGCATATTTAATCAAAGCGAATTGGTCTAATTTTTCCTTTCTGTTCTTACAGCAATGTGCAGTAATGTAACATTAAATAGTCTGCCAAGAGCTCACAGTTTGTATTTGCATATTTTTTCACGTGTGTAGACAAGGCCTCAAGTGCATAAGGGAGCCAACTAATGTCCTCATCCACTAGCTTTCCCCTCTCTTGTGTATGGCTTAAAACAACAACTGATGGTCTGTGAGCCAGATCCAGCGTAGGAAGTTGAGTTGAGCAAGAAGTTGGACAATCCTGAAAAATGAACCTTCTCATTGTTAGTTCCTTTTATTAGCTTAAATGAAGAAGCACAGTCATTACAATAAAGATGTCGGCAACCCCTTTGAGACAGACATGCTTTTGGCTGCTTGGCAAGGCATTGCCCTCTGCCACACAGAGGCCCTAGCGTCATGCTATTTGGAATCATGGCTCATCCAAAATAGGAGGCAATTATTCAAGAAAACAGTCACAGGAAAAGTCAGAACTGAATTCACAGGGCACTGTTCAGAAAATGAATTGGCTTGTTATTTCCTTTGGGTAAATAGCTGTGGTGGTTTTATTTTCCCTTCATTTAGTCATTCACTGAGGGAATCTGAACAGTTTCATTATCTTACCTCCCATGGCTGATTTAGCTAGCTAAACTGGGTGATAAGATGTGTTCCCTTGAGAGGGCATTGAGGCTAGGAAATCAGCAAGATTCAAAGGAGGATTTGACATCTATATGGATTTCTAAAATAGAACTATAATGACTAACGCTGCAGCGTTTACTCTCTTCCAGCAAATGTTTACACTCCAATGTGGTTTTTCTGTAACTCATTCAAGGATGTTGAAAAGAAATACAGAAATATAGTTTCCTCTTGCTGAGTTGACTATCTAAAATGTCAGCTAACTCCACTCGTGTTTGGACAAGATGTATACAAATGTGACCAGTGATTTATAGTATCTCAGGTTTTGGGTGTCTAGACCTTAAAGGCCTCTGGTTCTGAAGCACTGAACATCCACTCTGAAATTCGGAGCCCTTTAAGATGCCTCATGCTTAGTACCCAGAAAATGTGGAGGACTTCAGGAATCAATGGATGGCTGGCCTGGGTTGAACAGGTAGGTCTTGCTCAGTCTGAACACTGCTACTGATATAAGGTTAAGTAGCCTGGATCTGAATGTTCAGATGATAAAAGCTTTCACTGCTAGCCTATGCCCCTTTTCACACAAACAACACTAACACTGATAAAATGGGTGTTACATTTTAGTATACATGTTGCAGGGCTGCAGGTGTGCTCTCTGGGTGTCCTGAAACATGTATAATAAAATGTAACGCCAATTTTATCAGTGTTCGAGTGTCTGTGTGAAAAGGGCCTAGGAGTTCCTTTATCATTACGTAGCCTTGGATGTAGATGGCAGCTTATTAAACCCTCATCCTCCATTGGGTATTCTGCTGATGTTTACACTTTGACGTGGATTCCCCCAGCGACTGACCCCACTTACAAGTTGCTTTCTACTCTTGTCAAATACGCTGTTCTCCTCAAGAATCCCCCAAAGCTCGTGTGTCAATTTCTCCTCTTTTTGTGGTCTATTAGAATGCAGTGCTGTTTGACCTCTGGGAAAGTTTCCACAGCAAACACAAGTATGACAAGGGCACTCTGCTTCCCGCAAGAGCGGAGGACAGTGGGAGCTCAGGGTATTTGGCACTTAATGGGGAGATTGCTGAGCACCAGGCCGATTCAGAACCTGTCAGCAGAAACACAGAGCTCAAAGATTGATTGGGATGCAAGTAGTTTAGTTAGCAGTAAAATGTAAAGCATGTTCCCTGTCTGGTGGCTGTTTGGCAATCCAGAAGCCTGAGCATGAACCCAGAGAGGCTAGCATGGACCCAAATAGCCCAGGTCATCCAGACCAGCTACTGCTGCCCCCAATTCCAGGGCAATTTCAGATGACATAAGTCTCCTTATCCATGGTCTTCTATGGACATGGACACAGACACTCCCCACCCCCTGTGCCTCCCTCTTTCCTGGCCATCCCCCTACCCCCATCTGCTAGGATTTCATATCTGAGTGGAGGGTTTGCAGAATCCGGTAGGGGCGGGAAAACCGGTAAATCCGGTATCCGATAATGCCGGTACCGGGCGTACCGGCATTATCGGATTCGACCCGGTAATCCGGTCCAGGTACTGGATTCCGGGTACCGGATTTTTTTACATTGCAGCCATTTAAAAATGTAGACCCGAAATGAATGTGGGGTGTGTGTGTGTGAAGCAGCAATCGATTCGCCAAGTATTTCTTTTCAACATTCACAGAGATTTGCGTGATATGGAAGTTTACCGTCTTTTCCCGCTGTTTTTACCATTCCCCGATATTTGTTGTACCATGGGCCATTCCCAAGTCCGTGTGTGTCTCGCATGCAACCCCGAAGACGTTGAGTTGAAAGCTTCCTAACTAAGCACTGGGAAAGTGCTGAAAATTGCCTAAAGTGCTGTAAAACTTGTAAATTTGCCGTAAAGTGACAAAAAAGTCCCAGAAAGTGAAGTGATGAAAAGTCCTGGAAAGCGATGAAAAAATGGTGGAAGTGTGGAATCACCAGGAACTGACAAAGTACTGATGGACACTCGCAAGCACTCCCGAAATGTCGTTTTTTCCCTTTGGAATGGGAACACTTGCTCTCGTCTCAGTCCTTCTACAATGCTTTTGAAAATGAATCCAGAGCAGCTAATCTGCAAGCCTTGAAACAGTTTCTCCCACACAATGTAAATAGTCAGTTCGGTGGACTATATTAGAAAATATTAATATTCAGTGGCTATTACAAAGGCTTTTTAAGAGTCTGGAGAATCAGGAAACTGGGGAGTCTGTGGTCCAGAATCTTTAATGTACGATTAAATATTATGCTCAAATTTGAGAAGATCCTGGTTTCCGCAGAGTTGTTTTTGTTTTTAATCTGCTCCCTTTTAACTTCATGGAGTGACCTGCTTCTATTGTTTTTAGAAAGGGTAACTAGAAGCTCCCTGTTCACCTATTTCACACATTTTATGATCTTGTAGCTTCTATTCTGTCCCCTTCTCAGATGTCTCTTGCCACTTCTGTGTCCTCTTCCCACCAGTTGAGGGAGATAACTGCCCCCAGTTATCTTATAGTCCAACCCTTGCGGCTTTAGTTTACACAAATAATACAGGACCTGTGGGCAGCGACCAAACAGTTTATATTTGATCGCAGATGTATTTAATGAAAATATCTGGAAGGAAAATATATATATATATAATTTGAAATTAATACTACTAATTTTAAATGTTTTAATAAACTGAGAGCCATCCCAAGATGCCTGAGGCAGGAGGGGCAGCATATAAATTACAAAAATAAATAAATAAAATAAAATAATCATTTCTACAGCACTACTAGGCATACACAGGGCTTTTACAGTCACAGATTTTCAGACAGATCCCTGCCCAAGTAGGGTTACAATCTAAGATGGACAAGGCTGAGGGGAACACAGACACACGTGTTCCCATTTTACAGATGGGGAACTGAGGCTGAGAATTGCCCAAGGTCACCCACTGAGTTCCTGGCTGGGGTGGGATTAAAATCCTGGCTTCCCAGGTCCAAGTCCAGAAGCCTATCAACCACACTGGCTCTTTGAAGGTGCATATTAGGACTTCTAGTTTTCACCGGTACTCACAGCAGAAATCACTATTTATGTAGATAAAAATAATTCTAATTTATATAGCGCTTTGAGTGTCCATAGTGTTTTACAATCCTTATTTAGTTCACCTTAACAACCCTGTGAGGTAAACCATTGTTATTCTTCCAATTTCATGGATGGGGAATTGATGTTGAGAGATAGTTACTTGCTCAAGGCCCCTCAGCGAGTTCATTTCTAAAATGGGATACAAAAACTGGTTCCAGGTCCAAGTCCAACACCGATACTGGCTACTTTATGCCAATAGTTTTTCTGAAACAGATATGAAAGCACAACTCTGAGCCTTCCACCAATTTTTCACTATTAATGATTAGCATGAGACCTTCATGGAGGGCAGATAGTACCCCTTTCTCTGTTCCAGGGCACCGTTGTCTTTGTTAGGTAGTATCAGATGCTTGCTACTCTTAGGCTGCATTCAAACGAGATTATAAGTCTGTGAAAATCCCTTCCTCCCCCTTTCTTTAAAAAAAAAATTATATGAAAAGGTTAGCTTGCAGGGTGCAGCATGTATAATATGCATTTAATTTTTAAAAAAAATGAAATTGGAAACTAAGGGCAGTTTCACACATACGAGGGAAGGCACGAAAACTTTCACAATTGCAATGGTGGCTCTGTTATTGTGGGGATTAGCGCATATGAGAATGCACTAATTCCTTTTTATCCTGCGAGAACACTCCAACAATAATGGGTACCCAAACATACAAGGACACACGGCTGCCATTGGGGACTGCATGTGGATGAGCCAATTGAAACTGAATCCAGACAAAACTGAGGTGCTGATGGTTGGCTGATCTTGTGGCCTGGAGAATGTGGGAACCCCTGTTATACAGGGTCCTGTCTTGCTTGGTCCCTCAGGTTCCCAGCCTTGGGATGCTCTTGGATCCACTGCTGGACCTGGATTGCCTGGCTGAAGCGGTGGCCAGGGGCGCTTTTTACCAACTGACTATTACCTCCTTAAGGCATGCATTCTGGCACATGTTAGCCCCCGTCAAGGGGCGGGATCTATTAGATCAGTCCGCCCCCAAAGACTTATGGAACCGGATTGGTTCCGGAATGCTTTGGGGGATTTTTCCCTGGACCCTGACAACCACTCTGTCGATGATCTTGAGGCCTTCTGGAACATCTTGTTGGCTGAGACTATCGACAGGGTGGCTCCTAGACATTAGGGATGGGCAAACAGAACTGAGTTCGGAAATTCGGTTCGGAAATTTGGTTGATCGAACTATTCGAGTTCGGTCCGAACTCTGAACTTCCGAACAAAGTTCGGAAATTCAAACCCCATTGAACTAAATGGAATATTATCTATTAGGGATGGTCAAACAGAGGCAAGTTCAGAAATTCGGTTTGGTTCTGTTCAAAAATCGAGTTCGGTTCGGAAGTTCAGTTCGGTCGACCGAACTGGTCGAATTCGGTCCGAACTCCGAACTTCCAAAATGCATTTGCCCATCCCTACTAGGAGTCCGCTGCCCTCTCGAGTCTCCCACAGGTCCCCTTGATTTACTGAGGCCCTGCAGGATTTGAAGTGAGAGGGTAGGCACTTAGAGTGACGGTGGCTCCGGACTCGAGATGAATATGATCGATCGCAGCATAAGAGCAGTTTAAAGGCCTATGCTGTGGCGGTTCAGGCAGTAAAGAAGTAGTTCTTTAGTTTACTGCCCTCATCACATCTGCAAAGTCACGTCCAGTGGAGCTTTACCAGGTGGTGAGGAGTTTGGTCAGTCCTGCCTGTCTCCACCTGGACCTGGAGCAATCCAGTGTCCGCTGTGACCAATTTATTGAATACTTTGTGGACAAGATCGTTCGTACCCGTCGTGACTTTGGTACCGCAGTTATTGCAGAGGATCATCTTGGGGCCATGAGGGCCCCATCCTATCCTGTTTTGTGGGATTGGTTTCAGTTGGTATCACCTGCTGACGTTGAGTCCATGTTGGGTTCTGTTCATGCCATTACTTGTGAACTTGATCTAGGAACATGACTAGGCCTTCTGGGTCATGTGACCTGGAAGGTCTAGGCATGAAGCACTCTGGAGTGCCACGGGACCTGCTGCCACCGCCGCCACTGGACCTGGGGACAGAGCCTGACCTAACAGTTAGGACCTAAAAGTTAGGATGATCCCTGCGGCAGGAGGGTTTAAATTTCTTTTTTTCCTGAGGGCTGCACAGGCTGGGGGGGAGGTGAGCCCCAGCGCCCCTTCCACCTGTGCAGCCTGTGGGGGGGGGAGGGAAAAACAGGTGCCTCCCCATCCCCTGCCCACCGCCCAAGCAAGTTTGGAACCTGAACTTTGTTTGGCCGGTTTGGGCGGGGGACAGTTCGGATTCGGAGGGGGGGGGTTCGCGAACAGCCCGAACAACCCAAGTTCGGGCTGAACTCCAAACCCCCGAACTGGGTTTGCACATCCCTAATCTCTTGACACTGATGCTCCTGCCAGCTATCAGCCAGTCTCTAACCTTACCTTTCTAGGAAAGGTTATTGAACGGGCGGTGGCACAACAGCTACAGGAGCATTGGACTGCACCGGTTTCCTTGACCCCTTTCAGTCTGGTTTTTGGCCTGGGTATAGTACAGAGATGGCACTGGTGACCTTGGTTGACGATCATCATCTGACATTGGACCAAGGTTGTCAGACCTTATTGGTCCTGCTAGACCTTTCGGCTGCATTTGACTCTGTCGATCATGAGGTGTTGGTGACTCGCCTGTAGGACTATGCCGGGATTGGTGGGACGGTCTTGGATTGGTTCCGCTCTTTCCTGGTCGGGCGAACTCACCGGGTGGTCCTGGGGGAGTGTACTTCTTCCCCCCGGGATCTCACGTGTGGAGTCCCGCAGGTTGCCATTCAGTCCCCCCTCCTGTTTAACATCTATATGCAGGCATTAGGGAAGATCGTGAGAGGGGTGCCAGGTATGCAGTATCACCAGTACGCAAATGACACTCAGCTCTACCTCTCCTTTTCCATTGATTCAGGTCATGCGGTCTCCTTATTTTCCCAGTGCCTGTCAGCTGTGGGGATTTGGATGAGGTTGAGCCATCTGCAATTGAATCCTGACAAGATGGAGGTGATGTTGGTAGGCGAGGGCTTGGGGGTGGTGGAATCTCCTCTTGTTGGGGGGGTTTCACCCTCTCTTGGTCTCTCGTGTACAGAGTCTGGGTGTGCTCTTTGATTCACAGCTCAGCCTGGCATCCCAGGTTGTGGCAGTGGCCGGGAGCGCATTTCGGCAGTTACATCTTGTCCGGCGGCTTCGACCATATCTCTCAAACTCCGACCTTGCCACTATCATCTATGCCTTCATCACCTCGAGGCTGGATTACTGCAACACGCTCTATGTGGGGCTGCCCGAGAAGCTGGTCTGGAGGCTGCAGCTGGTGCAGAATGCTGCGGCCCGCCTCCTTATGGGGGTGGGTTGCCAAGAGCATATGACACCTCTGCTCCGGGCTCTGCACTGGCTGCCTATAAAGTACCGGGCCAGGTTCAAGGTGCTGGTTTTAATCTTTAAAGCCCTTCATGGCCTGGGCCCTTCTTATCTGCGGGACCACCTCACTCCCCATGTGCCCGTGTGACCCCTGAGCATCCGTGGGGGCCTTTTTGGAGGTTCCCCAGACAAGGTGGGTGGCTACAGCTATTCGGTCATTTTCAGTGGCCACCCCAATGCTCTGGAACTCTCTCCCGGAGGAGGCTCAGTTGGCCCCCACCCACCTGTCATTTAGATGTTTATGCAAGACCTGGCTGTTCTGCCAGGCCTTTGGCGAGGGGTAGGGGTAGGGTGGGGAGGGTTTCAGAGGAGGGGGTGGGTTTTAGGATTTGTTTTAAAATCTGTTGATTTTTTTTACAATGTTTTATTGTTAAATTAAATTTTTGTAAAACTTCATCTGGTGAGAAGGCTGCAACATTTTCTATTGGATTCAGACCTGGCCACTATCATCCATGTCTTTGTAACCCCAAGGTTACACTACTAAAATGAGCTCTATGTGGGGTTGCCCTTGAAGACTGTTCAGAAGCTGCAGTTGGTACAGAATGTTGGGGATGGGTTGCCAGGCATACATTACACCGGTGCTCCAAAGTCTGCACTGGCTTTCCAGGAACAATTCAAGGTGCTGGGTTTAACCTATAAAGCCCCAAATGGCTTGGGCCCCAGGTATCTGAAAGACCACCTCTTCCCTTATGTCCCTTTGCTGCCTCCGAGGTCAGCTGGGGATGCCCTCTTGTGAGTGCCAAATGCCCATGAAGTTGCTACAATGGGGCACCTAGGGGGGTGGTCTCAGTTGCTGGCCATCCAATTATGGAACTCCCTCCACTTGGCGATCTGCCTAAGCATGAGCCTGTTGGTCATCCGGAGGAGATGTAAGACCTTTTTGTTTGGCCAGGCATTTGGCAAACAGGGATTAGGTAGAGAGGTTTGGGGAGAAGTGGGAGAGGGGACTTATGAACAGTTAATATGTGTCATTTCAAACTCACCCAAGAGATAGTAGAGTCAGGAGAAGAGCCTCGTGTGAATGTAGCCTTAGCAACAGGATACTCATTTAGAAGGACCACACTTTTATTGAGTTGTGCAGTGCTTCTCCTCTTAGGTGTGTGGCCATGTTGTGCTCGCCTAATGGATAAGACACACTGGAATCTTGATTGAAGCAAGATTAGGGCTGAAACTTGATCTCGCTTTTTTCTTGGTTATCAAAAATCATGGTTTCTCAACTCATTTTAAGTGAGAAATGACAATTGAGAAAAACACCGATTCTTGACATTTCTCAGTCAAGAATTTTTCTTGAAATACTATTTATCGTTTACCATTACCATTTATCGTTTACTTAAATTTACCATTTACCGTATACCAATTTAATGTGTACCATTTACTGGGTACCGCATTCTTCCCGGTAATGCACATGTGCAAAGTGACATTTTGATGAAGGTGGCACACGGTAAGCGGTATACAGTAAAGCTGTATATGGTAAATGGTAGATTGCGGTAAACTGTAATGGTAAACGGTAAACAGTATTCCGAGAAAAGTTTCTCAACAAATATCTCGATCTGTTATCAAGATTGTACCGAGATCTCAGTGACAACTCTCAATTTTCGTTATATTTTTGCGAGAAAAAAATTGCTTCTCGTTTCAGCCCTAAGCAAGACAAGTGTGTTACATTCCTCTTCCATCTGCTCTAAGACACAGTATTCCTGGAGGGCTGGGTTCTGAGGGACAGACAAACCCTGGTCTGGCAGCTGCTGGAAGTGAAACTGTAAGAGGTGCAGCTGTAATGTGAAACCGTCTATCGTAAGACAGTAGATGGAGAGATGTGAGACACCAGGCTGCTCTGGCTAAAACAATACATCATTGTAATTCTCAGGGCAGCAACAGCATGGAGAAATATTGCTGCAGAGAAAGGAGTACCAAAAAAAAAAAAAAAAGTGTTTTGATTCCTTACAAGAGATATCTGTTAAGGGTTATCTTGGATACATTTAACAGTGGAAATGAAGCCCATGATGAGGTCAGCTTTTCAACTGAGGAGGAGAATAACCCAGCAGCATGGTGCCGTGTTGTTTGTGGAATGAAGATATCCACTTGATCCAAGTTAGCACACACTGAAACATGCTTGTGGCTACTGACATTTACACACACAAACATACGTAAGTATCAAAGCACTCTCCAATAAAGCCATACGCATTATGACTAAACAGAAATCCAATGGGCCCGAGTACACAAGTAATTCAAACCACAGGCTCTGTACCAAAAGCACGTCACATTTTGACACATGCCAGATGATCTGCAAATCTTTCCAGCTAGAAGAAGCATGAGCCTCTAGGGCAAGAGTGCACAGGAACCTGTAGGCCAAATCAGGCATGCAGCTATCTTTTGTTTGGCCCTGTTCCAATTCCTGGATCTGGCCCATTGATCCAGTCCCCCACCCTCCTCCAGCACAGAAACAGTGATCTCAGGGGGAGGGATCAGAGATGAGAGCATGCATTAACAGGCAGCATAGGGGATAGATCCATGACATAGATGCAGGATCTGGACCTCCTTCCTTCTCCCACCCTCGGCACCCTACCCCTATCTCCTATCTGCCCTGTAGATCTTATACTTATTTTCAAAGTGACCCACAGGGGGGCAAATGTTCCCCATCCCTGATCAACAGCTTATACCAAAAAGCCAGGTTCCATGGTTGACAGGTGTAACAGACACAGGTCCCTCATTAATCAAGAACCCATCACACACTTTGACCAGTGGGTCACATGCTTCCAATGAGAGAAACAGCACATTCAAGCAACTGAAGGCAGTATTTATTTATTTATTTATTTAGAGCCATTTCTAGCCCGCTCCCTCCTGCTCACAACAGCAGCTCGAGGCGGCTCACAAGAAGATTCAAAAATATAAACAATTCAATAATCAAAATCAAATACATAAAATTGATATTAAAAAATAATTTTAAAAGAGAGGAACCAAACCTCCACCCCCCCACCCCATCCCACCCTCCCCTCCCCATCTCCCTCCCCAAAAGCCTGGAGGAACAGCCAGATCCTACACTGTCTCCAGAAAGTGGGGAGGTCTGGGGTCAGGTGGGCAAGTTAATGCAACCACTTTGAGAGGACAAAAGCACTCGGCATTTGAGGAGTATCCAAGGAGATGATTTATTTTAGTGATGTAAGCTCAGAGACTCCAAGTAAAGGTTAATCTGGTGGCAGCAAAATTGCCTATGAGAGCATGATATAAAACACCCACTAAACTGCCTTGTGCAACAGAGTAATCGGGGAGAGGGGAGAGGTTAGCACAAAGACTGTGATTCTTATTGAACAAATAGATGGTGGAAAAGAGCTGGCAGTGCCAGCTTTTGAGGCTCACACTATTGCTTCATCATGCAAGCCAGTCGATACACAGCAAAGAAGGGCCACAGTCCATGCCCAACCAATGCTTTTAAATAAATAAACATGACATCCAAATGTATATCCAACCTGTTCTCTGAGGCTCGGGGCAGGTTATGCCTTATAACCTGCTGGGGTTGTGTGCGAGAGTTCATTGGGCCCACCTGTTGTGTGTTCTCCTTCCCAGGTAACATCTCCTGCCTCCCCTCTAGAAGAGTCAGAGGCTGCCAAGGGGTGGAGCCTGAAGGGTGCCAACCAAAGGGCACAGGCCGTTTGGTGACCGTTCGAGGCAGAGAGGGGCTAGGAGCCCCCTTCCTGTGAGGCTAAACACATTTCTACCCTGTCCTTCTCGGATGGCTCAGGGCAGCTATGATGGCTCAAGACAGTGATGACCAATAAGGATAAAAAGCAGCAGACGCTGCGGCCGCGCCGCAGGGGTGTGCCGTGGGGGCCCCCTCTGAACAGGTGCGGCAAAAGAGGCATGACCTTTGGAGGGGCCCTTTGGAGAGGGCTTGAGGACTGAGGATTGTGGGGGAGGTTCTGATGGGAGGCAGCAATGTTTGTTAGGGGGTGTTTTTGGTTGCGTAATCAGTAACCTCCGGAACTGGTTATGGGGAAAGATAGCTTTTGCTCCCTGGTGAGAGCAGGGAATGAAGGGGGAATGGGTTAGGGAAGGGGTCTTGGTACCCCTGGTGGGAGGAGGGGTACAAGATGGTTGGGGAGGGGTGGAATGGTATGTTGGTGAGAGGGAGGTCTGGGAGGGTCTGGGGGGGGTATAGGGTAGGATGGATATGGGAATATGGTGATGTATTTTTCTGTCCTGGAGCTAATGTATTTATATATGTTGATGGAACTGTTATTGATTAAGTATTTTATCTATGTATTATGTTATTTCATTTATTGTATTTTATATTTAAAATGTTTTGTAAACCGCCTCAAGTCGTGATCAGCGGTAGTGACTATCAGAGAGGGGCAGTATAGAAATAATGCAATGTAACAAAATGAAATATAAATATATGTTTACATTTAACAACAGATATACATACAGAAAACCATTTAAAAATCCTCAACCCCAACTAGGGGTGACATTTCATTTTTGATTAGATTGCATTTCTGACGCAATTCAATTGTTCAATCCATTCCAGAAAAATATGACACCAACGAACATCTCGATTCCATTTTGCTGGAAATGATACAAAAAAACCCAACAACAAATATTTATGTTACCTGTGCATCAGCAAAATGGCCACAACCTTAGTGCGCATGTGTAAAATGGTGGCCAAGTACGGCTGCTGCCCTTTTGAGCATACACAATCGTTTAACTGGAAATTCTGACCAAAGGTTTCAACACTACTATATCCCAGCCAGGAATTTTGCTGTTTTGCAGCCCTAGGCAAGGCCAATCTGGCACTGCTGAGGCTTTGAAATGACCAGCCTCTCTTCCCCCTGGTCAATTTCACATCACATTTAGCTTGTAGGGGCAAGCAACCTTTTCCGTTCCATGGGCCGCTTTGAAAAAGTACAAGCTTCCTGGGCTGCATAAGGGTTGGAGACAGCTTTAGGGGTGTGTTCAGGATATGGGACGAAAGGGAGACGGTCCCGACTATGCATCTGTGCCATGGATCTGTCCCCTAACCTTGTGTGCACACCCTCATCTCTTCTTCCTTCCCCTGAGGTCACTTTCAGTGCTTGAGGGTAGGGAGTGGACTCCCAGGCCAGATCCAGGAATTAGAAAGGGGTCAAGGAGGTTATTTTCAAACGGACAAACTATCACATGATTAGGAGAAAACTATTCCTGGATTTTTATCCAGCAGTTTCAAGGTGGTACCTGTTTAGATGGACATTTCTATCCCTGGATAACTTCATTCCATGATAGTCCATCTGAACAAAATTTGCTGTTATTCTGGAATTAGAGTCTCTGGGATGAACTTCAATCCTGCGGTGCTTTTTGGCCATGCTCAGCACACAGTGTTCTGGGTCTCAAACATCAGAGAGGCATAAATGCCTAGGAAGGATTTCAGGTCTTGACATAGGACTCCGTGACACTAATCAAGGAATAGTGGACTATCCGGTGATAGTCCTTTAGACGAACCTAATCACGGAATAGTTTAACATCCGGAGGTTACAAAACCTCAGAAATACAGTTTGGTAACATCTGGATGTTTTTGTTATCATATCATGTGATAACAATCACTGCTGGCAGCATTTAAATGGACATCTCAGCACGGAATGAAGGCTCTAATTTTGGAATAAGTGTCCATCTGAAAACGCCTGTAAAAGCCAGCCTTGAGCTGTTATTGGATCTTGGGCTGCACACTCCTCACCTCTGCTCTATTCTCTATGGGCTGGTCTCCATGCTTTTTGCCTGACAACCAACAAGGGAATCCCCTGTGTCCCTGCTGATGGGTCTCCCTGTTCTCTGCTTGTCAGCTGCCAGGCAGGGAGACCAGCCGGCACAGAACAGAGGCTTGTTGAAGCAGACCAACCAGGCTTAGTTTCTCTTTGTTGATTTTGCTAAGACTCAGTGGTTTAGTACAGGGAAGCAGCAGTGTTTTCTGCGACTGCATAGGTAGCCTAGCCACACCCAGTCCATTGGCTAGCTATCTCCAACTCACTTCCAGCCTCTTCTAAAGGCATTCAGGAATCATCCAGGCAGCCTCTTCAGCAGATGTGCTCTCCTCTGTAGTCCAGAGCAGACTGTTCTCTTACTTCCTGGGCTGGCTTCCTTTATACTGGTAGCCACACCCCAAACTTAGCCACTTCCTGTCGTGGCCATTTTAGATAGTCCTCTTTAATTACATGGCAGGCGCCATCTTGTGGCACAGCCCTCCTACAGCTAGTCTTTCCTCAATTGCCACCTCTGCTAGTCTATTTCACCGTATTAGCAGCCAGCAGTGTAATGTCCTATTGTCCCACCAAGCTGAGAAGCTGTCCCCTCTTCCACCCATGGAAGCTAAACAGGCTCGCTCCACCGGCTCTTGCCACTTAGGATCTTCAGAACCTTAAATAACTGTTCCAGCGAAGGGAGAGAGAAAAATGCCCCACAGATGCTAAGCAGCTCTGTGTGGCATAGAAGCACTCACCTGCCCACTCTTCTGAAACATGGCCCATTAACTCAGCATGGAATGCAATTTGAAAGGGTGCAGCAGTTCATAAAGCAATCTGTGTCTGCCAATTATAACTTCACAGATTGGGGGGAGGGGGGCACAACACAGTACAATGAATGAGTACCTTTAAATCTCCCTGAAAGCCATCCAGTACTTAACAATGACTTTAAAGAACAAACCTCTTCTCAGGTGATTAACCATGTGCTGGATACACATCAAAGCCAACGCCACATTGATTAAATCCTCACTTTCCTTTCCCCTGCAAAATGAGGTGAAATAAAAACATTTGATACCAGGTGAGGGATAAGCAATTAGCACAGGCCTGACTTAATTGCTGGATTGATCTCAATACAAACCCAGTCCATTTGCTATACTTGCCATGTGGTCTGAGCAGTGCTAAAATAAAAAAAAAAAAGATTGAAACAATCATGAATGTACCATTGTGGTTGCAATACGAAAAGGAAAGACATCAAAGAGATGCTTCCCGGCTGAAAGCAACGCCGCCAGCAGCTGCCAGTTATAAGAACTCGCCATTATGTCTGTATTAAAATGGACCACAGTGGGTGGGGCGGATGGATGTGCAGCTGTGGTGGGTGGAGGTAAGTGTGCGCCCATTCCCATGGGCACACACCCACCTCCACCCACGGAGCATCGGGCATTGGAGCCCATTGCTGCATGCGTGGGTGATGGCTGGAGATGGGTGGAGCATGGGAGCACACACACACTCCCACCCATCCCCCACAGCTTTCGCACGGGAGCCTCCACCCATCTCCACGCAGCAAAACTGCATGGAGAAGGGTGGGGGCATCTCATGCGAAAAGGGACTATGACCAGAGATGAAAGAATGGCGAGTGAATTTTCTATCCGTAGTTAATATCCTCCTTTCTGGATAGTTTGTCGGTTATCCAACCATTATCAGCTTACCGTGAGGACTAACCGACAAACTGAATAATAACCAGATAATACTGCAATGGCCAACCAGGTTCCTGTTACCATATTAACATATTACTGCATAACTGGAATATTGCGTTACCAGTTTTACTTCCAGGATTCTGCTCATCAATGGTTGTTAAATTAGATAGCTAATGGGTAACTGGAGTGAATAGAGAAGGAATTATAGCCAAACAAAACCAGCCAGTAACGAAGAAGCTGACAGGGAAAGAGATAAAAGGTAAAGGTGCATGTAACAGCGTGGTGGTGCCAGGTGGTTAAGTATTTAGAGGATTAGGGTCAAAACATACAATCTTCACAGGGAATAGCTCAAAGTCGCTGTATTTATATATTTATCCACTCCTCCAGTATTGCTCCACTGACTGAGTACAAAGTCCCTTCCAGTTCCATCTGGGCAAGCAGTCCCTGTCTGGCTTAGTCTAATTCCCTTCAGTAGCTTTCATTTGCCTTGGTTTAGTCTCCAACACCAACACTCCTGGGAGCTCTTGTATATTTGTCCCAGTCTCTCCAAACCTCCCACACCGTGCAGGGTTTCAGCCTGTCAGGCCTTAAAACGGCAGCCCTTTCCTACTTGGCTTCCAGGCACACCAGTCTCCTCTGCTAAAGCAGCACCTCCTCGCAAACTCAACAGAGAGCACCTCTTCCTTCTGAGTCCTGCAACAGACTAAGCCTCTTCCTCTGACTGGTTCAGCTTTGGAGTCCAGGGCCGGCTCCTGCCACACCCACTTCCCCAGCTGCTTCCTGTCGGATGCAGTTCACTGTTCCTGTCAGCGCCTGCAGTTCTGCTAGCGCCACTCTTCCGCTGGCGCTCCCTGTTTTAAAGGTCAGCCGCTCTATTAGCCTGCATGCTGCCACAGTGCACAACAGACATATGTGGTAACATGGCACATCAGTAAAATGGTGAACTGGTCAAACTGCCAAACAATAAACAGATACTGTTCAGGAACCTGTCCTTGCCGAAGCGGAGCATGTGGATCTGGCTGGTTACTGGACAGCAGCAGTTAACCACTTCAGCTAATTAGCACAGTCCCAGCTTCCTTTCTGCTGAATTTAAAAAGCCAGCCACAGAAAGGTATGTTGGGAAAAAAATAGTTTCCGTAGAAGTAGAACTTTATAAGAAGGGCTGAGGGAATTGTAACCAGTGCCTGGGCTGGTGATGTACCCATCACTAAACAAGAGCACAGGGTAATTAAGAAATTAGGGGTGCACATGTTGTTTTCATTATATCAATAACGAAAACAAAATGTGTTGTTTTCGTTATCGTTATTGCAAGAACAAAACCCACAAAAAAGAAAAAAATCAATAACTATAACAAAAATTGTTACTGATTTCGTTATTGTCTAGCAGTCTGGCAGGTGTTTTTTGGAGGGAAATGTGGCAAGGGAAGGAGGGAGCAGACATCTCGGAGCCAGAAACAGCGCTGAACTCTTGAACTGGTCCTGTGATGGGAGGGGAAGGACCTGATGGATATAATCGCTGGCCAATGAGCAGCACAAACAGGTCCCAGGCTGTTGAATGGCACCCTGTGATTGCTCAATGTCTCCTGCCTCCCAGAACCAATCAGGGGAGCTCTGGGGGAGGGCACTGCAACCATTTATACTGCAGGGATGGGCTGCCTGACTCTGGTTCTCTGTCGGATGCAGAGCTATTGCTCTGTCAGGGGGCCCTTTTGCTCTGTCAGGGTGCATTTGCAGAATCTGCTGGTGCTTGCACTAAAAGTCCTCCCATATATATCCCTACCATCTTACCTTTCCAATCCTTATTCCTTACCCTTACGTTTTACCTTTTTCCTTCCCCTGCCTGTTCCCCCTGCACACATATATATATATGAGATAGATATTAGATGATAGATATAAACTAGAGATAGATTAGAGACAGTGGATATATCTCTGAGTTTTCCTTTTCCATTCCTCTGTCTGTCTTTCCCTGTCCATATATTATATAACCTTGCTCCCCCCTACCTCTCTGCACTTATCACCCTCCATACTCCAGCCCGTGCACTTTGCTCCTCCTCTGTCCCCTCTCTCGCCCTTCCACGCCTTCCCTGCTCCCCTAAGCGCCTTCGTCCCTTCTCACTTGCTGCCCCCCATGCCTGGAACTCCCTCCCT
>QEPC01012785.1:182765-198703 GCA_003113815.1 Sphenodon punctatus
CAATATTACACAGGGGGAAACACAAAGAACACAGGGAGGGGTACAAAACTGAAATGAAAATCAATCTAATAATAATCCTACTCTAAATAAATCCAAAACTTAAAACAGGGGAAGGGAATCATGGATGGAATAAGAGGGAGAGGGAAAGGATTCAATGGAGAGGGGAGGGAGGAAGAAAGATTGAACACAGGGAACACAGGGAGCGGTAAAAACAAAAAATAACACCTAAATCTATCTAAGCTAAGTTAAATAAATGACAATATGGAGGTAAATGGGTTGGATGGGTGAAACAGGCTTTTGGCGAGGGGTAGGGGTGGGGTGGGATGTGGGGTTTGCCCCACATATTGTATTTTTAAATTGTTTTAAAATTTTTGTATTGTTTCTATTGGGTGCTGTTCGCCGCCCCGGACTGCTTTGAGGGCAGGAGGGACGGGATATACATTTTAAATAAATAAATAAATAAATAAATAAAACTAGGAGGAGGATGGCAATGGATTAGGAATAGGAAGGAACAAAAACTGCTGGGAGAGAGGGGGCCTCATGAAACACTTGATGTTCAGGAACAGTGACTAGCTCAGAAGGTGTTGGGAAGGGGGGAGGCAATCAGTTTTGTTTCTTGCTGCACCCGCCTCACTGCAAGCCCCATTGGCTCCGTGCAGCCTAGCCCGTGGTCAATCGCTGACTGCGAAGCCAGTGGTCTGAGGTAAAAAGGGATGGTGATTTGGCAGACTGGCTGCTACTCCAAGCCTCTCCACCCCTGGTGCCTGGAAGTCTGCTCCTCAGCTGACTCCCCCTCCCAGTCACGTTTTTCCTTCCAGTGACACGTTTTTGCCACCCGAACTCACCCGAACATGATCCGAACTATTCAGTCATTTTGATGTTCGGAATCTAGTTCGGTTCGGTCAGTTCGTGTTTGGATTCATTTTCGGTCATCCGAACAGGCCGAGTTTGGGCCGAACTCTGAACTTCCGAACCGCATTTGCCCATCCCTACTGGCTGTTCCGCCAGGCATTTGGTGGGGGAGAAGGGTGATGGGGTGGGGGTAGTGGGTTAGGGTAGGCTGGGATGGGCTATTTTGGTCTCCTCCTTTTATGCTATGTTTTATAGTTTTATTGTTGTTATTTTATTGAATGTAACCCACCCTGAGCTGCCTGTGGCAGGAGGGGCAGGGTAGCAAAACCTTTAATAAATAAATAATTATAAAAATAAATCAATGGGGGTGAGGATCTAGGCAAAGTCTGATGGAAGAGATTTGAAGGTGGGGGGGGGCGGGGAGCAGAGTGTATGTGTTCTGGGTCAGACTTCCAGGCATAGGTGGCATGGATTCAAGTCTCATTTTCTACAATGGGACTTATGACAATGATAAGAACTAGTGGAGGTATTTTGGGTGACCACCTCTCCCTATACTTGCACCTGGAGAGGGCCTGGCCCCATTGGTGGGGTGATACAAAGAAGCTAGTCGTAGGTCAGCCTGCTTGGGGGATGAGTCCTTGGAGGATCCAGTCCCAAACACTCCACTCACCCGTGGGTGCTCTTCTCTCCCCAACATGCTTTTATTCCGGTGCATATTGCCAACATAAATTAAACAATGTCCAAAGCATAAAGCAGGACCCCAGAGTCTCTCACTCTTCCAGCAGGAGGAGAGTTCCCTTCCCAACAGCTATGGGGAAAGCAAAGCTCACTCTGGAGCTTTAAACCTTCTGGGCCTCTCGTCTGGCCATCCTACCTGCCAGCCTCTAGGGAAGCCTTCTTAGAGGCAAGACCTTGGACAAGCTCCTAATTGGTAAGGCAGACACTCTAGCTCTGCTTCTCACTGGTAAACCCTGCAGATGTAGCCTTACAGCAGTCAGGGCCCACTCCTGTGCAGCCGCAGTCTGGCGCACTTGCTAAAAGAGTTAACTCTTTCTTTGCCAGTTTAACAGTGATGCTAGTAACCAATCACACAGCTATCACACCATTATCTGATGGAACCCTGTCTTTTATGGTACGTTGTGTGACAGTTTCTTCACTGCTACTTCTTCAGCTGCCACCAGCCTGAGACGTATAACCCGGCCCCACAGGCAGGGATCCTGGACTGCCTGATAATAAACTCTTGTAGAATAGCTAGAATAGGGCAAGTCAGAACACACGACCTGTAATGTTGACACAATAAGGTCAGTTTATTTTGGCCCTTTTTACACAGATGCTCTAACACCCATAAAATGGGTGTTACATTTTATTATACATGTTGCAAGGAGCGCCCAAGAACCGCCCCCTAAATAACAAGGGAGGGCCTGCCCCAAAGAGAGGGAGAAAGAAGTGTCAAAAGGGAGAGGGGCCTCACCAGGCCGAGGTCCTACCAGCAACGCAGGAGCAGTTGGCTGGCTACCAGTCATGGATAGAGGAACTGGAGAGCACACAGGGGAGAAGCAGTGGCACAGAGGTAACCCCCGAGGGCAACCCGGGTCAGACTGCCTGGGGTCGGGGAGGCTCTGTGCCATGTCATCTTGTTACAGGGACGATGAGCCCAGACCTAGTAGGAGGAGAGAGGACTTGCCACCTATACCCCAAACAGGGACGGAGCCTCTCCGGGAGGGAAGGCAGATGGTGGCTGATAGGTGGGAAGTGGCGTGACAGACGCAGGGCGGCTCCGGGAGCTACATCGGCTACCAGAGGTCACGGGTGGACCCAGAACTCCAGGCAGATGAGGAGTGGGGTAACCCGTGGGGTGAAGAAGGGAGTGGACAGTGGGCCACGGACCCCTATAGAACCCCCCCTGCACCCCCTGTCTATAGGGACCCACAGGAGGGGGGCATCAAGGCCAGAGGTGGCCGTACGGGGAGGGGGGGAGCACCCTAGTGCTGGTGCATTCATACCGAGCTCACTGCGAGGGGTGTGGAGATGGTATGTCCAGGGGTTATTCAATGGCGGCCCAGGTATGGGGGGCACCGCGGTGCTGTGGGTGTGCGGAAACCCACTGTTGTGGGCGTAAGGAGGGGACATGCTCCCTGTCCTGGGGACACGCTGATGTGTCTGCCCCCCTGGGGGAGCATCTGCTCCATTCTACTAAAGAAAAAATATGAAGCGGCAAATATATAGACATATTCACCCTCCTTTTCAGCGACTCAATCCCTGACCCAATGACAAGGAGGAAAAAAAAGAAAAAGAAAAGTTCAAAAGGCCAAAGGCAGAGAGGTCATGGTCCAACTGGACAGCGACCTACACGATTTATATGGAGGTCACATTGATTAGATTTCCAGACCAGGGCCTGGAGATGCTCAAGTACTCCGACTTAGTTCGGAGGGCGTTCAACACAGGGGTCCCCGGAACATGGCTGTGATACTATGAGTCTTTTGGGCATAGGGCAGCCAACAACCCCAGAATGAGGTGGGACATGCACACCCCCAACATTTGGTTAGAGTGCATTAGCTGCACTAAATATGCCCCCCTATCGGACAACGGCCATGTCCTCACCAGGGTAGGTAACACACAGGCGGGGGAGGGGGAACAGATGGCCCAGGCACGACAATCCCCAGCAGGACTGACGTTCTTGGACTATAATGACGGGGGGCAATGTTTTCGTATTCATTGGAGGTTTAAACACGCATGCACCCAGTGCGACGGGGACCATTCTGCTTCCGCATTCTCCCGTTTCCGGCAGTATGGAGCCAGGAGCAGGGGGAGGGAAAACACTAGACAGGGTACAGAAGGACAAGGCAGGAGCATGACAACGGTAGGGAAGGGCCCCAACCCCAGTTCAGCATGAAGCATTGACAGCCACCATCCTGAATTACTCCGATAGAGCAACTGCCGTGTACGTAGTGGAGGGATTCCAGTGGGGTTTCAGGATCCCTATGGTGGGCCCATGGTATCACTTGGGGGCAAGGAATTTGAAACCTGTAGTAGGGAGGGAGGAGCTAGTGCAGCAGAAAACTTAAGTTAAAGAGAGTAGAATTCAAAGCCCCTTTGAATCCCTGCCCATACCAACTCTGAGGATATCACCCCTGGGTATAGTGCCAAAGAAGGCCCCGGGGGAATTTCAAATGATTCACCACCTGTCCTACGCCAAGGGTGAGTCAGTGAATGATGCAATCCCCTTGGAAATCTGCTCGGTGCGGTATACATCATTCAACTCGGTGGTCGAAATGGTGCATTCTTGTGGGACGTTAGCCCTCATCAAGAAGTGTGACATCAAATCAGCATTCTGCCTCCTCCCTGTACACCCCAATGACTTCAAACTGTTGGGCATGGAGTTTGGGGGCTGTTTTTACTTTGACAAGGCCATGCCCATGGGATGTTCAATCTCAAGTGCGACCTTTGAGAAGTTTAGTAGTGTTGGAGTGGATTACGCGCTGCCTCATGGGCAGCAGCCATATCACACACTATCTTGGTGATTTCCTCTTCGCGGGAAGGGCGGGAACCACCAAATGTGTGCAGGCAATGCTTGCTTTTCACGAGGTGGCAGCAGAGGTAGGGGTATCGCTCCCGCACGAAAAGACCGAGGACCCAACAACTAAATTGACCTACCTGGGTATAGAGCTCGACACTGAGCTATCCCAGTCACGCCTCCCAGAGGATAAATTAAGAACGCTGAGGGAAGCGGCATCGGTGGTGGGGGGCACAAAAAAGGTGACAGTCCTGGAATTGCATTCAATCCTAGGCAGCCTAAATTTTGCCTGCCGGGTTATCATCCCAGGTAGAGCATTCAGGTCCCATTTGTATGCCTGGGTAGGGAGCGACCATCCCCCGCATCACCACATCAGGGTGATGGCAGAGATGTGGGAGGATTTGGTGACCTGGGGTACTTTCCTCGCAGGCTACAATGGTGTCAGTTTCTGGCAGCAGTGACTTCTGGTGGAGGCGGAGCTCCAGATACACTCAGATGCTATGGGGGGACATGGCTTCAGAGTCTATTTTAGGGGGAAGTGGTGAGTGCCCCCCTGGCCAGCAGCATGGGTGGAGCAAGGGATAACTCGGGATTTGACATTCCTGGAATTCTTTCCCATAGTGGTGGCGGTAGAGTTGTGGGAAGCTGATTTTGCCAACAGAAGGGTCTTGTTCTGGAGCGACAATATGGCGGTCATCCATGTTGTCAATAAGCTGTCTTTGAAATTGGAAAGGGTCATGAGGCTGGTGCGGGCATTTGTCCTCAAATGTTTGAGGGCAAACATCTTATTCATTGGCAAACATGTGCCAGGGATTCCCAACGGCATCGCCGATGCCCTTTCTCGATTTCAGGCAGACCGCTTTTGCCAGCTGGCCCCCGAGGCCAACAAGGACCCTGACCCATTTCTGAGGGACATGTGGAGTCTTGGATTCTACAGCTATACCAGGCAGTGCAGGGATCCCTCGCACGCAGAAACAGGCAGGCGTGTGAGAAGGTATTCAGCGAATTCCAGGTGTCAAAAAGGGTGGGACATAGGTTTCCCCATTGCAGAGGGGTGTTTATTGCAATACGCCATGCAGCTACGGGCGGACGGATTGGCTCCTAGCAGGTTTGCAGGGAAAATATCAGCCATCAACTTTACAAGCCACCTGGCTGGGCACCCATCCCTAGATAACGTTTTTTTCATGAACCATTTAAAGGAGAGTTGGGCCCGCCAAGCTCCCCCAAGGCGGGATGCTTGGGCACCAATCACACCTCCGATACTCATAGCGCTAACCGAGGCACTTAGAAAGGTTAGTTTTTCTAGTAGCGAGAATGTGTTCTTCGTCTTTGTCTTTTGCATTCAGGATCAGTGAAATGGTAGCTGACTCCCAGAACGACAGGTCAGGTTGGGCGCTGCAGTTAAGGGATGTGTCATGGTAGGGAGATACCCTCATCCTACACCTGAGAAGGTTGAAGACTGACCAGAAGGGAAGGGGATGTTGGGTTAGGCTTTGCCCTGTGGGGGACCCCCAAATTTGCCCTGTCGGGACAATGAGGAATTATTTGGTGACCCCCTTTTTAGACATAGAAATGGATCCCCACGGACACGTTACCAGTTTGGGGCAGTCTTGCGCAGATGAATGAGAATAACGGCGCTCAAGCAGAGTAGCTACAGCATGCATTCATTTAGCATAGGGGTGGCATCGTTCGCAGCTGATATGGGGTTATCAGGCGAGCGGATACAGGAGATAGGGAGATGGCGCTCGAGTGCCTACCACTTATATATTAGGGAAACTAGACCTCGAGTTAGTAGATGCGGAGCACAGAAGGCGGCATGATTTGTTAATCCTTATATATTTTCCAGACGCACCAGTGAGACATGAGCGGAGGGTTGTGTGGATCGTCGGACACAGCATCATCGTCGGACACTGGGCAGGGAAGAAGGCCGCATGCAGCGGGTGGGGTACCCAGCTGGGTCTAAGCAAGCGAGCAAATATATTTTGGGATGGCGGGAGAGGGATTCTGTGGGAGCAACTCCTTCCAACGTTAACAGCGGCTCGCGAAACCTACCCTGCTCCAGAGGTGCTGGTGATCCACCTCGGGGAAAACAACCTGCCCAAAGCAAAGGGACTGGGCCTGACAAAAGGGGTAAAGTGGGGTTTGAGGATAGTACAGGACCGGTTTCCCGCATGCATCCTAGTGGGGTCCGAGATGCTCCCGCGGAGAGTATGGGCCACAGCGGAGCGGCCAGGTCGGGTCGACCGGGCCAAACGAAGAGCCAACGCCAAAATTGGGAACTGGCTGCAGCTGAAGGGAGGTTGGATTATCAAACACGAGGGTATGCAGCACGACAGGGACGAACTCTTCAGAGGTGATGGGGTCCACCTATCGGACGTGGGGTGCGATTTGTACCTTGGGGTCCTGAAACAACAGTTGCGGCAGATAATCGGTGGTGTTGGAGTAGCGGCAAACCAGCCAAGCGAAGCTTGCGGCTTTGGTGGTGGTGGGCAGAGTTAAGCCCAAGGTTGGAAGTTATAGCAGTTAGCATAGCATGGGTAGTAGCATCTCCTTAAGAGATGGGAAGGTCCATGGCATAGTCGCCCCCACACGGCCCACTGTATGGCCAACCCGAAGGGAAAGATGGCCGGCCGCACCCGCTGGGAGGAGCATCTGCCAACTTGCGGGTAACAGTGTTCTCAACCTTTGCTGAGAAAACCTCCAGAGATGGGGTAGGCATGAACAACCTGCCTGGCCTGGGGAAACCCGGGGACCACGGCAGGGTGTAAACAGTTAATAGTAAAGATAAGGATCAGGAAGTTCCCCTCTCGATTTAACTGAGAGATGGAGAAGAGGTACACCCAATGAGATGGGACTGAAATGGGGGTGAGAGGGGACCTCCTGGTTTTTTTTTTAAATACTAAGGTTAGTTATAGAATAGGACCCAGTTCAAAGGGGGAAGCGGGAGGGGTGCCCCTTTCCCCCCTTTGACAAATTAATAAAGAGTGCAGCTGTTTAATCTCATTAACATGTGTCCTCGTCTTTATTTGGGGTGTGCCGAAAATCGGAGGCCTCATCCCTCACCAACTAATTCCTGGCTATTAGCCATTTCTGGACCTATCCTCTGAGAACTTATCCAATCAACATTTTGAGTATCACATCCAGATAAACTAATGAGAGTCCCAACTCTAAAGAGTGTAAAAATTATTTAAGTTTTAAAAAAAGTAAAATTCATAATTTTGAAGTTGGCAGGGGTCCTGGATCCCCGGCCGGGGGGCTATTCCATCTTCTGCACTAGTACTTAATTAAATTAATTAATTGGTTTATATAGCACTAGTAGTGTACTTGGCACTGTAGAAGACAGGTCCCTACCCCAAGGGGCTTACAATTTAAGAGAGACAAGGAAGGGGGAGACGAGGGAGAGGTGATCATCAACGATACATTCAAGAGGTTGAGAAAATGTATGTGCATGTGCTTAACTTAGTTACAGGGAAGAGATTCTGAGTGAAGAGGATGCAGTTTTAGGGCCCATTCCCCCCTAGCTGCGCCCCTGATCAGAAGTGAGTTAAAAAGGGTTGCCCTCCCCACTTTCAACTCTCAAGTGACAGACCCGACTGAAACCCCTGAATCCTTTGCAGTAATCGCCATCCTGACCTCTCTACTTCCAAATGTGCTGACAAGTTGCCTGTCATTTTTCCCTGGCCTGTTTTTCAGTAGGGTGTTGCTCTTCCAAATCTGCCTGGGATAGTAAAAGTGTAAGGAAGGAGCTGAATAATACCCACTAACTCAACAGATAACAAAGAGATAATTTTACTGCCCGTTCATGTAATCCACTGAAGTAGAATTTGGATTTTCTGCCGAGCCTGAGATCCTTTGCTTACCATTGTGCTTTGGAGTTCAGTGTGCCAGAACAAAGGTCAGCCAATGAGACTGGCTTAATGGTGAGAATATGTACACCACCTGGACTGAATTCAAGCTGTCAAAATATTTACCAGTGAATCCGACAGAGTCTGGTGCCTCCCTAGTGTAACCCCATTTTTAAATTTTTTTTTGTGAGTACGGTATTTTTTTATTACGATGTGACTCCTGTGCAGCAATGTTCCATTATTTTGTGGAGGTTCAGTCAGGGCCGACCTTAGAATTTTCAGGGCCCAGGGCGAAGATAAAATGGAGAGCCCCTGGTGGGCCTCCCCACTCTTCTGTGATCTTGCATTTAGCGGGATGGCTGGTGGCCAAGGTGCTACTGCTTTAAGAGGCAGTGCTTTCATGGAGCTCTGGCGCTGGGGATAGCAGGGAATAACCCAAAGCCCCACTCTACATGACACAGGAGCAGCTATATTAAAGGAGAACCTCCTGCTCCTTGTGAGGCCAGAAAGTATTGTTATCCCCATTTTACTGATGGGCAACTGAGGCATGGACGAACTGCGTTGCCCATCTCAAAGGGGGAGGTCTGTCAGAACGAAGAATTGAACACAGATAATTCTCACGTTAGCATGGGCGTACTCTGGACTAAAAATATGTGCAGGATGCTGGCCCCACTTAAATCCCTATCCCATGTGCCTAGAATTGCAGAGAGGGTGGAAATTTATGTGGAATGCACCCCCATGTCCACTGTTTTAATTACTCCCATGCATGTTTTTCAGTAGGGTGTTGCTCTTCCAAGTCTGCCTGGGATAGTAAAAGTGTAAGGAAGGGGCTGAATAATACCCACTAACTCAACAGATAACAAAGAGATAATTTTACTGCCCGTTCATGTAATCCACTGAAGTGGAATTTGGATTTTCTTTTTCAGTGGCTGCCCCTGTGCTGTGGAATTCACTCCTGGAGGAGGTTCGGTTGACCCCCACCCTCCTGTCATTTCGACGTTTGTGTAAGACCTGGCTGTTCCGCCAGGCTTTTGGCGAGGGGGCGGGGTAGGGTGGGGGAGGTGAGGTTTGGGAAGGAGGGTGTGTTTTTATTACTTGTTTTAAAATGTGTAGATTTATTTTTAAATGTTTTATTGTTCATTCATCTTCATGAATGTTAGACCCCTTGTCTCTCCCTCTGTTCCCCTTCCTAAGTCTCTCCCCCAGCTCCTGTCTCTCAGATTGTAAGCCCTAGGGGCAGGGACCGTGTCTATTTTATTACTTTGTAAAGTGCCAGGTACACTGCTGGCACTATATAAATGTTTGTTAATAATAATAATCATAATATTGTTGAATTTTTTGTTTTGTTTTTGTGCATGTTGTTCACTGCCCCGAGCTACCTTTGGGCAGGATATAAGTTTTGAATAAATAAATAATTTTTTTAAATGTTGGGTGCCCTAGCTACTTTCTGTCTGGCAGGAAAGTCTAATTTCTTGTAAGAAAGCTCATTGTAGTTACATGGTGATTGCTGATCAATGGATTGTTTCTTTTCTGTGCTGGCTCCTTCTTGACAAGCTCAAGCATAATGCATTCAATGTTTTGTAATAAAATGAAGCCATGATGTCCTATAATGCCAGTTTGATTTGATTTAACAGAGCAGTGATTTCTAGGTCACCTTGGCACAAGCCAAGATGCACTATCAGACTTGTTTTCAAGATGGAGTCTGCCACAGGAATGAATAGCTTTTCAGTCTGTGGTAGTAACTGATGAGTGACATTAGCCATCGTTCAAATCCTTTGCAAACTGCCCTGAAACAGATATATGATCAGCCTTAATAGCCGAATGAAGAATGTGACTAGCTTTTATTTCTTTTCTTTTTTATATATATATAACAAAACTTTGCAGTACTGACTCACTGGCCATGTGTACCTGGCAGTCCCATAATGACGAAGTAGCTGTGTTATGTTAACTAGAGAAGCTATATTAATTATTAATTATGATTATGCATCAAGTTTGGGTAGCCGTGATCATATTATGCCCACCCTGCGTTCTCTGCAGTGGCTGCAACAGATTGAGGTTAAAACAGCACTGTGGGTTTTTAGGGCCCTGAACGGTTTAGGCCCTGGTTATATTCGAGACCTACTTCTGGAATCTCACACGCTCAGGAACCACCCACTGTTTGGGGGTTCTACCATCGCGCCTTGAGTTGGCGGGTGATCGGGGTTTTGCTGCGGCGGGCCCCTCGGTGTGGAACTCGCTTCCTCTGGATGTTCATCTCAGTTCCTCCCTCCTTACCTTCAAAAAGCACCTGAAAAATGTATTTATTTTCTAAGTGCTTTTAGGATCCACTGCTGGTTCCCTTAAGTGTATTCTGCCCTCCCCTTTTCTTCACCCCATCATAAAGTACTTTATCACTGTTTTAAATTGTTCTGCATTGTTTTAAATTGTTTTATACTTTTATATTGTTTTAAATAGGAAGATAGGTCCATTAGCAACTATTAGCCAGACAGGATCGGGGAACATGACGGGAGCTTGGGGAAAACAACAGGGAATGAATCCCCCAGTGTGACCTGTTGGGTGCTTCTCCCAAGCCACCGTGATTGGCCACTGTCCAAGAGCTGTCTCTTATACACATCTAGATGTGTATAAGAGACAGGGCAAAAGGAGCCTGGCCACAGCTCTCAGTGTCAATGTCTGGCAGGGAGTGTGCCAGGTCAGGGGGCCTGCATAATCAGGTGCCCACCTAGACTGAGAGGAACTACCCAAGAGGAACCACAGAGGCTGGTGTGGCTTAATGAGGAAACAGTCTGTCTGTATGTTAATAGGGTGAAGGAAGTGAACCGTATGGGGAGAAGAGCACTGTGCTGGGGCTTTGTGGCTAACTGTGTGAAGGATAGGACAGGCATGTAACACCACAACATTAAGGGCCTGCGTGTGCTAGGCCACCTTCCCTACCAGGGCATGAGAGCTGCTTGCAGGGATAAGAATGTCGGTGTCCATGCATGGGATAGCGGGGCTCAGGCTATGGCTGCCACCTCTTCCAGGGAAGGAACCCTGACAGTCCTTTCAGGCATAAATATGCATGCGTTGGTTCATGTAAATGTATGCAAATGTAAAGACACATTTCTGTTTGGCAAATAAAAAAGCAAGGGGTTGGATATGTGGTGAAGGGCTGGGTGCAGAGGAACGGGGGTGCCAGGGTTGATGGGCAACCCCACAGCTCATGCACAGGGGCCCCTCTCACTGCAACCAAAGCAGGAACTTCCCCTGGGAAGCTTGGCCTGCATAACGGTTTAACCCTGAGCCCAGAGATGGTACTTGAAAATCCTGAGACTCTGGGTCAAGAGGGGGAGGCGTAGCGCAGGCTCATGCTAGAGATAGTACCAACATCCTTAGCTCTGCACTCTGCTCTGTGAAGCTGTGGGCCACACCTGCCTAACAGTCCTGGCATTGCCTTTGACAATCTCACCCATAGGAGGCAAGTAGAAAACTCCCAGAATTCTCTATGGAAACTTAGGGTGCAGCAGTCTGCCACTGAAATTGGTAGCTCAGCTCCCATTGACCTTAAAGCTGGAAGTTGCGCCTTTATTCTGAGTTATAGGCATTTGTTCAGAGATCGCTACCACCCAACTTGCTTTAAACCCCATGTTCACACAAACATAGGCTAAAATGAGAATAAAGTGGCAAAGGAGCATAATTAACTCTAAAAACAATGAATTAACCAGAGGTTCCTATGCTGGCAGATAAGCTTGTGTATCTTTCAATAGAATATTCCCTTGATTACATTTCTCCATATACTCCTCTACTTTCCAAACAAACCACAGTACTTCCTTGTGTGTGTGTTGTGACACAATGGGTGTCTTTAGATGCCCCCAGGGTGTCCACCCCCATACTTGCTCTGGGGAGGTCTCCCGTGTGTGCAGCTCTCCTGTGGCGGGTTTATACTGACCCGGCAGCTGCCACGGCCTGAATTTCACCCATGCAGCGTCCCCCTCTCCCACACCATAGAGCTGTGGACGGATTGCCTGACATTCTATGTTGCCACCTGCAGCTCTATGGTGTTGCTTGGGGCAACCCCCAGCTGATAGCAAAGCTGCAGTGGCCATCTGCCCAGTAGATGGGCCGCAGGTTTGGGAAGCCTGCTCTGCTGGTGCTGCTCCTGGATGTCCCAGAGCACTAGGGCTGAGGCAGAGTAGGCAACACCTGCTCTGCCTCTGCTCCACCTGTACATCTGGCAGCCCACCTTTACACGGACGGGCTGCCCGGGTGTGAGGAGGAGCAGAGCTGTGGGTGCCGTTCGGGTAAAAGCACCAAATGTGTCTGTTAGATGTGACTGCTTTCTATTTCTGCTCTCCTTCCAAGGGTGCTGGGGGTGGGGGTGGAGTGTGCACTTTGTTTTTATTATTACAATAATGAAAACAAAAACAATAAGGAAATCAATAATGAAATTTTGTTTTTCATTATCGGTATCGGTATCGGTATCTTACAAAACTGAAAATTTTGTTTTTGGTTTGATTTCTGTTTTTATTAGTGCATGTGGGGGAGGGGGCTCTGTGTGTGTGCGTGTGTTTTTGTGGGCTATAATGAGATGCAGTCTGCTGGCACTTGTGCCACTGACACTTTGGACACACACACACACACACACACAGACACACACACACACACACACACAGCCCCTCCCCCCCACATGCTAACGAAAACAGAAACAAAAACAAACCCAACATTTTTGGTTTTGTGTAATACCGATACCAGTACCAACAATGACACTGATAATGAAAAATGAAATTTCATTATTAACGAAAATGAATAATGATAGTTTTTAATAACAAAACCAAAACCCGAAATGAATAACAACACGTGTCCCTGCTGCACACCTCTAAAGGGTGTAGCTATAACAGGGACAGATAGCACAGCCACACCAGGACCTATGAACCTGTGAGGCCCACCCCACCCTGCCATCTTCTGCACCAGGGCCCATTCCAACCTAGCTACACCCCTGCCGCTTTACCATGTACAATTTCTCAAAGAGAGAGATCAGGACAGAGGTGGAATTATTTCAATCTGTTTCACCTTGATCATTAGAACAGGGGGCAAGAACCCTTCCAGAGTAAACCCCTAGATCTGACATGCTTGTGAGAATATCCTGAAATACACTGAAATCCTCAGCCCAGTGTGCAGCAGCAGTCAAAAAAGCAAACAGAATGTTATGAGTTATTCGCAAAGGGATAGAGAATAGAACTGAGGATGTTATAATGCCTCTATACAAATCAATGGTGTAACCGCACCTGGAATACTGTGTCCAGTTCTGGTCGTCCCATCTCAAAAAAGACATAGCAGAACTAGAAAAGGTACAGAGAGGGGCAACGAGAATGATAAAGGGTATAGAATGGCTTCTGTACAAAGAGAGGCTTGACAAGCTTGGTCTCTTCAGTTTAGAGAAGAGAAGACTGTTAGGGGACATGATAGAGGTTTATAAAATCTTGAGTGGTGTGGAATGAATAGATAAAGAACGGTTATTTACCCTCTCAAATAGTACTAGAACTAGGGGACACTCCATGAAACTAGCTGCCGGTAGATTTAAAACAAATAAAAGGAAGTACTTTTTCATTCAACGCATAACTTATGGAATTTGTTGCCAGATGATGTTGTCAAGGCAAGTAGTATAGCTGGGTTTTAAAAAGGCCTGAATAAGTTCTTGGAGAGTAGGTCCATTAATGGCTATTAACCAAGTAGTTTACGGGATGAACCGCTTACTGTCGGGAGCTGGGAGTGAACAACGGGGAATGGATTGCCCATTGTGATGGTTGGTTCTTCTCCCATGAGATCAAGATTGGCCACTGTCGGAGGACAGGATGCTGGGCTTGATGACACTACTTATGTTCTTATGTTCTTACCCCCTTGGAAGAGAACTGTCCTGATTGTTCCCTCACTTTTCAGGGCCTTACAGCATTTCACACCAGTTGCTCTGTTGACTTCATGGGACATACTCCTCATTTTCACCGGCGCAAATGAGTGTGGAAACAAAGCAGGCCCAAGGAGAAATCTCCCAAATTAGAGCTGAAATGAGTACTTAAAAAACCAGGTAAAACCATTGAATATACCTTCTTGAACCAAAACTGGTGGTATGGAATAATAACCAACATCTCTTTCTGCTGTTTCGTTGTATCTATTTCAGTTATTCCATTTAAGTTTTGTTTGTTTGTTTGTTTTTGTTAATTTGGGGATTTAAGTATTTCAGTCATTTTAGTATTTCAGTTACGTCACTTTGGCAATATTAACAATTGTTGAAAATGACATAACAAAATGACAAAAAGGCCAGACCAACTGAACTGAAAAACCTGAAATGGAATACCCCCAAAATGGATGTGTGAGTACTTGTATAAGTCATGGATATTATTTAGGTACTTGGAGGGATACCCAAAATTGTGAATAGTACCTGAGAATAATAAACTTACTAGAGGTATGCACCAGGGACCCATAACATTATTTGTTTATGTTTTTGTTATTTAAATAGTTCCATATGTGGAAAGTCAGGACAGTATCTCGTGCTCTTGCGAGAATCAGCAAATGGCATTGGTACTGGGAAATGGTTAGAAAATCAATCCCAGTTCCCGAGATGGTGAAATTTCTGATGAGCAGCAATTTAGCTGCTCGTTTCACCCCTAGTAAGTACCCCCACGCCGATCTCCTCTCTGGTTTGCAGAATTTGTTTTAATGGAAAGACCTACACGTATTAATATAGTAATATAATAATGAAAACATTATACTTTTTGTTTTCAGTAGAACTTGCATCTACATGACATTCAGACTTACATCGGAGGAAGAGATTTAAGGTTTGGAAAAAGAGAATGTTAATGATATTCATACTGTAATGCTGAAAGGAATGAATTCAAGGCAGCGAAGAAGAGGTCTATTTTTTTAGCATAAAATGTGTTGGTGACAACGATTGAATATATTCTAAAAAACCTTCACTTTTGTTACATTTGTTTCAAGATTGTTATTATTTTAAGATGACTGATTGTTATTTTGCATGGATTAGCCATATTGATATAGAACTGTTTTTCTAGATGTTTGTCATCATCGGTGAGATTGCTTTTAATGCTTTGTTCTATTGATTATTGCCTGCAGTCTGTTGCTGTGATGGTGTTTTCAATGGGGCTACTCCAGAAGAAGGCATTTGTGTATTACAGCCAGCGGGTGGAACATCCCAGAGCACTGTAAGTGGAGCGGTCCACCCAAACCCGGAGCACTGACTGGGGGCAGAGCAGCGGTCCCTTTACTTGCAGATGGGCTGCTGCAGCTCCGCTTCCAGGCAGGAGTTGCCCTGGCAACAGCCATAGAGTTGCGGGCGGCAGCCTAGAGCAGCTGGTGATCTGCCTGCACCTCTATGGTGTGGGGAAGCGGGGTGCGGTACAAGTGCATTGTGGGTTGCGGCAGTGGCCGTCTCAGTGTAAACCTGCTGCAGCCATAGCAGACCTGGGGGTGGTCCCCCTAGGGCAGATCGGGGGTGGTCCGCCCTCCCATCCACCCAATTAGGCTGGAAACCTAGATTAAATTCACTAAAACAAAAAACTTAACAGTTTAAAAAGACACTTAAATGTACAAGAGTTTTCTTAAAATACACACAAAAACACAATTCAGTACAATTACAATTCAAAACACCTTCCACTTCATACATTGCAACAAAACATAAACTCCAAAAAACATAGAAATTAATTCACGCTTAGAGCAATATTTAATATTTTATC
>QEPC01012785.1:200609-220503 GCA_003113815.1 Sphenodon punctatus
AGGCCAGTATGAATTTTGACCACAAGCAATTAACGTTTAAGCTGCAATAACTTTTTATTTTCCTGATGGATATTTTTCAAACTTTGTGGATATGATGGTCCTCACAATTTACAGCCATGATGAAATTTTCAGAAACATAGGTCAAGCGGTTTTTGCAAAATTGGGGCTTCAGCAGTCGCCTGTTTAGAATGAAGAGTGGCTGTACATTTAAGTATTCAGGCAGCTGCCGCTGCCTGAAAATCATATTATATAAAAAGAAAAAACAATATCATCATATCACAGGGTTTGCTTTTAATACTGTTCAAAAATTACCCGACTCTACATAAACACCAACTATAACATGATGTAGACAGCCGAGAAACAAGCAAAGATATTTCCTTCAAAGGCTAAAATAAATTACATTTATACAGGTAAGAAAGCAAACAGAGCTGATAAAAAGGTTAAGTTTTATGAAAAAAATCAGTCTCAGTTCACATCAAAAGAATAATTTTACATTCTCTATTGTTTTAATAGTTTAAGCTGCAATTTAAGAACAAATGCTCACAGATGTTCCAAATCAGGTTTTCATCAGAAGTTATTAGCAAATTAAAAAAAAAAAAGAAGTAATTACAAGCACTTGTAACCCACAGAAATCTTTTAGAATTGGCACCGTCTTTCTAAAACATCTATATCCTATATAGATTTCTAATTACAAATACCACCAGCAGCTGCCATTGAAACCTATTGGTACATGTAATATACATAGTATATTTGTTCACATTTGGCAGACCAGAGTGACTCAGCAATTTATTATGTAGTGTTTGCCCTATCGTTGCTCAGACAAGACAGACCCCAATTCATCACTGAGATGAATTATTTTGATTTCCCTTTGTTTTCGCTGATCTGTATATATATGTCTATATATATATATTTCTCACAGTATAAAATTGTAACTGGCAACTGCAGATCCTGAACAGCTTGGGTGCAAAAATAAGCAATAACAAACAAAAAAAAAGGCAAGAAAGAAAGATAATTCAGTCAAAGCCTCCGGTATGCATGGTTTAGTATATGGAAATTTCTGCTCTCAGGAAGCGCACTCTAATTCCTGGGCTGGGATTTGTGAAATTGCAATAGAACCATCATCTGCTTCTTATTGATGGAGAATTTATCCTTACTTCCTTTGGCATTTTTAACCATTTTGGTCTCCCCGTAGGGATATTTGCTACAGGTTCCGCAACAAAGCAAATCAATAGGAAGATTTTAGCCACAAGCCCCCTCCAGGATTAATTCCATCAAATATTTATGCTGTGTGTAATGAGCAAAATCTTAAGAAAACACTTGCCTCCTCACATCCTCTGGAAATTTCATCATCCGGAGCCAGACAGCTTATACTGAAACTGATGTTAATAATTTTGGAGTAAGCTCCATTGGCTTTAAACTGGTGTACACTGATATCCACATCTGGTTGCATTACTTAACACAACAATCAAAGAGATCTGGCTTCACTCAGGAATTATTATTTGTCCCCAATTTTCCCAGTCTGGGTAATCTCTCTGGGTATTATCAGACATAATAAACATGCATAACAAATCCATCCCGTGTGAAATCAATGATGCCAATCTGGGCGCATTGCTTCATGAATGGATGTTTATGTTGCTATGTGTTTGTGGCGATCCAAGTCTCCTTCCACCAGCTGTTTCCTGGATAGTGTCCCATGGTGCAACCCATCCANTTATTTGTCCCCAATTTTCCCAGTCTGGGTAATCTCTCTGGGTATTATCAGACATAATAAACATGCATAACAAATCCATCCCGTGTGAAATCAATGATGCCAATCTGGGCGCATTGCTTCATGAATGGATGTTTATGTTGCTATGTGTTTGTGGCGATCCAAGTCTCCTTCCACCAGCTGTTTCCTGGATAGTGTCCCATGGTGCAACCCATCCAGTTGTGGGGGAGAGAAGGCAGCTCCATGCTAACAAAGATCTGGTAGCCCTAGAATTGAAACTGCTGGGACACTGTGGACTAAAGAAAATTGTGAGAGTGAAGGCACTCTCCTCTCTCAGTCAGTCCCTTCCCCCACCTATTTGTTCTTTCTTACAAGCTTCTGCCCTCTGCTCACCAGAATCACCATGGAGAGGTTTGGGGAACTATGGTGGGCTGGAACCACCATGGCAACTAGACTGGCCCTTCGTGAAAATCCATGTCTCCATGGTCCCTGGATGAGCAAAAAACAGCAGTAGGAAGGTGAATATCTCTAGATTTAACAGCAACTCTGCATTAGTGGCACCTACATGTTGTCTATACCCATGATTTTTCAGATTCCAAACCGTGATAAGCATACACGTTCGCACAAACAGACATAACAACCAAATGTGTGTTTAAAGCCCAAACTGATATCTTGTGCTCCATCTAGTAACACTCTGTGTCTCAGACTCTGGATCCATTGGGCACAATCCAGTTCTTATTGAAGTCAATGACTAAACTCCCATTGACTTTAATAGGAGTTGGACTGTGCCCATTATCTACACAATTAAACATTGCTCAGGAGTTGGTATTTGCATCGATGTTATCTGTCATTTTTTTCTCTTCCTAAGGTGAAGGTCTCCAGGCTTTTACACATTTTTTTTACACATTTTACATCTCTTTTCCTGTTCCCACACACGGCCTAATTCCTCTCCCATCTGGAATCACCAAAAGAACCACATCAATCAGGGAAAAGTGCATACCTGGAAAAGCAACATTAGCAAAGAATTTGTAGCTGTCTTTACATGCAATTTGGCAGCTAGAAATCGGGCAACAAAGCCAGCACCGTGTGACCAGCTAGCTCTCCACGGACCATCATCAAGCGTTCCATGGACAACAATGTGTGAACCTCTGGTCTAAGGTATCTATACGAGGCCTATCACCAATCATCTAGGTTCTCTGGCATAGGAAGTGGAAGAAAGGCATGCACGTTAGCAATGGCATTTCTAGAATTTGACACTGATGTTTTAACCAGGACACTGGGGCTGCTCAGTTAGCAGCACTGACTTGAGATAGGCTTGTCCTAGAAAAGGACTAATTGACAATTACAACCTAGTTGACCATCAGCACAAGTCAGACATGTAATATTTGGGGACCCTTCCATCAAAACAAAAACATTTCCTCTGCAGCCCTAAGCAACGCCTTTTCTGGCAGCAGAAGGGGATGGGAATGCAGACAAAAACTTTCCATTCCCACATCCTGTGCTTGCACATTATCTATTTATACGCTGAAGTCTTTGTAATCTTATCTTCCTGTCAAGGGTCAAGTACACTATATGTGTAATGCCAATAAGAAGGGATTATAACCCCAGACCTGTATCCCTTTCCTTATCAAACCTGATGGACATTTACTTGGGATCCTTCAAGATTAGCTTTTCTTTTACACTCTTCAAGCCTTTGTGTTGCTCTCTAATACTTTGTGCTCCCTATTATTACTCCCAATAAACCATCCTGATCCTATAAAACTCCATGGAATCTTCCATAGGAACTCAAATCCAGCCTGTCCTACCCAACTAACTTCTGTTCAACTAGCGCCAACAAGGAGCTGTGCTCCAGTGCAGATTGATTACCAGTGGGGAAAATTAAATACCTTTAGTCCCATCAGGGCTGGCCTTAGAATTTGTGGGAAATAAAATGTGGGGGCCCCTGGTGCCCCCCGCCCCCATGGGAACATCCTCCACGATGCCCTAAAAATGATCATGTTTAGGGCTTCACTCTCTGCCTTGGTGAAAACGGGGACCAATGCAAGGTCCCCAGAAGTAGAGAAAATAGCAGGGGCCTCGGTGGGGCTGGGGGTCATCCTGGGTCACACTGCAGTAAGGCCGGCCCTGGTCCTGATCCCATGTCACTTGTACTTCTCCTAAAGTCAGCAGGTGCACAGAATTGGGAGAGTAGGAGGTTGGGAAATTAAAGTTGTTAAAAATATGGTTCTTATGTTTTCAGGTCCCAGGAAGTTATTAGGATGGATGTGACAACCAACCATTAAACTGAGGGATAAATAGATCATTGGCAGTATTGAACATAATAAACTCTAAACAGCATAAACTGAAGGGTTCTGCTTCTGCAGAATCTCGATTTGGGAGCTGCAGAGCAGATGCAGAGCAGATTTGATTACCTATACTCAGTTTTGGTTTATGGAAAGCTGCCCAATTAAGATGCTGTAACCAGGATGGACTTAGGAGTTTAGCGCCCCTAGGCAAATCAGCCTGCCATACCCCGCCCCCAGCCCTCTGGTGTGAACACAGGTTGCTGTCTCAGGAAGGGAGGCAATGACGGCACCTAGCACAGAAGCATTTCCTCTGCACTCAGCACCACCATCGAGTGTGTTTGTGGGGGAATTGGGGTGGAATAGAGCTTCTCCAGGTGGGAATGGATTGGAAGACCTCTCCAGGCTGCAGGTGGAATGCAAGTGAGGCAATGCGGTTGCAGCAGGGGCACCATGACTGGGTGAGTGCTGACTGAGAACAGAAGCTCCCAACTTCCAAAATCAGGCAAAACTTGCGCCCCCCCCAATCTGCCATCCTAGGCAGGTGCTTATGTTGCCTGTCCCTAAGTCTGCCCCTGGCTGTAACTACACATTCCTGTGCACAAGGCAAAAAGACCCATCTCCTTGGCCAGAGACTTCCTGCCCCTTGACCATGGACAGCCCTACTTTTCAGCCTCAATAAGGTAGAATCACGGGTAGTTTCTATATCAGAGTGTAGGAACTTCTGTTATCACATACTGTAATGACAGTGGACCCAGCCTAAGTTGATGGCATGGGACAGAAGAGTTTTCATGGGGAGAGTTCAAACACAATCCAGTGGTCCCCACCACCTAGCAGGCTCATGCAGAAAACCAGCCTGGGAATTACATGCTGGGTTTATGCCCCATGAGCAGGCCAATTACTAATACATGTTGAGAGCTATTGTACTGGTGGGCATTTCTTCATGCAAATACAGAATAACCTTCCCCATCTGGATCCTTTTTTATTCCAGACGCGTAACTTTTGCAGAGTATGTAAAGCATCAAGGCCAATCACCTGCTGAACGCTGATCAGATGTTGAGCACTGTTAACAGCTGTTCAGACCTAAACCAGAAACACATCTCCAATCTGGGCAACAAGCACATTCCTTGAAGGGTCCTGATATGGAAGGCTACACTCTAGTCAGATATGATTTCAACAGACACAACTGTGGAATTCTCACCAATGAGAGTAAAGGGCTGTGTCAAGGGAGCCCCAAAACACATAATGGGAAGGAGGGGAGGAGAGAAGGCAACCCAATGTCTCAGAGGGGCAGCAGGTAAGATGCTCAACTACATCCCCCCCAAAGACATGGGTTTCAGCCCTACTTCGTCTCACACTGGATAGCTGCCTCTACTCTAAAAACCTGATTGATTGGGTTTTGGAAGTGAAAAACAATTTGATGTGTTGGTGTCCACATCCCTTCCTCCTATACCTAAGGTCACCAAAACAGGTGTGTTTTAACCACACCACCTTGATGGGCCACAGGGCTGGGGATGGAGTTGACCTGATCTCAGGATTGAGGCTTTAGGGTTATCACTTTTTAACTTGATGTTTGTAAAGACCTTTCACTGGGAATGAAAACAAAAATGCACAGCTTGTTGGCAAAATATGCAAAGGAATAAGATTTGGGGCTTTAAAACTTAAACACTGCAGCCGCATTGCAATGCTCCCTTCCATAAGGCTATCTTGTTCTGTATAAGGCTGCATCAGCTCAATGATACATTGCAGGAAATCACTCTCCCTCTTCATACTATCCTTTATTTATTTATTTATTTATTTATTTATTTTTTAAAAAGAAAAGACAAAGTTTGGCACCTGAGGATAGCTGTGTCATGAAGGGGGAGCAAGCAAGTGTGTGCGTTCAGGGTTTGACGTCAATATTTTTTTTTATTTTTTTTAACATATTTATACCTATGAAAAATTAGTTGCCTCTGTTCAAACTTTGAACCTCTTCCCTGCACGTGTTTAAAAAGTGTTGCAACCGCTTGCAATGCACTAAAACCATATTAACTACCACTCTGGTATAAGAACAAAAATATCAATTATCCCGCTGCCTCTTTTCTGAGCAGCTAAAGAACAAAGGAAAACTCCGTAGCTTTGTATCTCCTTAGATCTCCTCTGTTTTAACACTTAGTCTGTATTGCTTTGAACATCTTCTTTTGTCACAGTTCATCGCTGCGATGCACAAGCAGCTGAATCAAGTTAAAATCCTTGCTTATTAAAGGGTAGCTAAACTTTCTCTTAACTGAACTTTGACAAAGAGTATTTTTATAAGTGAATTATGACCATGGCCATCCTTTCTCTCCACCCCTCACCCCCAATAGTAATGCATCCCACAGCCAATATTCCACCTCAAATAATTTCAGAGAGTGTTTACCTACTCTTTACAAGCAAAGGAACACAGGAGCCTGAACAAGTATTTTAACTGGCAATGCTAACGTACAAATGTCCATAAAAAAGTGTTAATTTCACTCAGGAGCGCAGCTACACTATCGCTCATCAATTCTGCTAGAAAGAGAATATTCACCTCATCAATTTGCCCTAATCAGGGAATTACAAAACAGTACTCCAGAAAATATTTTTTGCTACTCCATTATTGGTTGGCAACATGGTGAAAGAGTCAGGAAATCTTCCTTGGATTTTGTTGCTATGAAGGTGAATCCAATGTTACGAAATTGAACTTTTGATACTTGTAGAAGAGATAAACAAATTTGTCGGTTGAGAAGCCACTTGGAAAGCCGTCCATGCTGCAGTCCCTCACTGCGAAGCCTCAGCTTATTATCTGTATGTAGTGTACCATGTACATGATACACCTTAGCAAAAAGTTTAGTAGTTTACAGAACACATATTACTGCTTCTTTGAGATCTTCATAGAAAAGGAAGAAGAATAAGAAGAAGAAGAAGAAGAAAGAAAGAAAGAGCTGGACATTTGGTCCCAGATTTTGAGTCTGTTAGAAAATGTACATTCAATGTTTGGTCTTCTATTCTTGATAAAAGATCAAGGTTAACTTCTGGGTAAGGAATTAGAGTAAACAAACAAAAATTGTACAGTTGCTTACAATCTTTCTTTCCCCATAGACTGTACACACGGTTCATTGTTGTACTAAAGCAAAGCACTTGGTATGTAACTGATTTAAGAGACTCCGTATAAGCCCTCAAAAATGGACGCAGTGTTTCTTAAAAGCCCATGTTTTTTTAAGGCCACAAAAATCTGCCGAAAGGTTTTTGTGTGTTTAAAAGAGCATAACAATTGCGTGTTTTCATTTTTCTCCTCCATGCTTCACACAAGATGACCCACAGCCTCTCACTGATTTGTGTAAACAGCGGACATCCTGAAAGCTTCACTCCCAATCGCTGTCTGCTTGCAGGTGTTGTGATCCAAGGTTTCTTGAACTACATTCACAACGAAGAAGAACTCTGAGTGTAATCTCTTATAATAAGTGTGTCGTACTTCGGCGAGGATGGGATACAGAGAGCTGACTCTGACACTGGGGAACTGGGAGACGCACTTCCTGAATCGACAGAGTCTCTGAAAGGTGAGGGAGGAGTTAAAGCCACCAACTCCTCAAGGTCTTGCTTTGTTGGGGGGGCCTCTGACCCACCTTCTTTGATGCTCTCGCAAGAAGGCTTCCTGGATGCTTGTGATGCACCATTAACTTCGATAGCAGGAAGTGGTTGAATCTCTGCAAAAGTGGTCATGGTTGTAGGAAGTTGTATCTCTCTTGGGATCAGGTAGGCGGAACACAGAGGAGTGGCCACCATTGTCCCCGGTGTGGCTGTTGAAAGCATCATAGAGTTCAGCTCGCTGATGTTGGCTGTAAAACGGGTAACCACGCTGCTGATCTGCTCCATCAGAGAACCTTGAGAGGAGCTGCTCCGCTGGCCTTGCTCTGTCTGGAATGTAGGGACGTCATCATCCGTTCGGCTAACTGAGGCAGTTCTGTGGCTCACTGTACTGATGGGAGAGGGAGTCTGTGGCCGGTACTGAGCTGGGTAGTGTTCCTCTGCTTCCGAGACATCGTAAAGCATTTTGGCACTGGTCTCCAGAAATGTGTTGCTGCCGCTATGCCGGCTGGTGTCTGTGCTTTTGGAAAAGGGCTTTATCACTGCTGTTTGGTTGGGATTCTCTTTTCTGTTGATATGGACTGAAAGCCTTTGCCAGAGGTGCGCTCCCCTGCTGCTGCTGCTCTTCTCATTCTGGGCCCATGTGACCGATTTCCCATTAGAGCTGTGAACAAAAATGACAGAAGATATGGGTTTTGTTTACATCTTAAATACCGATTGCAATGGCTTGTTTAACATGCTAAGTAATTAACCAGGGATACGGAAGGGAAAGTACATCTATTTCATTCTAATAAAGCTGATCATATAGGCATGCTACAGAAAAGAGCAGGCGCTAATGCGTGCCCTCGTTAAGCGGAGGTGACAATGTAGCAATCTCCTCTAATGAGGCCAGTCTTGAAACCATCACAAAACCAAGCAAATTAACTTCCCACACCAATAGGTTCTCATTATTTTCCAATTTGAGATAGGAAGTGACTCCGATACATTAATTTCTCTCTTCCCAACAGCTCTAGGTCACCAAAAATATGGCCTTGCTCAGTGATGTTATCTACCACCTTCTGGACAAACTGCTGAAACATAGTTAAATATCCTAGGGACATTAACTATCCAGCCTGCAGTTGCTAATAGAAACTAGCTTTTTGCCTTGTAAACAGAAGAAACAGAAGAAATGAAGAACATGTCAGCCAGTGTGACTCTAATAGTCCTGTTGTAGGCCTTTGTGTAGCATTGGTGTGGTAAATAATGTGTCTGCTCTTCCCAAGCGCAACATGAGTCATAAAACTAGTGGCATTTCCAGGAAACTGTGGCTGCAGGCCAGTTTCCATTCTTAGCCTTTGGGTCAGACGTGTCACTTGGCACATCCTGGATTTTTAATAGCAGGATAGCTAAGATCACCAGCTTGCTCCTGAGGGAAATAAGTGATGCACAAAATACACAAGAGCTGTCCTTCTGACCCAGAGGCAGACTGAGTTTCTAGACAATTAGAAGCAGTGGCAACATCCTCCTCCCACCCCCTTCTGCAAAATATGTCCCCTCCCCACCCAAGGTGCTTGCCACAGTTATGATTTCAATTTGACCCCCTCCCCTCACTGTCTGGAAAGACGCTTAGAAGCATAAACACATTCTATAGCAACGTCTGTCTAGAGGTCTCACATGCACACAATATGAAATTGCTCCTTTTGTCTCTTCCCCTCCTCCTTTCAAATTGGATGTGCGTGCCCACATCTCCTATACATTCACCGGTGACTCTCAGGAATAAAAAGAGACTATTAGCCGTGGAAATATTCCTCCAAAAAAACAGATGAAGACTAAGAAATGAGGTCAAAGAAAAACACGTTGGTCGTACATGCAAAATTACATACAGGCACAACTCATATACAATTAAACATTTTGACATATAAAACATTTCTGACATTTCTTTTTTCTCTCAAAAACAAACATATTTGAGATTCAGTTTGGGCATGGACAAGGTATTTGAAACATTTTTATTTAGCCCCAAACAACTGCACAATAACATTTTTTGTCACATTATTGGCAATACTGGCATAATTGGCAATATATTTGGCTAATGCAACAGTAATTTAATTTTGTATAGAATTTTGTATACTAGCTTTCAGAGTTGCTATCAGTTAGGCATTTCTTTTTGGTGTCTACAAAGCCTCTATCTAATTGGAACAACATCTAATGTGAGAGAATTTCTATATCAGGTAACATTAAGTGGAGATACAAGGAACTGTGTGGAATTACTTACAATGGCACCTTGTCCTCATAAGGAGGAGCATGACAGACTTTGACAGAGTGACCTGACAACAAGCTATGGGGATGCTAGTTATTTGAAAGGAAAGGTTCAACTGTGAAACAAACCTTAGTAATGCTATTAATGGAAGTAATGGAAGTTCCTTCCTTAAGGAACCATAATTAATGGCATGAATGGAAGTAACATCCTACTTCTAATCTTGTAATCCTCTCCCCCCACTCCCCCCCCCCAAACTCACAGTACACCTATATAACTCTGCTAGACATTGGGTCTAGGTGCTAAGGGATAAACAGCCAGGCACTAGGGCTGCTTTTATATGAGCGGGTCTAGTAAAAAAAAAAAAAATCCCGTAAAGTGGGATTAGACGTGACGATGGCCGCGATCATGCGCATTCAAGGTGGTCACACATCGTTTGCCGACCGCAAACTAAATACCTCACACATTGAGGTATTTAGTTCGTGGTTGGCAAACAACTCGCGACCGCCTTGAATGCATGTGTTCGCGTCCATTGTTACGTCTAATTCCGCCTTGCGGGATTTTGAAAAATTACGTGACCAAAAAGATAGGTGGCAACAAAAATGGAACTTTGGCTTAACTCCCAGCATTCAACATGGAACAGATGAGCTGTCCTTTGATTAAGGCTGGGTTGAAATTTAATTTAGCATCACCATTTTGATGAACACTGAAATATTGAATTTGAAATTTCAATTTCCACATTTAACCATCCCTAGATTAGACCATTCCAAATGCCTACCCCAACATGACTGGAGCGAGGAGGTTACATGGAAGAGACTATGCTCCTTTATGCTGTGCATGAGGTAACACATCCAGGCCAAAGAGAAAAAGTAAAGAAAAATCCAATTCTTAAACCAGTGCCATGCCAAGGCTTGTTCGGAACAGAGTTCAGAGACTCATACGTGGGTTCCTTTCTTTCTTGCTGTGGAAAACATTCCTGCCAACACCACTAAGTACTTTTATAAAGGCTTCCTTGAAGCAATCTTACTCTATCTTAGAGCTGAAATGAGTACCTAATTTGGACTACTCACAGTTCTCCTAATTTGGATACTCACAGGTAATATTCTCATTTTCAAGTGCTGTGTTGGGTATTTGATGGGCTACCCAATAGATGGTTTGGGGCCAGGATAGCCCCACAAATTGTGATTTCTGGTTCGGCTTTTTCATTTTTTCTGGTTACCGATCAGTAAAGCAGAACAGAAAACACAAAATTCAGGATGGAAAAACAAAAAATCAGGACCAGAAGTTGACATTCAGGGACAGCAGGTACCCGAATTAGGTTTAATCAGGTACAAAATATTTTTGAGTCAGTTCGAGTACTGGAAACTTGACAGGTATACCTGTTTTTGTGGGTACTTATTAGTCTTGGGCCCAAATTCTCCATTTTGTTTAAACTGCCTGATTGCTTAACCTTCTCTGCTTCATAGATGTTTTTAGATGGGTCTTGATTAATTCTACATCGTTGAAACTCCTTTTGTTAGCAGCCACAGTTACGCAGAGACTGCAAAAATACTCCATGCTGTTCCAGTGATAGGGAAACTCCCATTTAAAGACCTTTCATGAATTTAGCTAAGGAGAAGAATGGCTGCCCTCATTTCTAAGGAATCATGAAAGATCTGCTTTAAAAAAAATGGTGAAGTGCTCAACCTCATTCTCAAACATCTCAGAGGCTGAAATCCACAGGGTAACTGCTGCCTGGGGATGAGGTGTAATCCGTCTTACCTGCCCTGGTAGCAAAGCTGAGTGGTGAGGAGATGACTGGCAAGGCCAGCCTTAGGTAGGAGCAATGGGGCAGACACCTTGGGGAAGGGGACAAAGGAAGCTCTGCCTCATTGCCCTGTTTCTCCTGATCCTGAGGGGCTCCGGGAGCCAAACAACATTGCTACCATTCTTTCAGGGCCCCACTACTGCTTCTGAGGTTTACAGTCGTGGCAGGTTTCCCAGGGACCCCTGGACAAGCACCAGACCACCAATTGCTAAAGGGGCATGACTAGGAGGGGGATAGGGCCACTGGGACCCTGAATTTTATTTTCGCACTATTGTCTATAGATAATCTAAGGACCATGGTTCACTTGTGAATGTGCAGTCCCCACTGAAGTCCATAAGACAATGGGTGATTGAAAATCAATGGCAAAATGAACATTAATTTTTATGTATTGAGCATCCCACCCTTGTGTAGGTGAGCATTTTCAGGATCAGAATCTTCCAAGTGAGTAGCAGTTAATCAGTACAAACACAGACATGGCAGACAATATCAGCAGTACAGGCAATTATGAGAAAAGCCATTTTGGAAATCCAGTCTCTCTGTTCTATCATGTTGCTCCTGTTTACTATTCTGTTACCTAAGGCAAAATGAATAATATATCAGGAAGGAGAAATCTTTGTAAACTTCTTCATGCAGGTGCCACTTTGTTTTCTTATGTTGATAGGGCTTCATGAAGCAACTTGTGTTTAGGGTGGGAGGGAGAGTTATGATTAAAGGATTAGCTTTTAAATTCTGGCTCTACTGGCACAGCGGCAGGCTGCCAACGTTAACTAAATAACACCACAACGTATAACACTTTATATATAAAGGAAGAGATAAACAAGACACAGACCATGATGCCTGCGAATGGAATATCACAAACAACTGTTTACACTGAGTGCGCCAAACTCTGTCATGCATCTTGGAGTGATGGGAACCATTAAGCGAGAGATAGTCCACATCAGGGGGCTCTTCTGAAGAAGAAAACTTTGCTTCTTATCAATGAGGGTCTGAGTGGAGGAATTCTGGAGGAAAGGGGAGAAACTGAGCCTCCTCCTAGGATTGACCTCTAGAGCTGAAACTAATATGCCTTAGGGATGAGCAAACAGAACCGAATTCGGAAATTCGGTTCGGTTCAGTTCGGAAATTCGGTTCGGTTCAGAAGTTCGGTTTAGTTGACCGAACTATTTGAGTTCGGTCCGAACTCCGAACTTTCGAACAAAGTTCGGAAATTCAAACCCCATTGAACTAAATGGAATATTATCTTTTAGGAATGGGCGAACAGAGCCGAGTTCGGAAATTCAGTTCGGTTCGGTTCGAAAATCGAGTTCGGTTTGGAAGTTCGGTTCAGTCAACCGAACTGGTCGAGTTCAGTCCGAACTCCGAACTTCCGAACCGTGTTCGCCCATCTCTAATATGCCTGGCAAATATCTCCTTGAATTTGCCTGGTTCAAACTGAACACAATGAAGAGGATAATAATCACTACTTGCTTCTGCTTCTTTTAAGCATCTATTCTGGCTATTTTGGTTTGTTCATTCTGGGTTTTTTGGTCATTTTGGTTGCTTCATTTTGGTGTTTCAGTCATTACCGTTTTTTATTTCAGTACAAAACAGTATCAGAAAATTCCTGATAATGTACAAAATAGTGTCAAAATAGCATGGAAATGACTGAATAACTGAATACCCAAAATGAAACGAACAAATACTCAAAATAAACAGAATGAAATACCCAAAATAGCAACTATCAGTTTGGGTGCTGCAAATATATACATCTAGACTAGAGATTTTCTGTGTTACCCAGAAATGTGAATACTACACTCACAAATCAGATATGAACTTTTCATTTCAGCCCTATTGGCCACCAGGCTCATCTCTGTCTCAGTGGGAGGGAAAGGCCAGGAGCAGGACAAAACAGCTGCTGGGCTTGCATGCGGGGGGAGGACCGCACAGCCCTTTGGCCCACTCCGGTGAGCTTATCCCTCTCTGAGGGAGCATGAGACAGAAGCAGCAACAGAGCCTGCTGCTGCCAGGAACATATGGGTGAGGGACAGTGTGGCCAAGCTGTTCTCTCACTTTTTCATAATCTAGGGCAGCAATACTGTAGATGATCTTGGGGAGGACAAACCAAACATTGGGTGAAACAAGTGATGGGGGGAAGACATCTGAGGAGATGGTTGTTCAAAGACCTTAACAAATGATGCTCCTGATGGAAATAGCATGGTTATTCTTTGTCAGCTTAGGATGAATATCACTACAGACGGGACCTCCCTTAAGCAGGGCCAAGGGGTCATGGTCTAGGCCCTGTGATTGGAGGGGGCCAGTCCTGGTAGCCCCAGAACTAGTGCTCCTGAGACCCCAGAATGACATATATCTGTGGGGCCCTCTCCCCGTTTGCGATTCTCAGCCCCTGGACTGACTGCTTCCTGCAAGGCTCTACCTACCCACCTCCTCTCATCTGTTACTGTTGGAGCCAGGAAGGAGGACTCTGTAGGAACCGGCAGGCCTCAGAGTTGTACCCAAGAACAGCGCTGCTGTCTCTCCCTGTCCAGAATCCTGACACTCCATTGGTACTGTGTATAAAGTTCCTGTTGTGGGGGTCCTGCCACCTGAGCTAAGGGGATCCTTGGGCCAGTGATGGGGCCCTGGTAGAAGTGTTAAGGGCAGCAATGGCATGGCAAGACTCTGTGGGGATGGGGCAGAGGGCAGGTTTGTTTTTGTAAGCCAACCTCAGGGTGAAAGGGGTGGGGATATGGAGGGCAAGGCCATGGGGGCCCTGTATTTTATTTTCACCATTAGCACTGCAAATTCTAAGACTGGACCGGAGAGTTGGAAGGTTCATAAGTAGAGCTGAAAGCACATGTTCAAATGGGTGTACCTGGCAAATCTGTGATGCTTGGCATGTCAGAGAGGATTTGGGCATCAAAAATTACCCTCAGGGCACCCAATGGCTGCTCGCTTTAGCTCTAGTATATAAAAACCCACCCCCAAACCCACCTGGGGGTACATGCAGCGGGGGAGGGGATGAGGGCGACTTATGCTGGAGGAAGAGGCACAGGGGGGAGGTGGCTCTGTGCCAACTGGTTTGAGCATCTGGGAAATGTAGTTCCCAGGAAAACCCCATCAACCATTTCGTAAAGGCCAGGGAGCTTCTTAGGTACTACACTTCCCAGAAGTCCCCTTTCACTGAATCTGGCCTTTAGAAAATGGCTGACTGGGGTTTTCCTGGGGACTATATCTCCCAGAAGACCCCAGTCAGCCACCATTTCCACAGGCAGGGAGGGTGCCATGGCAGCCAGGAAGAAGTTCATGTCGATGCCATCCAGCATGGAGATACCCAGCCGGAACATCCTTTCCACTGCCCCCACTGCATGGAGGTGTCCCCCTGGTGCCTCTCTCCCCACAGCATGAGAAGCCCCTCACCCTCCAGTGCTCCCCCCACAGGTATTTATTTTTACTTTTACTTTACTCCTAGGCAGTCACAATTTCTGGCAGGCCTTCGAGCACCCGCACATGTATGTGGTTGCTCGTCAGGAACCTGCTAGGCTGCCTGGAAGGGCTGGTATTATTCAAGAGTAGTAAATTAACTACTTGTTTCAGCTCCATAAGAATCATATGCTATTCTGCACTGCTTGTGGAACAAGATACTGGCTGGATTATATCCAAGGATGAAAACCACTCCAAGATAGTTTCATGGTCCACAGCAGTGGTTCACAAACTTTGTATGGCTGTGTATCCCTTTTCCATTTTAACAAAGAGCCAGGTATCCCCAACTGATTTGCATACATTTACACAACCACATGACTTGCAGTCGCTGGGTCATGCTGTGGACCGCCAAGGCATGCTTCATAGTCCCCGAAGGTCTGCAGGTCCCAGTTTAGGAACCACTGGTCTACAGTTCTAAATATTAACAGGGCATGCTTTTTCCTCTCTCGCTCAAAAAAAGTAAGATGTGGCAGCACTTTTAATGTTTTTATTCCATCTCCATCCACCCCGGTGACGTTTCTTTCAAATTTTCTGAGGGAGTTCTTAGAAACAATCTTTCTAACGATTTTCTCAGTCTCTTTCTTACCTACAGGTTTCTACAATTTTTAAAACCAGGGTGTTTTCTGAGTGAGTTTAGGCAGATACTGATTACCATGATGACCTTATTTATTTATTTATTTATTTACACAACTTAAGGCTTCAGGTGAGAGAATCCTTGAACTTGGTAGTAATTATATACGTGCTCTGCAAATATTATTGTCTCAGGAAAGAAAGAGGATTTGGGTAGGTTCCTCATGCTTTTTCAGTCTTTAGTCAGTCTGGACTGACTAAATCCAGTCAACGGATTGAGTTGTACTTTTCTTTTTTAGCATCGGAGAAAAAATTTCAAAGCCACTCAGAAATCAATTAAGGTGTGTCCTCAAGTCAGCTTTTCTGGGTTAACAGAACTGTTTTAACCAACATTTCTTTCTCACAATAGGTGGATAAAGTGTTTTAATTATTTGGAAGGGGATGGATACTAAAACTGAGGTCATAATGCCTCTATACAAATCAATGGTGCAACCGCACCTCGAATATTGTGTGCAGTTCTGGTCGCCCTATCTCAAAAAAGACATAGCTGAACTAGAAAAGGTACAGAGAAGGGCAACAAAAATGATCAAGGGCATGGAAGGGCTCCTGTATGAGGAGAGGCTTGGTAGGTTGGGGCTCTTCAGTTTGGAGAACAGATGACTGAGAGGAGATATGATAGAGGTCTATAAAATCATGAGTGGTGTGGAACTAATAAACAAGGAGCAGTTATTTACCCTCTCAGCTAGTACTAGAACTAGGGGACACTCCATGAAACTCATGGGTGGCAAGTTTAAAACAAATAAAAGAAAATATTTTTTCACTCAGCGTATAATTGGGTTGTGGAATCTACTGCCAGAGGCTGTGGTAAGGGCCAGTACTATAGCTGAGTTTAAAAGAGGTTTGGACAAGTTTCTGGAAGATAGGTCCATTAGCAGCTATTAGCCAGACAGGATCAGGGAACATGACGGGAGCTGGGGGAAAACAACAGGGAATGGATCCCCCATTGTGACCTGTTGGGTGCTTCTCCCAAGCCACCGTGATTGGCCACTGTCGGAGACAGGATGCTGGGCTAGATGGACCATTGGTCTGACCCAGTATGGCACTTCTTATGTTCTTATGTGTTGCTAAATGTGTGATTTGTACCTGTCATCAGAAGAGTGGCTTCAAGCGGGTGGGTTATTCTGGAATAACTAACACTAATTGAGGAAGTTCATGAGAATACCTCCTTCCACTAAATATACACAAGATACATTATTATTATTATTATTATTATTAATAGTAGTCTTGGGTATCTATTAGGTGTTTGGAAAATAACATTTTCTCCCCCAATGTATTATATTCTTTAACATCAGTTTTTCTGGAGGCTGTGTTTCTCACTACAGTAATCCTTCATATCCAGACAGTATAGGGGAAATGGATTTTTTTGTCCAGATTAGAGAGGTGGCTAGATATGCAAAGGTTCTGATTTTCACTGAAAAGCTGCTGAGCACTAAACAGCTGTTTGATACTGGATGAAAGTAGCAAAGGATATAAAGCCTATCCAAAACAAGGAAGGAGCCATATCATTTAAATTTTACTGTATCAACAAGAATGTGCACAGCTTTGGGGAATTAACTTTTTAGTTAACTGGTCTGGGTTCTTTTCTTTTTTTAAGGCCAGCACATGAGACACTAAGGCAGCAACCATGCATGGGAAGGTTTTTTTAATAAAAATACAGACTAAATGAGAGAGAGAAATGTCCTTTTACAGTCACAAAAACGAGAAACTCCAATAATTTTATAGCAAGACTTCTTCTCATGGATTAGTGACGTCTGGGTTCTGGTGTAGTATTCCTAGGGATACTGTGTGAGCGCATATATGTTTTTGCTTTTATTACTACCTGGTAACAGGTTAAAAATAAGGCTCCGTTCCTTAAATCACCGCACCGGCACAGATCACCCTGGAGCGAATGGGGTTCCCACTGCCACGGCACTCTGAGGAGTGGAACCATCAGGTGATAATAGAGGTGACGCTGGTCTGCTATGGGCTGCCTGGGCCAGGGGCTCACCAGGAGTATGTTTCTGGGCTGCCATATGTGGGCCTGCTGCTGCCCCAGCCTGAGTAGGTGGCTGGTCTGGAACTGATCCCCTGGATGATTCTGAGCCCACAGCCCGGGCCAAGGGCCCCCCAGGCGGGCCAACATGGGCCAGCACGTCTATTTATGGCTTGATTGTGGGCAGTCATGGCTGGCCGCTATGACTGCCCATGATTGGCCATCATGGCGGGGTGGGGCACTATGGACTGGGCTGCCCAGCCATGCATTTGTTCTGTTTCCCTACCAGGGGTGTGGCAGGCTCAGTAGCCAGTCGGGTGCACACTTATTCTGTGCCCCAACCCAACCCGAAGGGTGGCGGCCGCCATCTTCCACACACCCCAGGAGGAAAAGCGGTTGCGGCGGCCGCATGCCTGTTGTCACTCAAAATCGCTATGGCCAAATCCTGAATAGTAAATATGGCATTTATGTGCCTAACTTCCACAGAAAATCAATGGCAGCTTGGTGTTTAAGTGTTATTTTCCCCTTACAAACTTGTCCCCAATTTTCTTTTGGGCTCCAGTCAGTTAATATACTTAAAAGTTATAACATCTTATATCAGGCATGGGGAACCTTTTCCCTCCCAGGGGAGGCTTTGAAAATGAGTGCAAGCTCAGAGGGTTGGATAGAAATTGTGGGAGCTAAAGGGGTGCACTCCGGAAGAGGAGGGTCCAGATCATGGGCCCTGCTTATCTGTGGGACCGTCTCACCCTCCATGTGCCCATACGACCCCTGAGATCATCCAGGGGAGCCTTATTGGAGGTTCCCCGGGCAAGGCGGGTGGCCACCGATGTTAGATCTTTTTCGGTGGCCACCCCTGTGCTGTGGAATTCGCTCCCGGAGGAGGCTCGGTTGGCCCCCACTCTCCTGTCATTTCAATGTTTGTGTAAGACCTGGCTGTTCCGCCAGGCTTTTGGCGAGGGGGTGGGTGGGGTGGGAGTTGTTTTTTCTCCCGCATATGGGATTTTAAACTTTTTAATTGCTTTTATTGTTTTATTATTTTAATTGCTGTTCACCGCCCTGAGCTGCCCTGCAGGCAGGAGGGGCGGGATAAAAATCTTTTATAAAATAAATAAAATAAAAATGGATTTGTGTCATGGATCTGGTCCCTTGACCTTAGGTGCATGCCTTCATCTTGGCTCCCTTCCCCTGAGCTCAGTCTGTCACTGCTTGAGGAAGAAACGGGATCCAGGGTCCAGATCCAGGAACTGGAAAGAGGTCAAATATGAACTATCCAAGGGCCACATTTGGTCCCGACCAAAGGTTCCCCATCATAGTCTTATATTCTATGAAACCACGAACAAAGCATTTAAAAATGTACAATTCTTGAGACTAAAAACAAATTTCAAAAATCACATAAAGCTGTTACGGCTTAAATGAATGTTTAGCTAGATCTAGTTGAAGAAAGACTGGCATGAGGCTGATTGGGGAAGGGGGGGAGTAATTTGGCCATGGCAAGAAATATGACTCCTAGCATAGGCAAATAAGAGCAGTTACAAATGGAGGGGACATTCCTACCCAGAGTTTGAGAAGAAGGGGACAGTCCCACCACTAATTTAAACCCTAATCCTGCCAAGATGCTGCTGGGAAGTAGACCAACACAAGGCATGGGCCTCCTGGGTCTGTAAAATGTGCTGGCACTAAACTGGGGCACAGGGGTGTGACAGCTAGAAGAATCTCACTTCCCCTGACTCTTCTTCCTTTACTCCTCTTTCCTTTCAACCAACAGTGTGCTTTGCAAGGTAAGGCACTAGGACCTGCTCCTTCTTTTTCTGAAGAAGCTGATAGAGAATTGTCACCAGAGTGCAGAGAGGAACAGAATTCAGAACTATTTCCATATTAGCTACTCAATAATTAATTGCCATGTTACTATTTCCAAATTAGATTTAGAAAATTTATCTATCTTAGGCCGTTTTAGATGAGATGTGCCCACTTGGGTTCATCTATCCCTCACACATCCAAACGCCCATCTGAAGGTGGTGTGAGAGGGGGTCTTGGCAGCTGCCTCAGTCTGATCATACTCCTCCTGCCACTCCATTCCATGCCCTTCTACTGTATAGAGTATCGACTACTATCTGTTTTCTGGCTGGATATTGTGGTATCCGGAATCTGTTCAGATACCAATGGTATCCAGTAGGGGTGGGACACTGGGGAGAATACCGGTATCAGATCTCCCTGG
>QEPC01012785.1:225116-241366 GCA_003113815.1 Sphenodon punctatus
GTGTCAAATGCGGCCAAGAGATCTAGCACGATCAAGAATGTTGAACATCCTGCGTCCATCTCCTGGCGGAGATCATCCACCAAGGCCACCAACGCCGTCTCCGTACCATAGCCGGGGTATATCCCATTTTTGGCAACCTTACTATGCGCTGCGCCCCTAGTCTTTTTCCAAGGATGCATCACGTAATAGCTGGTTTCCTGCCCTGCCACGGGGAGTGGTAAATATCTGGCAGCCGCCAGGCATACGAGCCGTTGCATCACGTGGTAATGTTACCAAAGTGGGATAAGGCTGCCCAAATGTCTCATGTGGCAGCACCCAATATGAAGGGACAGAAAAATGTGTTCTTTGTTTTTACTATGGGGAAAATGTCTTGTTTGGTGGGAGTCCTGAGTTTATGTTACTCATAAGTAGAGTCATGAGATGGGTAGGTTTTCCTCCCCGCCCTGGCTCTCTCAGAATAATAATTCCCTTTGTCTCTGAATAATCAACTGCAGAGCAATGCGGGAATCAGAGGACGCGTATGGCCTTGGTGAGTTAGAATTTTAAATCACTGGCTTTGTTAAATACAGCCAAGAAGGAAACAATTAAATCACATAATTATTTGTCCCAGCAACACTGTAATTCCATTGTATATATAGTGCTCACTGGCGATCTATCCATCAAGCCGCGTACCTTAAATTACTCCTACACCACATGTTGGGTAGAGATAATATACAATTTAAAAAATGACAGAGTAAACCAATAATCATCCAGTACTTGCCCCTTGCTCTATGTGGCAGAGGACGCTACACATCCACTGCAGAGTGAGTCATGCTTCTTCTGTTCTAATTCTGAACAAGGAACAGTTGTAGGGTTATTCCAATAGCAAATCAATCCACACCCTTCCACAGCTCTGATCAATGCTTCACTTAAAGAGCCAATACCCACCCAGGAATCCTAAATGTTGCCTGGGACACTAACACTGCTTAGGTGAGGAAAGCCAAGTGGCTCCCAGCAAAAGGTAAAAAAAATAAAGCCGGAAACGTTTTAAGAGTGAAACAGTGGGTGAAAACAGACATGCACTCCGCTTTAACACTGCTTTCATATAAGATTTCCTGTGCATGATTCAGGGCTGTATTGGTGCCCCATGCAGACCTGCAACATGCATAAGAAATGTTAAAGCAGTGTTAAAGTGGAGTTAAAGTGCATGTTTGTTTTTCACCCACTGTTGCAAAGGTTGGGCTGGGGTTTAGGAGATTTGATTCAGTTCCCTGCTGCATTACAGACTTCAAGTGACCTTCAGGAAATCACTTAGCGTGGTAACAATTGAGACATTAGCCCACACTAGGTCACTGTCCACATCCCTGCACCCCCACGGGCCACGTGGCCACCACCTACCAGACCCGCAGCCCCTAGGCACGACAGGGTCTCAGAGAATGGGTGAAAATAGACATGCACCTTAACTCTGCTTTAATATTTCTTATGCATGTTGCAGGGCTGCATAGGGTACCAATACAGCCCTGCAATATGCATAAGAAATGTTAAAGCGGAGTTACGTGCGCGTCTGTTTTCACCCAATGTGGAAGCAGACTGTGCGGGCAAATGTGCACCCACGTGTCCACGTCCTTTCAATTAGGTTGCATGTAATGCCTCCATGCATACAGGTTTGCCAGCACCATAGAGTTGTGGGTGGAAATGCCAGAGTATCCAAGGAGCAACCACTTCCTGCCCTTCTCTCCACTCTCACTGGCGTCATGAGTGGGGGCTGCCCACCAGCTCATGAAATACACACAGGGAGCCGCCCATTTATTAGGTTGGACATGCAAAACAGCTTAGTGGGGGTTGAGTGGACTGAACCCAGACTGCAGCATGGGCTATCATCTTGTTTTTCAAAACCCTTAATCTCTTTGTGTTTTAGTTTCTCATTTGCAGTCTTGCACTGAGGAGCTGTAGATGGAAGAGAAGCACCACTTTGAGCCAAGAAGTCGTGGGCTGCTATCCAAAAGGATGTCTTAAACCATGTTGTAGATAGTGGAGCTGCTAAGTATCCTAGCCAACATTCAGGTGGGGACAGCAGGAGCACCAGGTGCTAAAGTTAGAGTCTAAGTAAGGCGTTGGTACAGAATAACGTTCTTGCTCTTGGATAGTCCAGCACACTGCTGTATCATCTTCGGATGCTTGCCTCTCCTCCTTGTGGTTGTGAGAAGGCCAAACCAATGGCTTCCTCCTATGTGGAGGACTTGCCCCTGACAATACCTGGAAAGTGGTCTGAAAAGGCTGATTAAACCTGATTTTGTAGCAGTTAAGTGGTTCATTGATTTGGACTCAGATGTAATAGGAGCAACCTGTAAGGAGAGATAAAATATCACCTTCCCGTGCCACAGAGGCTTTGTAAGGAAAACTAAATTATTTTAAAAACCAGAGGTGTTCGGGTATTATAATAATGGGGGCTATAAAAGTATGCAAGACAGATAGAATTTACCTCATAATACCCTCTTTTACTCCCTCTGTAGCTGCAGTGTCTGTCATTCAGACCCGCACATCGTTTTTACCATCACAACTCCATAGTCACACACCATTGTACCTGACAACGCAGTGACCAAGAGGAAGAACAAAAAGAAATGTTTATTTATTTATTATTTTATTTTAAAAACATATTACTTATTATATTGGAACGGACATTCAGCTTGTATTATCTAATTATTTCCAGTCTGTGCCAAGCACAGAGCATGGAGGTATTTTAAGGTGTATGGTTAGACTGATATATCACTGCAGAGACAGTTACTTGCATGGGATTTATGTTATCAGGGGAAAAAATATCTTATGCTGAATTATTAATCACTTTCTTATTTGTTGAATTTAATTAAGCCAGTAATTTAAAATCTAAGCCACAGCAATGCTACCAAGACTTTTACTTTTTGATAGCCTTGTACAACATTCCAGTACATAATTGTTTTATATAAATATTTTTCTATCTGGTTCATTTTTATAGGATGGAGGCCAAAGATGTTGGGTTCTGGTTCAGAGTGGATGGTTTCTAAAATAGAAAGTAACTTGAAAAACAGTGACATCACAACCAATGTGTATTATTTCACATTTATATAAATAAATGTTTAATTCCTACCCTATAAAAGAGCAAGCTCTTTGCACGATGCATTTATGTACAGCAACTGTCCCCAAACGCTGCACTAGCAAATCACTGTTGTGTCTCAGAATTTCTTGTGGACAATGATATGTCCACTTGAGATGGTTGTCGCTCAGAACTTGCTCATGTGGGTTGACTGCAGGTGCACAAGGTAGGTAGTTTTGGTCCTTATTGTGGCACCATGTCTGTTTCTTGCGTGGGGGTGGAAAGAGTCCATGGGTAGCATTGGTACATTATGGTCATTTTCCAGCACTCTTCTTGATAAGTCAGCAATGCTAGTAGGGACAAAATCCTGCTTATTTCCACCGCAGCGGGTTCCACGAACCAGCTACAAACTATTTATCATTGCCTTGCAGACCACCAGTGGTCTTCAGACCAAAGCTTGGGAACCACCAATAGAGAAATAACTCACTGCTGAAATACTGCCAGATCCAATGTCAAATGGCAGCAACATGACATTACAGCTTTTAGAATGAAAAGCTATTCCCTTGTCCATCAGAAACTACAGGGGCAAATTTTAGGCAAAATATGTTCTTGGTGAAATTTGGTTGAGACTTCCAAGAATATGATTACTCATGTTGTTGGTAGGAGAAAATTGGGCAAGATCTGTTAATTACCCTTCATGTGATTCAGGGCTCGGTTTGATCAGAACTTCAAGCAACACGTTGCCTGTTAGCATCATGATGGCAATAGTGGTTCAATACTTACTCTGCAGGAAAACTGGCACTCATTGCACCAACCTTCCATGGAAGTCTCTCATCCACCTACTTAGTTTATGAGTTCAGATGGGCCCACAATTTGAAGAGATATAGCTGGAGGTGAACAGATACTGCCGTAAAAATAATTTAAAAAACGAAACAAAAACAAATGTGCTATCAACAGATATCCTTAACTGTTTCAGGAGGTCGGGCGACTGACAGTCTTGCTATACGACTATTACACTGAGAGTGTTTCCAGCTTTTCTGACTAGTAGGACATCTTCCTTAGCAGTAGACTCTCTCTCATCTCTACTTGAATCAGATGGATTACACTCTGGAATGCCCATTGATTCTTGGCTGGGAAAATATAAGAAGGGTTATATATATATATATATATGTATGTATGGGGGGGAAAAAACCATTTGTAAAAGGGGAACGAAGTAGTGTGAAAAGAAGTAGGATAGTCTGACATTAGCATGTACTTCATTCCCCTTCAAGTTCTGTCATTCATTGAATGAATGACTTTTAAAGGATGAATCAATCTGACCGAAGGTGATGCAAGTTAAAAGCAAACAAAAATAAAATAACATTGTGCAGAAAACAAACAGGTTGACAAATGGCAGGCGTCGATAAATTTGGAACAGAAACATGTAAATGACTGACATGATTTAAGCAACAAGGATTCCTGCAGCATGCATTGTGTAGTGCTATAATTGCATGCCTTAAGTGCATGAACATTAAAAGGGACTCAATGCCTGGTACACCCAAAATGTAATGTTAGTATAACATTCAAGAAAGCTACAGACATATTTGAAATTGCATACTTGACAGCTAAACAGTGCACCTATGCAGGACAGTGCCCCCTACTGGGCTGACCAGGGATATTTGATCAGGAGTCAAGCTTCTCTTTAGAAAGAGCCCCCTGTTGGATGATGACACCATGAAAGACGGACAAGTGGTTCCAATCACTTCAATGGACATGGTCCGTTCTTGCAACCCAACAGAACATAGAAACCAGTGGTGGCCAAGCTTTTATTGACAATACTGTATGGGATGCACAGTCATTACAAATTAAGGATCTGGGGCCAGAACTGCCCCAAGGCTGCTCCTCTTGCCGACAGACATATCACACTGTCTTGAGGCCACACACTGTTTGCTTACCTGCTCATTGTAGCTCTCCCACCATTTCCCATACTCCCTTTTGGGGTGAAACATTCTATTTCCGACTTGTGCTGGGCCAGTCTCCTGCCTTTGTACCTAATAGATCATGACAACAACAGGAGCAAACAGAAAGAAGTGATTGTGTGCTCAGCTGTTACCCTATGCTGCAGCTGGTATGCAGAGAGGGCCACATGTGGGGATGTTGCTACAGCGATGAGGACTGGGCTGCCTTAGGGGCAAGTGTGTACTGTCTCCAGACCTGTGCTGAAAACAAGCAGGAAAGTGAGCTGAATCCCCAGTCCCCCCCCTCAAATGGGAGCAGAGTGCTAGCATCTTCCCTTGGACTTCAACCAACCCAAACCAGTCTCTTTACTTGTTCCACCTGGGCTGGCTAAAACAGAGGCTATTGGGAGAATCAAAATAGGAAATTAAGAGAGAGAGACATGTTAGTTCCTTGTTCCTTGTTTTCTCAGTTCTAGTTCAACATCTTCTGTTAATCCGCTGTTCTCTGCCCCCTAATGCAGGTGTACTATGGAGCACTTACATAGCTCCCTGCATTTGTTTCTCTCACATCCAAGCATTGTGACTCAGGTTGCTTTCTGCATACTCCACTGGGCCCAATTTACTATATCGAAGTGCCTCAACAGAAAACACAAATCCCAACTGGGAATGAGCAAGTTGGCATCAAAGATGTAATTCATCTCTGTGCAGAAGGGCAGAACAAGTCATATGCACCACTTAAAACATCGAAACAGATCTTAAGTTGAATTTAAGCAGTACCCAAACCTTAAACCAGCCATTTTCATAGGGGTTAAATTACACCTTAGATGAATAAATTCCAGTAGCATCTAGAGCTGAAACTGGTACCCAATTTGGTTTGTTTTCAGGTATACAAATCAGTACCCAATCGAAATATGGATTGAGTGCTTGAAAAAAACAAAAATTTTGAGTACCCGAAATGACCTGAAAAAAAGTACCCGAAATGACCTGAAAAAAAGAATAAAAACTGGAGCAAAACTGGTATTTTGGTATAACGATTTGTCAAAATTTTGACATTTTGGTATTTTGGGTACCTGATCAAAAGCTGGTTTGGGTACTGAAAAATACCCAAAGTTTTCAGTTCGAGTAGAGTAAATTCGATGGGTATACCCATTTTTGTAGATACTTGTTTTGGCTCTAGTTTCAGTCACCATTTGAATGTGTAATATTGGGATCTGGATAATATGTTGAGGATATCATACTGAAAATTGGTCCCGATGCTTGTAAATAGTTGCTTGTGATATTCCATTCACCAACAGCATGATCTATGCCACTGTTCTTCTTTAGTATAATTCTTTCAAACAAACCTGTTTATTTTCATGCGAGATCATTAACACAACAGAATAACCAGGCAGCTCATTTATTGTCTGGATAATTAACAGGAAACAAAGCCAGGGTAGGAAGAAGTTGCCTTCAGCTCTGAGGGCAAAACCAACAGTGCAAGTACCAAAGCTGTAATTGGGTGCTTGTGAAATGCGAGCTGTGCTTTACGTGCCAATTACAGTGGGTGCTGAGTGGGTAAACTGTGATATTGTCAGCAGAAGAATGAATACATCTGGAGCTAGCCTAGCAGCGAGCTATCGACAACATGGTGAAGCGGTCTCCATGCAGCAAAGATCTTTGTGATTTAAAGGTTCCACCAAGTGAGACACCATCCAGAGGTAAGAACCACGCGTGTTTCTAAAGAACCAAAGATTCTGAAGCCCCATCCTTTTAGCACGCGCAAAGTTCCCGATTATGAAGGAAATGCCATGCAGGATACATACGTATTAAATACAAGTTGATTCCTAAAGTGAAGGAAAAAGCCAATTGACTTGCGCTGCAGTTGAAATCACTGAAAGATACAAAGGAAGTCAAATTGGATCACACAGGTATTTTCCAACTGAACAGGACTCGTAGTTCAAAGGGAATGACCAATCCACAACACACAAAGGATGGAAAGAAGAGAATTGAGAGCACACAGAAGAAGGAGAAGGAAAATAGAGAAAGGAGAGAGTATGACAGGAAGGGTAGGGGGAAGGTGGACAAGAAGAGCAGAAGGATAACGGAGTGGCATGTAATCTCCATACCCACACCAGGTACTCTGAGCCTGACAAGACAGAAGAACAGAGTCAACTAAGAACAGTTTGGGGGAAGATGTCAGGCTGACTTATAGACCAGGAGTCAAAATGAAGCAGCAGCAGCAGAAATCTGGATTAGCGACTTCCAGTCTCTACAGAAGAACTTGGGTGAGTGTACTTATCGCCCAAATAAAGAAAAAAGAATGATTTACTACCATGCTAAAGGGAGACAGTGATTCTCAGAGAGATTGCCAATGAGTTCTCAGTAATTACAGTCCATCTGAAAACAGGAGACAATATGGTCACTGATTGCTTTAAGGCTCCAAAATGAAGGAAGTGTTCCGTGGTTGCCAATGCTGATGGCTTAGATACATATTTGCAATTCCCCTCACCAAACTTTCTCACCTAAATTGTCTTCTCATTGGGTGATTTCAGACGTTACGTTAACACGGTGAACCACGGTGAATACCCACCTGTGGTCACCGTGTCCCGTACGTCTGGTCGCGGCGCGCCAGATGTTGGCCACGGTCAATCCCCACATGGGGTTCGTTTGAACCACGCTTCCCGGGCTAGCCGGGGGAAGGTCCCGGGAAGCGTGGTCAAATGGACCGCGGGCCGTGGCCAACAAAAAGTAACGTCTGGTCGCGTGCCACGGGCCGGGATCCCCGGCGGGATCCCGGGCCGTGGCACGATCGGCCAGACGCGGCGGCCGCATTGGCCCCGCCGCCCGCCCGTCTCCTCGGAGGGCGGGCGGCGGGGTGCGTGGAGGGGGCGGGGCCGTGCGGCCGCACGTTGCGCCGCGCGGCCCCGGCCCCTCCCACTTTCCCCGCCGGGATCCCCCCAGCACGTCTGTTGTGCCGTTACGGGGTGACCCCGGCGGGGAACGAAGCCGTTGGTGCCGGTACGGGGCCAACGGCCGCCGTATCGTCTGAACATACCCCTTGTAGAGCATAGACCAGGGCACACAGAGTATTAAGGCTGCAAGTCTCTGCATTGGCCAACAAACATGATACCTTGTATGCATTCATGCAAAGACTACAGAACACATATTTGCAATTCCCCTCACCAAACTTTCTCACCTAAATTGTCTTCTCATTGTAGAGCATAGACCAGGGCACACAGAGTATTAAGGCTGCAAGTCTCTGCATTGGCCAACAAACATGATACCTTGTATGCATTCATGCAAAGACTGCAGAACACAGGACTCAAAATGTTCATTAAAGGGATTGGGGGAGAGGAGAGTATAAAGTTTTAGCCTAAATTGTCTGCACCTAAATTTGGAAAATCAATATGAGATTTGGTTGCTTTTCCCGATTGTGCATTTTTATTTTTAAAGTGGGGTAGGGGGCTGGGACTTGTTTGGTTATTTATTTATATTAGTAACTGTGAAAGCAAAGGTTTCTCAGCTACTACTGAATTTTCAGGTTCAATGGTAAGAATTTTTTTACACTTGAAGGTACAGTCTCTGCAGTAAGATTTGAACCAGATTCAATGCACAAATTCTCTTTTATGCCAACAGAAGTCCCTCCGAATACCCTAACTCCCCCATCAGGTATTCCCTAGTTCTTCAGCCTCATAGATTGTTTATTAATGCTTCTCTTAAACTGTCTTATCTTTCAGATGATTCACAGGAAGATGTAAGAGCCCTGCTGGAGCTAGTGGTGGGATAATCAGAGATCCTCTTGAGGAAACGTCCTCCTCCCCCCAATAATCAAAGTTTGGCTTATGCCGCAAAGGATGAGGACTAGTGTCTTTCCCCAACCAAAACACTCCAGATAGCTACCAATAGCTTTTGGTGCTGTTTTTTGACCTATCAAGCTGTAAATGGCTTGGGCCCCAGGTATCTGAAAGAACACCTCCTTCTTCATGCCCCTATGTGGTCTTTGAGGTCAGGTGAGTGCTCCCTCTTGCAGATACCATCTGCCCGTGACGTTTCTACAGCAAGGGCCTAAATTTAGCCTGTAGAACCTCCCTCCTACATCTTCCTATGTCACTGGTACCCACGTGTATCATGATAACCAGCTCTTTCCCAGCACTTTCTAAAATTCTGTCTACGTACCATGTGAGGTCCATTACCATCGCACCAGGCAGGAAATTTACCATGCTCTCCTCACAACCACCAGCAACCCAGCTATCTACGTTCCTAATAATTGAATAACCAACGACCATGGCCATCCTATTCCCACCCTCCTGGACATATATCCCTGGAGATGGATGTCTCCTCAGTGTGGGAGGATAACACATGGCCTGGATGTGAGAGGCGATGTGTCACTACAGGAAGACCTCCCACCCTTCCAATTTGATGCTCTCCTTTCTGGAGACCTTGCTTCTCCAAAGCAGCATAGAGGTTGCCGGAGTGGAGGTAGGACCGCTCTACTATGTCCCCGAAGGACTCCTCTATGTACCTTTTAGTCTGTCTCAGCTCCTCCAGCTCTGCCACTCTAACCTCCAGAGACTGCACTCATTTTCAGAGAGCTAAGAACTCTTTGCACACACATATGACCTTCCCCCTATAGAAAGATCACTATACATGTTGCACTTGGTGCAAAAGACTGAATATCCCCAATCCCACTGCTGGACTGCTTTCTACATCTCCTTGTTTAAAGAGGGGAAAGCATAAACCTAAGTTTTTGTACCTAGCTAAGGTGGGAAAGGGTTATTTTTCCTGAGTTGCTGCTGAACCCTGTCTTTGACCACTGCTACAAGGGAAACCAACGTGAAGGTTTAGAAATGTTTAGTCAGTCTGTCTTTGAGTTTTAAAATATTTTTATTTTGTTTTCTATTTTATGAGCTATTTCTCTGGTTCCCATCCCCTTTGTATTCAAGCACCTCTCAATAGCAGGCTAAGCAACATGTCTGACATCTGTCAAAAGGTTTATTCTCTCTCATTTCCTCTCTACAGGGAAAGATTGTGTGCATGTTGTAGGGACTGGGTTCTCCTTGGTTGTTTGAGGGGAAGTCGAGAGGTTTGTTTTCAGGCTGCTAAGAGTCATTTAAGTAAAGACAATGTCAAAGACGTGTGCCTTGTACGTTGAATGGAAGAAAGTCTACAATGGGTCTTGAGGTCCTTTCATATATTACATTTTTCAAGTAATCCAGAGATAATGTTGTCATGTTGTGTCTCAGTTTCCTCAAAGGGAAAATGCACTTAGTGGTCCAGGCCTGACATAATCTGGTCTGGATATAGGGCGACTATTTTCCAAAGAATGGAGGAAATTCCTCACCATCCTTATAGCAGTATGGGACACAGGACTGGGTTAATATGAAAGTATATTCTTTTGATTCATTGAGCCAACAACAATACTTAAAGCATATGTTATTTCTTATAGACGTTAAGATATTTGAACTTATAATAGAACTGTTTCTCTAAACAGAAATGTCCTTTTAAATCATGTATTTGTAACTGACAGTTTTGTATCATTTTTTAATTTGAATTTAAGTAAACTATGCTTCATATTTATAACATTCTTTGTCTCATGGCTTCATTTATAAATAATATTGTCTTTACAATACTTTGCTGAGCTGGTTGGCTTTTAGCACAGTGTAAACTGAGTTTCCACATATTGGAAGATAGTTGCCCTATATCCAGACCAGATTATGTCAGGCCTGGACCACTAAGTGCATTTTCCCTTTGAGGAAACTGAGGCACAACATGACAATGTGGTTGCTGCGTTGGTCCCATGTGACAAAGATGGAGACATTACCACCAACAGTAGTATCATTTACACTACTTTGTCTCTATTTTTAAGTAGCAATGCAGGAAACACAATTGCACTCAGGGATAAGACAATAAGGCCCCGATCCAAGAACAGCACATGTGCAGACCAAAACAATGGTTGCACGTGCCTCACCAGCACAAGGTCCATTCACTTCAATGGAAATTGAGTAACCACATGTTTAAGTGGTTTGCTTAATTGGCCCTTGATTTGTTTTGCACTTTTCAGAATGACTGGCTTCTTCATTCCTGGAAATCTTTTGCCTACAAAGTATGTGTCTTATCAAGCTCTGAGCAAGTTCCTTTATATCCCTAAATGTGTGTGTGAGAGAGCCAGATTCCACTATCATGACAACAATCCATAGATGCAAATTCTCTAATTAATAATTGGTTAAAACATTGCGACTTTGCTTCCAGAGTCATTTTTAAAGGCTCCGTTTAGGCTTGGAAATCTAACAGGAACTTGGGTTAAAAACAATCACTATCAAATTTCTCACCCAGTGATAAACACTGTCATCTCTTACAGAAATAATAGTTTTTGTGTCAGCAACATGAGCTGTCTAGCCCTGACATTAAAAAATGAAGATCCTGTATTTCACAGCAACAGGATAATAGCTGACCTTTAGACTAGATAACAACAACAAAAATTTGGGGAGAATTCTGTGTAGTTTTAAACTTGTGAATGCCAGAGCTATGGAGATTGCTTAATGCATTCATTTGGTCTGCTGTACAAAGATACAAGCAACCTTGAATCCTTGAAATTCAGTAATGCAAGAAATGGCATCCAGTGATGAAATATTGTGTACAATTCCACCTCTTTCATAATCATACAACAGTTGCATTCTTCATAACTTGAAATGCAAACTTACATTTTCATTTTTGTCTATGTGCAGAATAGTCTTTTTTTAACATCATATTATAATTAGGCAATCATATGTGATTGCAACTGCTGTATTATGCGAGCTAAAATGAATTTTCATTATCTTGCAAATGTTTTGAGGGTTGTGAGGGAAGAGTAGACTAGCAGTACAGAATTACTGTCATTCCTGTTTATCTTCTTATAATAGAGGCCCCAGAGAACTGGTAGATCTTAACAAAACACATTTCATAGGATCACAGTGGTTAAGCTGTGTCCAAAAAAGGTTTTAACACTCATCTGTTCTTTTCAATGTAACACTGTAAGGAAAGGGCGACTACTCCCATCTGATCCCTGGGACAAAGTCTTGTCAAAGGACATACTAGGAGTGATTGGATTTATCCTCTAACTTCATAGCCTGTGATAGGATTCTCATGGGACAAGGCAAGAACAAAAACAACAGGATCAGAGTATACATCAGGGGTGGGGAACATCAGGGATGGGGGGTCAAATGTGACTTATGGCTAGTTTCTATGTGGCCCCTTTCCAGTTAATGGATCTGGCCCTTGGATCCAGTTCCTACCCTCAAGAACTGAAAAACTGTATGCAAGGTAAGGGAGCAGAGATGAGGGCATGAACAGCACACAAGGACAGGGGACAGAACTATGATAAAACACCCCTACGTCCAACTTCCGTGCAGCCCTCAAAGCTTACACTAATTTTCAAAGTGGTTCGGGGGGTGGGGTGGGGAAGGGGAGGTTACCCACCCCCTGGTATACATTAGGGATGGGCGAACAGAACGTCGTTTGGATGTTTTGACGTTCGGTCCGAAACCCGAGTTCAGGTTCGGCTTTTCAGTTCGGTGGAGTTCAGTCCAGCTGAGCTCTGCCGAGCATTCAAAAAAGTGCTATTGGTACCGAAACCAAAACTTTTTCGGTATCGGTATTTTTGGCCCTGAAACCACCTCTGGTGTCCACCCCTGGTGCCAGGAAGTCTGCTCCTCAGCTGCCTCCCCCCTCCAGTCACATTTTTCCCACCCAAAGTCACATTCTTCCTGACCCTGAACTCATCCGAACTCACCTGAACTTTTCCGAACTGTTTGTCTCTTTGAACGTTCGGTTCGGACGGTCGGTTTGGTCATCCGAACAGGCCGAGTTCGGCCCGAACTCCGAACATCCGAACCGCGTTCGCACATCCCTCGTATACATCACAGGACCTTGCTATCCTGTATATCCTAAGCTGAATTTAGGTGGTCATGAACCATGCATGGACCCCACCAGAAACTTCATAGTTTTGCTTTGTGTTTATTTCAGGGTGGTATTTTTCATGGCTTTGTGATGGATCTATCATGTGATAACATCAAGGTGATCTACGGTAGAAGCGCAGTGGACATTTGCCATAGTCCTGCTACAAGGATTACTTTGGTGGATTTGTATTAATGTAGATACATTCAGATGTCACCAAATTTATTTATTTAATCATATTTTTACCCCGCCCCTCCTGAAACAGCTCGGGGCGGCTAACACTCTCTCTCTCTCTCTCTCTCTCTCTCTCAATCATTATACAGCAGAAGCGAGCAAAGTTCCCAATCTTAGAGCTCTGTACCAAAATCTTTTTAGGGCCGAGAGCCACAAGATACCGGTGTGAACCTTTAAAGAATCTCCCATTTCATGATTGGCTGGTGGAGCAGGTGCTCTGCCACCTTAGCTTCTGAGATTCGGAGGAAATTTGTGATTCAGTGCAATGAAGACAGACACAGGATCATTAAGGAAGCATAGGGCCCAGGACTGGCACTAGTTGAGAGCCATACGTGAACTGCCCAAGAGCCACGTTTGCCCACTACTGTTACATAGGAAACCCAGGGGAAACCCCTGGTGCAGTGACTGGGGTCTGAAGGTGACATCTGAGCACAGCTTCTCTCCCTCTTTCCCGACTTGTGAGTCAATGTGGCATAATGGATAAGGTACTAGATTTGGGAGCCCAGCGATCAAATCCTATCTTATCCATGAACTCACTGGGTGGCCTTGGGCAAGTCACTATGGCCACTTTCACACACCCCCCCCAAATATTCTGGCTGGGGGCCGGGGGGGATGCACAATCAGAATATGCGCGGCAGCATGGGGATCGGCCAGTCTGAAAGCCCCAGCAGACCTGCACAGGGATACAGAGATCGAATTCCTGCTCTACATCACTGCGTGTGTCTGCCGACAAAGCGCACGCGAGGAGCTTTCAGACTGGCCGATCCCCGCACATATTATGGCAGCACATTCCCCATGCAGCCAGAATATTGGGGGGGACGTCGGAAAATGGCCTATATCTCAGCCTAAGTTCTCCATCTTTAAAACAAAAGTAATAATGATCTGCCTCACAGGGTTTGCTGTGAGGTTAAGTCAGATCAGTATTTTAAAAGCATGTTGAACACTGAAAGCACGGTACAAATAACGATAATACAGCTGTAGCAGCAGATGCTGTAGTGAGGTGTCATCATTACTAAGACTCATTACTTTTAGAAAATATATTACACACCATTTGCTAGTATACTTTGAAGTGTTACTATCAAAACAGAACAGAAATTAAACCACAATTATGAAACAAATGAACAAAGCATGGTGTACAGTGCTTCTCTGTGCTTTGAGTTAAATGTGGTAGCAAGATGACAATTTTCAAGCTTCCAAAACAATGTCTTTAAAAATCTCAAACTATTAGCATGGGGAAGGAGGAGGGAGCAAAAAGTCCATTGAAATTAAGCAAATGGCTGCAACAAAGAGTGTTGATCTCCTCTGACCAATTCTGGTTTTTTTTTAACTTTCCACTCTATATTGCAAGTCAGGGGCAGGGAACCTCAGGTCTGAGGGCCAAATGTGGCCCCTGGCAAGTTTTTACGTGGCCCCGTTTCTAATGCCTGGTTCTGGCCCCTCAGTTCAGTTCCTACCCCTAAGAACTGGAAGAATGAGCTTGAGGGGAGGGGGCAGAGATGAGGACAGGCACACAAGTACAGGGGACAGATCCACGGCACAAATCCAATAACTGGATCCTCCTTTTCTTGAGAACACCCCTTAAGCAACCCCGCCCGCCACTTCAACACAGCTCTTGGAGCTTGTACTAATTTTCAAAGTGGCCCCCAGGAGGAAAAAGCTTTCCCACCCCTGCTGGAAGTGAAGGAAATGGCTCAATGTGCTGCAGAGGTCTAAAGGTTAACCACATGTTAGGGCTAATTAAGAAAGGGATACATAACCGATACCGAATGAAAAATATAATGCCACTGTGGCTCCAAAACGTCTCCTGCCTCCGTTTCATCACCGCAGGGCCCCGTGGTTTACCATGGGGCTGCAGGGTATGAAGCAGGTAGGTAGGAGACTAGAGTGACGCTGGCGTCGGACTTGCTCTGAATCTGACCGTCTTCTCCATAGGGCCCATTTGAGGTCCTATGTTGAGTCTGTGAGGACAGCAAAGAATTCCTTCTTTGCTGCCCTCATAGCGTCTGCGAAGTCATGCCCAGCGGAGCTATTTCAGGTGGTTCAGGGACTGGTTAGTCCAGCCTCCCTCCGCCTGGATGGGGACTTGTCCCAGGCCTGCTGTGAGCAATTTGTCACCTACTTCACAGACAAGATTGCTCAGATCCAGAGCAACTTCGACATGGATTGAAGGCAGTAAGTGAGGCTGCGGAGACCCCGTCTGGTCCACCTTCTTGGGTTGAGTTTCAGGAAGTGACGCCAGCCGATGCGGCGGATGTCTTGTGGTCTGTTAGGGCCAGCAGTTGTCAACTCGATCTGTGCCCGTCCTGGTTGGTGAAAGCCCCCAGGGAGATGCTAGGTACAGTGCTGGCGAGGGTTATCAATGCGTCCCTTCGGCAGGGTAGATTGGCACCCAACTTTAAGCAGGCTGTGGTGCGTCCCCTGCTGAAGAAGCCATCTTTAGACGTGGATGCGCATCGCCAGCTACCACACTGTCTCTAACCTTCCCTTTTTAGGGAAGGTTATTGAACGGGCGGTGGCACTGCAGCTCCAGCAGCATCTTGATAGCATCGGTTTCCTTGACCCTTTTCAATCTGGGTTCCGCCCTGGCTATGGTACTGAGACAGCGTTGGTGATGACAGGTTTGGCTGACGACCTCCGTCAGGAGATGGATGCAGGATGGTCGACACTTCTGGTGCTGCTAGATCTCTCGGCCGCTTTTAATACCGTGGACCATGGGCTGCTGTTGAGACGGCTGCGAGATCTGTGGGGTCTGGACGGGACTGTTCTTGGATGGTTCTGCTCATTTCTCTCAGACAGAAGGCAGCAGGTGGTGCTGGGAGCTGAAACATCATGCCTTCACCTGTGGCGTTCCACAGGGTTCAATTCTGTCTCCACTGTTATTTAATGTGTATATGCAGCCCCTGGGGGAGATTGTGAGACGGTTCGGGGTGTGTTGTCACCAATATGCTGACGACACACAGCTGTACCTCACTTTTTCAACGGACCCAGGTCCTGCCGTCTTGATATTTTACCAGTGTCTGGAGGCCATGGCGGATTGGATGAGGCAGAGAAGACTGAAGTTGAACCCAGATAAGACAGAGGTGATGGTAGTGGGGAGGGCGAAGGAGGTGTCGGCTCCT
>QEPC01012785.1:241636-259348 GCA_003113815.1 Sphenodon punctatus
TACCGAGCCAAGTTCAAGGTGCTAGTATTGGTATACAAAGTCCTATACGGTCTCGGCCTCTCTTATCTCGGGGACCGTCTTGCCTTCCGTGACTCAGGACGGATCTCCGATCCACTGGGGGCACCTATCTGGAGGTCCCCCGTGTAAGGCGTGGGGCCACCATGGAGAGGGTGTTCTCGGTGGTCGGGTTACGGTTGTGGAACTCCCTTCCGAAGGGAGCCTGCCTCGCCCCGGGGTCTGCTCACCTTTCAGCGGGCATGCAAGACTTGGCTGTTCACCCAGGGCTTGGGAGGGGAGGGAGGGGTAAATTGGGGAGATTGGTGGGGTGGGGAATTTGGGGAATTGGAGGGTCAGGTTAGGGTTGGTTTTTTAAATTTTTTTTAAAAGTGATGTTGGTTTTAATGTATTTTATTGTTTTATCATATTGTTAGCAGCCCCAAGATGCCATGGGCATGAGGGGGCGGCATAAAAATGCCATGAAATAAATAAAATAAAAACTGTATATATGGTGTGGCCACACCTAGAATACTGTATCCAGTTCTGGTCACCCCATCTCAAAAAAGACATCGCTGAACTGGAAAAGATGCAGAGAAGGGCAACAAAAAGGATGCAAGGTTCAGAGCGTTTTCCGTATGAGAAAAGGCTCAAGAGGTTAGGGTGCTTCAGCTTGGAAAAGAGATGACTGAGGAGATAGGATTGAAATTTACAAAATCATGAAAGGTGTGGAACAGTTAGATAAGGAGCTGCTATTTATCTCTGAAAACAACAGAACCAAAGGGTCACTCCATTGAGGCCACTTTCAGACATGGTCCCCCTGTGCATATTTGGGCTGCGGGGGAGAATGTGCAAATATGCACGGGGATTGGCTGGTCTGAACCCACCCACCCCCTGCATGGATGGCTTCCGGCCCCGGCTTTGCCGGCAAAGCTGTGCGGGATGCAGAGCAGGAAATCAAGCTGCATCCAGCCACGTGGGTTGGGTGGGGTGGGGTGGGCTTTCAGACTGTCCGATCCTGGTGCATATTCAGGCTGCGTATTCCACCCCGCAGCCCAAATATGCGTGCAGGGGGTGGGGTGGGGGAGGCATGTCTGAAAGTGGCCTGAGTTAACGGAGCAGATTTAAAACAAATAAGAAGTTGTTTTTCATCCAACATACAATAAAATTGTGGAATTTCTTGCTGGAGGATGATGTCCAGGCCATTAGTATTCAGGCTTCAAAAAGGGACTGGATGATGAAGGAGGGAATGTAAGCCAGGTCTATTAAGGGCTACTAGGGCTACTAGTTGGGTTGGTCAGAGGACAAGAGCCTTGACTGTCAGAAGCTGTGCTGGGGGAGGATGGCAAGGAATAGATTACTCCATTGTAACCTGCTGCATACTAGTCTCTCCTGAGGCAACTGAGACTGGCCACTGTCAGAGACAGAATGTTTGGCTGGATGGACCATTGGTTTGACCCAGTAAATGGCACGTCTTATGTTCTTAGTATTTCTAGGTATCCCCAAATGTTGTTCTAGTCCATATTATTAATTTGCTTCTTGTCAACTAAAACAGCAGGTCATGATCCCAAAGCAATTACTCCAGAGTAGAGTTTCATCAAAATACTCTGGAGTAAGTGGTTTGTGTCCTCAGCTTTTTATTTAGGCTTTTTAAGGGCTTTATTCTGCTGCTGTATCTTTTGGTTTCCAGAGTTATGGGGCAGAAAACAATTCTTCAAGCAAGGGTGGGGGGGGGGGAATACTTCAGAACTAATTGAATATTACAGTTAATTTCTCTGCAGTGTAGATCTGTCGCAGATAGTAGCATCCCATGTGGAACAGGCTGCCGGGTTATATTCTGTGCCAATACTAAAATTACAATGGGATGAATGAGTTTTATGCATGTACGACCCAATATTTCTTTTAAGCAATGATCCCCGATAGCTTACATTGGCTTCCATAACTTTGAATCGGATGACATTCAGGTCCACCAGGCATTAAGTAGCTATGCGTTGTTACTACTCTCTGCGGCTCCTACTGGCAGTAGTCATGGCAGAATGACATCCTCTTGGGTGAGATTTTCAAAAATACTTAGTGATGGCAAATACGTCCGTTCTCTTTGAAGTCAATGGAAATTTTAATCTCAGAGGGGCACAGGGGTGGGGTTGGGATTGCAGCCAATGAAATCAGAGTTAGGTCAATGCTGAGAGAATTTGGAAATCATTTATATTATATAAATATACATGTGTGTGTGTGTGTGTGTGTGTGTTTAATATACAAGTATATACTGTTTGTGCATATGTACAGTGTACAGGGGTACAAGCACCTTTGAGTGCATATCTTTTGTCTTGACTGTAGAGGTGTCTAGATAAAAGAGGGTCATAAATCACATCCAGAATAAAGAGGGACATAAAGTATGTCCAGAATAGGGATGAAACATATGCAGTTACATCTTTGCAAGTATAATTTACACATTTGGCTACAGTTCCAAATATCCAAATGGATCTTTTCCTTGCATGAAAGAAAACAAACAGTTGTGTTTTTTTTACTTTGACCCTTTTTACACAGGCCTCCCCCACTCATGAACATTCAGAAATTCATGTTCATGAGTGAGCGCGACTTGTGTGAAGGACATGGCGTAGGCACGATGGTGAGTGAGGATGCGTGTGTGCTTCCGCCTAACATGCAGCCTCACTCATCCACAAACACGGAGCAACTGGGAAAAACAGAGGTTGCTCCATGCATGGGGATGAGTGGGGGGTGAGTGGGGATGTGTGTGCGGCCATATTTGCCTACACAACAAGCACGCACCGGCGTGCCCATGCACACACACACCCCCAGCGTCACCATGTAAAAATAGCCCTTGTTTCACTTTGTTGGTTACTTTATTTCAATTTGGTTACTTGGTTACTCATGATTTGTACCTTCATTTACTTCAGTAGAACTACTTGGCACTCACCAGATGGTAATGACTTTGGACGTTTTTACACGGATGGCCCCACTGGGTGTTTGGGTGGGTGTGCAATGAGATGCGTGTGTTTGTGTAAACAGGCTGGCGGTGTGTGGGGTGTGTGTGTGCTGGGTGTCTGACCATGTGAACACCATGGGTGGTGGGTGTGCATGTGTGCATGCTCCCATCGCACACCCATCTCCACCCATCACCCACCCATCTCCACTAACGGAGCCATCCAGAACAACGGAGGAGGCTCCATGGGTGGAGATGGATGTGTGCCTGTGTAAAAGATCACACACACACCCCTTCACCTACCATGCCAGCACACCCATCCCCCCACCCACCCCATCCGTGGCCATTTTACACGGTGTGCTGCCGCGGTGGGTGGAGGTGTCTCCCCCACCCACCTCCACCCATCTTCACCCACGTAGCCTCCTCTGGTTTTCCGGAGGGGTCCATGAGTGGAGGTGGGTGGAGATGGGTGTGTGATGGGTGGAGGTGGGTGTTCCGTGGGAGCACGCGTGCACCACCATCCATCCTGGTCAGTAAACATCGAACAGACAACCAGTCCCCCACCCACTGCCGGCTGTTTACATGGAGTCCCTCCCCCGCACACCCACCTGAACACCCAGTGGGGGGAGGGGCACACATCTGTGTAAAAACATCCCATGTAAAAATGGCCTATGCCAAACGTGACAAATTTGCTATTTGTTACAAATATTAATTTCAGCTCAAGACCAGAATAAAGAAGGATCTGGCTATGGAAGGCTATACTGTATAGCATGGCTCTGCACAATTTGGAAGATATGCCTGTTGGTAAGAATGGAGACAGACAGAGGTTACTGTTATAACTAAGGCAAGCAGTAACCAAAAAACAACAGGGGGGTGGAGGGGTGAAGAGTTTCAAGTATTCAAAACTAGAGCTGAAGTGGCTGCTGATTTTTTCATTGACTGTTATTATTCACACTTTCGGGTAGCCCTTCGAGCACCCAAATAATATCTGCAACCAAATGGGTTTTCACGTCTACATTTTGTTCAGATATTCTGTTTTGGGTTTTGATTTGGTTATTTTGGAAAAAAAAATTGGTATGTTGGTTACCGCATTTTCAGCAGTTGTGCTTGTACTCATATTGCTAGGAGGACATAGCCAAAATACTGAAATGACAGAGCCACCAAAATAACCAGACTAAACCCGCCCCCCAGAAAATAATTTTTTTAAACCCCTAAGGTAAGTGAAGTGGATAGCCAACAGAGTGCAAACCGATGTCAGTTATTAGCCAAGCCACCATTTTCTGCTTGGATAGGAGTGGCCGCACCAGACAGTGGGGTGACTTTTTCTCTTTGAAGAGCCACAGTCTTCCCCATGCAATCCCAAAATTGTTCCCTGGCAAATTAAAAAACTTATTGCAGCATCAATTTATTTATGTATGTTTATTTATTTATTTAGATTTCTACCCCACCCTTCCCAAATGGCTTAGGGCGACTTACAAAACAAATAAAAACAATACATATAAAACAGCATAAACCTTTCCAACCTTTCCCCTCAACCCTCCCCAACTGCCCTCTCAGGCTCCCAGTCCCTATCCCTGCCCGCCAAATGCCCGAACAAATAAGAAAGCCTTACACCGCCTCCGGAAGATGCCGAGGCTCAAACAAATCTCTGAGCGAAGGGAGTTCCAAAGCACTGGATGCAAAGTCTGCCAGATGAAGCATATTGGTTCTTATTTCATATCCTAAAGATTTTCCAGTTCTTTGGGGTATTTGTTCCAACTCTACTCAAAACTAAAATTTAGTCCCAGATTTTCAAAAGAGTTCAGCACCTTACTAATGATACCTCACTACAGCACATCATGTGCTATTATATCTGCATGGGTATGTGGATATAATAGTCTCCATTTCCATAGCATAGCATAGCCCACCATGATACACAAAAATAGCCAACCATGACATGCAAAATACATCCATTTTCAGGAAGGGAAACTGAGGCCCTGAGACACTAAGGGTGGAAATCCTCCACTATTAAAGACAATGGGAATTTGACCATTGACTTCAATGGGTGGAAGACTGTGTCTTAAATGATCTCTTCAAGGTCACACAAAGGGTGATTTCAGACCTGACAGGCCTGGAGGCCCGCCACGTTGAACCCCGGATTGGGATTGCTCTTAGATCCCGGTCCGTGATGAAGCCGGCTGTCCTTCAGACATGCTGGCTCCATCACTGTGGGGAATTGGGGAGGGGGAGGGGTTGCGCAGCGCCATGTATGGCCGCACAGCCCCGCCCCCTGCACTCCCTCAGCCACCCGCCCATGCGGAGACGGGCAGGCATAGCGGCCAATGAGGCCGCTGCACCTGCTGCCCGATCCCGTACCATAGTTCGGGGCACGATTCCGGACTGGGGCAAGGTAACTGCCATTACTTTTGCCCCTTTCCGGTTAGCCAAGCTAACCATAGTTCTTGACCTCCAGCCAGCTGGAGGTTCAGAACCGTAGTTAGGTTTGACCCCCGCCAGAGATTCACTGTTGTGAACATCTGGCGGGGGTCAAACAGACGTTCACAGGAAAGCTGCCACCACAGGGGATCCACTGTGATCTACTGTGGTGAATGGCATTTTAGTAACATCTGAAATTACCCAAAGAGAAGGAAATTGATCCAAGGGGTCAAACCAGCTTTCTAACCCCTTCCACTCTAATCTCATTGGGTTGCCTCTGGGGAGATTTTTCAGAAGAGCTCAGAATGCTGGGTAAATAGGACATCAACTCTTTCAACTTTTTGGTCCCAGATGTTTACTTTGACTGCAATCCTCAAAGGTGTTGTGCTGAAGTGGCCCCATAGAATTTAATTGGACATCACTGTAGAAAGTGGCTTGATGACTAGAGCCTGTATTTCTTCCTTCTCAACTCAACAACACTATGTATGTTTTTAAATGAGCAAGGCTTGGGCAGGGTTGGGGGTCTCTGGCCGCACGTGGAGTGAGTGGGAACGGATTCTAATGGGCAGCTCCCAGGGTGGCCACCATGGCTACACAGGTAGCCTCCACGCACTCCCACTCCCATGGACCGGTTCTGTAAACAACTCATATGGGCAGCCATTCCCCCACCCCAAGCCATGCCCAACTGCCCGCCCTCTGCCATGACACAACCTCAGTCCCAGTAAACAATGGAAGTACACTATGGGGGCGAGGGTGGGGGGAGGGATGATATGCAGGAAGCTGCTGTCTGGCATTGGCTCTTACCTCATGCATCACATGGGTTTTTTGTTGTGCTTTGCGCCAACATGGCTTTGTATTGTGCTTTAAGAGGTCCTAGCAGGGCTGTGGGCAGGACTAGGGAGGCGGTTGGCTGCAGACCTGTCTGATGTCATTGGTGGGCTCCCCGGTTCATATGGTATGGGGTTGCATGGTCCCCATGCAGGTTTTTTTTGTTTGCCCCACACAGTGCACTCTGGATTTTTTTCGCAGTGCCCCATGAGTGACCATAAGTGGATGCTGTGTGGGTCATGGAAGTATGCATCCCCAAGCACCACCTTCAAACGAGCAGTTGGATGTGTGGTTAATGGGTGACTATGCGACGTAGCATCTCATTTAAAAACGCCCAAAGTCTGTTTTCTATCTACAAGAGTAACTAGTATGTCAGGGTTGGCTGAATAATTTTCCCTTCATAATTTTTAGGTGAGATGATTGGGGTGTGATTTAATTTGCATAACTGAGTTATGATGTTATCTCAACATTAGGGAGATAATTGTTTTAATAATTCCCCGACTTAAACTTGGTACAATATGCTTCCATTATGCAGACAAACAATTTGTATAAAACAATCAACATTGTTTTAATCAAATTTAAGTTGAGGAGAAAAAAATAATAGCAGAAACAACACTAGTCCCACATGCAAATTAAATGATTGTAATTGCAGCACTGAAGGATATCAATTCATTATGCAGATGAAGTGCGTTAGCAGTAATTCATCAAAATCATTCAGACCCAGTATCCTTCACAATGTTTCACAAATATGTCCCAGTTATCCCTTCACAATCTTAGAAGTTTAATTAATCACATTATCAAACCTGTCCAAAAAGACACCTGGGGTAAATTATCTATGCAGAACAATTGACACAAACTGCTCAGCAATCTCCAAATTTTCTTGTAGAAGTGTGCACCATGGGCCCATGTCATTTTTCATTTTTGTTTTAGTTATTTACGTCTGTCATTTTTGTTTTCATAAATATCAAAATTTCTTTTTTGCTTTCCTTTTCATTTTCCATTGGTTTAAATGGAAAACACATTTTTGGATGTACTTTTTTTGTTTTTCATTATATTTGGCTGAGACATGGAAGGTTTGTACTTCCAATGGAAGGCACTATGTGTACCAAATTCCAAAGAGATTGGATAAAGGAATCCAATTTTATAAGCACTTGAATTATATTATTTAGCAAAAATCTTCATATACATTCTTAGCTGTAACTCTTTGCCTCACATTTAATGTAGATGAAACTTGGCATGTTTATACCCCTTCCCATGTTTACTACCTCTGCCAAATTTCAGAAGGATTGGATAAAGGGTCCTGGTAGTATAAGCAATTGACTTATAAATGTATGTTTGACTGTAACAACTTTGTAGTCCAACCAGTGTACATGAAATTTGGCAGGGATCTATACCACACTTTCATGATCACCTCTACAAAATATCAGAAAGATGTGCTAACGGGTCCCAATTATATATGCCTGCACAGCATATGCAGAGATGCCTATGCCAGGGATTCTCTTATGTTTCACTGTGGTTTGTGATGACAATTGGCAAGAAGAAATGTTCAACCAAATATCCTCATTCTGTGATGTGACCATACCAACATCTCTCCCCCACTTGTTACTGGGAACTCAGAAGCATCTGTTTAAGAAAGAGCCAGAAGAGATTCTCTTATGTCCGCTGTCACAGTGCTGCAGGATGTGATTGTGATAATAACTGGCCATCCTGAATGTGTAAACTATGGGTATTTTCAGATGTTACGGACGGCCGGTTCACCACAGTGAACCACCAGGGGGGGTGAACAGCGCAACCACGGCCGGGGGTGGGAAAACGACCCAAACAGACGTGCCGGGAACGGGACCACGGGCCGGAACCGGGCCGCACCATCGCGGGCCATGGCAGCACAACAGACGTGCAGCCGAACCCCCGCCGGGCGCTAAACCCCCACAAGGCACCGGGCAGGGGCGGGACACAGACATGGCCGCCTGAGGGCAAACGAAGCCACAAGGCACACAAGGGAACGCCCACACAAGGGAAACGGGAAGGGAGGGGGGAAGAGCGAGAACAGGCTGACAGCCGGCTCACACAGCGGTCCCGCAGCGGGGCACAATGCACGGCCACACGCCCGGGCACACACACACACACACACACACACACACACACACCAGGGAAAGGCCGGGAAGGGGGGAAGGGGCGCCCGGAACACCCCACCCGGAACACCGGCAGGGAGGGGGGGGCACCACCACGGGGCAAGGCACAGACAGCAGCAACCCCCACCCCCACACCACCCCAGTCCAGTCCAGTCCAAGGAGGTGCCCCCACAGGAACAGAGGCAGTCTCGGGGGGGGGGGGCGGACCCCCGGAGCAAGGCACGTTGGGGGCCCCCAAAGCACAGCGAGGCCGGCGGAGGGGCGCCAGGAGGAGGAGGAAGGGGGCCCCACAGTCAAAGGCTGGCACAGGCAGGGCAGCCGGGTCCAGCGGTGCTCCTCCGCAGCACCAGCGACGCTCAGGCAGCACCCACGGAGTCACGGGGATGGAGGGGGCCCAGGACCACGGCCAGGGGCAGCAGCAAGCAGCGAGGCGGGCGGGAGCTCACCGAGGTGGGGTCCGCAGGTCGGGAGCGGCCAGCGGGGACCAGGCCCCCCCCCGGGCCGGGGCGGGAGCCCACACGGGGGCACCACGCCGGGGGGGGCAGGCCAGCGACGCGGGGCTCACGGGCCGCTGCCGGGGGCCCCGCTGGCCCGAGGGCCCGGGTGGCCCGCCCGGTGGACCAGGTGGGGCCAGTGCAGCATGCCCCGGCGGTACCCCTGCAAGGACATGTAGTGGGCGATCAGGTAGTAGGCCTCGAAGGGATCGGGCATGGTGAGGGCCAGCTGCACATCCACACGCGCCCACACCGCCAACAGGGATGACATCTCCACCGCGGAGGGCTCCGGCACACAGCAGGCAGCAGAAGGGGGCCACGGAAGATGCCCCAGCTCCAGAAGCCGCTGGAACGCCGCCCCACGGGTGCGCTGGTACCCACGGGCCCCGTGAACACAGGAGAAGTAGCTCACGGCCAAGGCAGGGCCACCCTCGGCCAGGCACTCCGAGTAGGCGCCCAGACCACACACCACCAGCGCTGACACGGTCTCCGAGGCGCTCCAGGGCACATGGGCGCACAGCACCTCCGGGATGCGCCCCTCGGGGAAACGAGCCAGCCCCAGGGCCTCCGCATGCAGCCGGCAATCACGGGCGCTCACCACATGGCCAAAGTAACGGAGCCCGGAGCTCAGGCTCTCGTAGGCACCTGCACGGCTCCCCGGCCCGGCCAGGAGCAGCTGCACGGCAGGGGTGTGCCACAGGTCGCACAGAGACATGGTCTCGCGGAAGGCCCAGATATGGGGGGCCCCTTGGGGGCCGGACAGCGGGAGCCCCATGGATGGGCAGCCAGCCATGGTCCAGCACAACAGGGAATGGGACACGGAGCCCGGAGGGCACACAGACTGCCCAGGGCCGGGAGAGGCTCGGCCCGGCCCCCGGGACAGGGAACACGGGCCCGCACCGCAACATTGTAGCACAACAGAGCGAGGCGTGGGGTGCGGGCCCGGCACAGCTGCAGAGAACAACAGCGAGCTCTCTGTCTGCCTAATCGCACCTTCAAGGCCATCCCGCTACAAACAGCGAGGGGAGGGGGCCCGGGGTGCTGGGGGCGGGAGCAGCCGGAACGCACCGGCACAGGGCGCGCGCAGGCCCGCGAGGCCGACCCCCGGGCGGAGCCACCAGCACCGGGCCGCCATAAGCGCTCCCAGCCCCCACCGGGGCCCCAGCACCATGGAGCGCGATAGGGCAGGTGGGAACTGGATGTTCCTCGCGCTCGCGGCTGAGTGGCACCGTGACCACACTGAGCAGCTGTGCCTCCTGACCGAGAGGGTGCACCTGGCCGTCCGCCTGCGCTATGTCCTGGCCCTGCGGGCTGGCGTGCGCCTCCGGGGCCAGCAGGCCCGCAGGAGAGTCCGTGCCCGGCTCAGGGCTCGGCGCCGGGCCTGGGGGGCGTGGCTGGCCGCCTGCCGGAGCCTCACCCGGCCCGCTGCGCTCCGAGGGGCCGCGAGGCGGTTCCGCTGGGCAACGCAGACCCTCCGCCGGGCAGCGCTGCTGGCTATGCCCATAGCGCGGAGCCTATGGGTCACGGAGCGGCCCCAGGCCTGGTGGGAGCGGGCCCAGGCCCACTGGGGGGAGGCCGAGTGGGGGTCCCACTTCCGGATGGGCAAGGCCACCCTGCTGCGCCTAGCGGAGCTCCTCACGCCCTGGCTGGAGCGGCAGCACACCTCCATGCGGGAGCCCATCCCCATGGTCCAGCGGGTGGCCATAGGGGTCTGGGCCCTCGCAACGCCCGACTCCTGCCGCTCCGTGTCCCAGCACTTCGGGGTGGGGCTCAGCACGGTCGCCTGCATCGTGCGGGATGTGTGCGAGGCTGTGGAGGGCGTGCTCCTCGACAGGACCATCCAGCTCCTGGACCAGGGCGCTGTGATGGCTGGCTTCGCGGCCGGGGGCTTCCCGAACTGCATCGGAGCCGTGGACGGCACACACATCGAGATCCTGCGCCCGGCCGCGGGGGAGGCCCTGGAGTATGTGAACCGGCACGGATACTACTCCCTGCACCTGCAGGGGGTGGTGGACCACCGGGCCCGCTTCATAGACATCTACACGGGCAACTCCGGCCGGAGTCACGACGCCAGGATCATGACCATCTCCCCCTTCTATGCCCGCATGTACCGGGGGGACTTCGCGGACATGGGCATGAGGTGGATCGAGGGGGTTCCCATGCCCCCCTGCATCCTGGGGGACCCCGCCTACCCCCTGACCCGCTGGCTGATGAAGGTCTACCCTGTCCCGAGCACCCCTGCGGAGCAGGTATACAATACCCGCCTGTGTGCGAGCCGGACCGTGGTGGAGCGTGCCTTCGGGGCCCTGAAGCAGCGCTGGAGGAGTATAGCTGGCCGCCTGGACTTCACCGTCCCCACCTCCGCCCTGGTGATCGGTGCCTGCTGCGTTCTGCACAATGTGTGCGAGACCGAGGGGGCGGCCCTGGAGTACCCCGAGCCCCACCGGCCCCCCGGTCCTGTTCCCCTGTACGTGAACGCAGGGAACCCCCGGGAGTACCGGTATGCCAAAAGGATCCGGAACGCCCTTGCAACCCACATCGCCCGGGGGGGCCCGCTGTGAGGGCCTTCCCGCCCCTGGGGGCCCCACCCCCCGTTCCGTGCCCATGCCCCTGTACACGCGGTCCCACAGCCCTGTCCCCCCCACAAACGGGCCGGGGACAACTGTCTATTTACAACACTTTATTGCCCACACAGTTCACACAATCACCCTGTGCCCCCTCCCCACCCCCGTGCCCGTGACCCCGTCCACCACCCGCCCTCATGTGGCCCTCCCCCTCCCCCCCCTTCCCACCATCCCCCCGCGTTTCCTGGGCCGACCCCTCGTGCGGCCGCTTGGGCCCACCGAGCTCTGGGAGCTCCCCTCCCCCCCACTGTCCGTGTCCCCTGCCGTGTCCTGGGCCGGTCCCGGCCCCGGCAGGGGGCCGGGCGGCGGATGGGCAGCTGTGCCCGGTGCCCCGGTCGCGCCCCGGGGGGGCTGGACCCTCCGGAGGCCCGGGGGCACTGGGAGGCGCATGCGAGGGCCCTGGGGCCGGGGGGGCGCCAGGGGCGGCAGGGCTGGGCCCGGGGGCGCCGAGGGGCCCGGCATGGGGACCTGGGCGGGCAGGGCGCCCGGAGGTGCGCCGGCCATCACGTAGGCACACATGGTGCCCGCATGCAGGAGCAGGGAGGTCCCAATGTCGTGGGACCTGTCCATCTTTGCACTGTGCTCCCGCACCATGCCCTGTATGTCCTGCCGGAGGCCCCTGAGCAGCCCCTGCTGCCGCTGGTGCTCCCGGCGCTCCCGCCTCCGCTCCAGGCGCACCTCCGCCTCCAGCCGGCGGTCTGTCTCCAGGGCCTTCTCCATGGACCGCTCTATGGCCGCCTCCATGCGGTCCACGGAGGCGATCATGCGCTCCCCCTGTTCCTCCGCCCTGCGGACGATGTCCTCCGCTTGCTCCTCCCTGCGCCTGCGGACCCGCGCCCGGTACTCCCGCATCCGCTGGGCTGGGGCTGCGGCCGGCGGAGGCGCCGCGCGCGGGGGCTGCCCTGTGGAAATGGGCGGGTGGGTCAGTGCAGGGCCCTGTCCCCTAGCGGGGTCGGGTCCCGGGGCCCCCTGCCCCCCCTCCCCCACTGAGGCCGGAGGCCCCCCTGGGCTGGCGCCCGGGGGGCCCTCCCGCCATCCCAGCCCTCCCGCCTTACCTGGGTCCGGCACCTGCTCTCCTGTGCCCTCCGCGGGGGCCTGCACCGTCTCGCTGGCCCGGTCCTGGGGCTCCCCATGTCCTGCGGGCGGGAGAGGGGGGAGCGGGTGAAGGGGGCTGGTTGTGGCCCCTGCAGCAGGGCCCCCACCCCCGCCCCTGCCACCGGCCCCCTGGTCGTGCCCCCCCCTGCCCTGGGGGCCCGCTTACCCTCTATGTCCGTCTCCGAGCCTTCGGAGCCCGGCGCCTCACCCTGGGAGTGCTCCCCCTGGGACCACTGGCTGAGGGTGGTGAAGGTGCCGACCTCCGACTCCGCCTGGCCGGCCCGGCGTTGGGATGTCTCCGGGCTGCTGCTGGGGGGGGGCCTTGGGGCTTCTGCGGGTCCCGGGTGGTCCTCCTGGGGGTGGGGGTCCCCTGAGCTCGTGTCTACCGGGCGGGCGGCGAGGGGAGGGGGTACCTCGGCCCGCTCCCTGCCCTGGACCACAGCGCTGCCCACCAGGCGTGGGGCAACGATGGAGCCCTTCATGTGAAGGATGCGGTCCAGGGCATCGTAGTAGGGGGCGGTGCGGGCCCCGTGGCCGGAGCGGCTGTTATTGTCCTTGAGGGCCTTGTACCCCCTCTTGAGCTCCTTGGCCTTCGAGCGACACTGGTTGACAGTGCGCTCGTGCCCCGCCGCCTCCATGTCGCGCACGATGTCCCGGTAGACATGCTCGTTGCGCTGGTTTATTGCGAGCTCCACCTGGTACTCGAGGGTCCCCCAGATCCGTATGAAGTCCCGGGTCTCCTGGAGGCCCCACTGTCCCCCTCTGTGATAGGCCTTCCTCCGGCTGGGCCCCTGCTGTTCCTCCTCCCGGTGCAGCTCCTGCTGCACCTGCCTGTGCTCCTCCTCCACCTCCTCCTGGGGGTGCGCCTCCAGGGGCCGGGGGCCGGGCTCCTCCTGGGGCTCGTCCGCCCGGGCCGACTTTCGTGTCTGGGGGGGGGAAGGGGGGTGGTTGGTTGCTGGGTGAGGGTGTGGGCCCTCTCGGGGGCCCCCTGCCCCCCTGCCCTCCGCCCGGGGTCCCCCTGCCCCCCTGCCTTCCGCCCGGGGTCCCCCCGGCCCCCTCCACAGGGGGTTCCCCTGTGCCCCCTGTTCCCCTCCCAGTGGGTGCCCTTACCCGTTTCCTGGGTGCCTCCTGTGGGCCTGTTCCGGCCGCTGTCCCCGGGGCGGCGCGACCCGGCTGCAGCTGTGGTTGGTGTTCCCGGGGCGCCTCCCTGGTCGGGTGCTCCCGTGTGCCCCCTTCCTGCACCTGTGCCCCCTCCGCCTGCATCGCTGGGCCTGGCTGCACCTCCTCCGCCTCCTGTCCCGCCGCTGTCGCTGTCTGTGCCTCCGCTCTCTTCCGCTTCCCTCCTCGCTCCATCCCGCCACGCTTGCTTGCTGCTGCTCTCGCTTTAAATCTCCCTCCGGTGGTTGTGTTGATGCTGGTTGCCTGGCAGCGACGCTGCGTGCCTTGTCCCCGGCTGGGGCTCGTTTGGTTTGGTTCCGCTCGGGGATTGGCGTCCAGACGTTACTTTTCCTTGGTTCCCGGTGGGGGTTCATTTGACCACGCTTCCCGGGACCTTCCCCCGGCTAGCCCGGGAAGCGTGGTTGAAACCGACCCCATGTGGGCATTGAGCGTGATGAACATCTGGCACGCGCCGTTCAGACGTTCAGGGCCCTTTGGCCCCACGGGGGGGGGGGGTTGAGCGTGGTTCAGTGTGGTTGAGCGTGATCTCGTAACGTCTGAAATCACCCATAGTTTCTTGATTTCTGGGATGCTATCCCCAAAGTCTCAGTTTGTTCCTTTTATGCCCGCCTGAGGGCCGCCCTCTATGCCTGCCTCAAAGCCACTACCGATTGGTCCTGTAAAGCTGGAAGCATGCAGTAATTGGTCAGTGAATGCGTCTTTTAGTCTTTTGGGTTGCTCCACATCCTCCCTCCTACATCCTCCCTCCCCCTTCCATGTCAGATGCCTGCCTCTGACTGGCACTGAATGTGCTGCTATTTATCTGAATAATGGTCTTCAAGGGGACAAATTCAAATGCTTATAAAATTAGGGCCCTTTATCAAATAGTCCTATAGTTTAGCATAGATTACAGGGAAGTTACCTGACACATTCCTGCCAAATGTCTTGTAAACAGGACAGAATATAAAAACGTTACAGCTGGAAATGTGTTTTCAAGTTAATGTCTTATACCATCAGGACCCTTTATCCAACCTTTCTGAAAATTGGCAGGAGTCTTAAGTTTGTTGAGGGACTTAATATTTACAGGTTTCATGTAAACTGGATGGAAGATAAAGTTGTTGTAGCCATGAATGTGTATGGAGCTTTTCTTAAAATTGCAACATTCAATTGTTTATACAATTGGTTCCTATTATTGAATCCTTTTGTACTTTAGTACATATAGTGCTCTATGTTGGGGATACAATCCTCCTATGTTTCATCATAATTGAATTAGAATTTAAAAATCTATAGCTGGAAATACATTTTTCAGTTTTTTCCCTTTATTTCAAAAACAAAAAGTCATTTTCATTTCTTTTTTTGATATTATTATTTGTCATTTTCATTCTGTAAATATTGATAATGAAACAACAATTTACATTATTGTTATTGTAATAACAAAAATGACATGCACACCCCTATTTTCTTGTCGGACAACATAAAATCACCTGCTTGGCAAATAAGCCATTAATAAGAGTGGCCATATTTTTTGCCTCAAAGAACCAGATTCTTCTCTTTGCAATACCAAAATTGTTCCCTGGGAAACAAAAAATCTTATTGTAGCATCAATATATATTCAAAGTCTGCCAGCAGAAGTGTATTGATTGCTATTTCATATCCCTAAAAAAAAAAAGAGAAGCGCATATATCTTCCAATAAGTTCATTTTTCTTGTTTGTCTAAAGAGTCAGGGAACATCTTAGAAACAAGAAGAACAAATCTCTGAGTCTTTGAAGAGCAGATGGTTACCCCCTGGAAAGCTCTAACTGCTATTACCAAAAGACGGAGTTGAAGTAGTTCAGAGGATATAATTTAACGGACTCCTACCACATTCAATAAATTGGAATAAATCAGGACAAATGTAAGGTAATACACTTAGCACAAAACGACCAAAGGTGTGAATACAAAACAGCAAATAACTGGATCAACAGTAGCAGGGCCGAGAAAGATTTACGCATAGTTGTGGACTGTAGACTGAACATGAGTCAGCCGTACGATGCTGTTGAGAAGATGCCAAAATGCCATTTTAGGTTGCGTCAACGGAAACATCATATGCAAAATATGGGAAGTCAATTTGCCACTCTACTCCACTCTGGTTAGGCCCCACTTGGAGTACTGACTTCAGCTTTGGGAATGCCATTATGTGAAAGACTTAGAAAAGTTGGAGAAGGTTCAGAGGAGAACAACAAAGATGATAACGGGTTTGAAATCCAAATCATATGAGGAGAAGCTAAAAGAGTTGGGCATGCTTAGCTAGGATAAAAGAAGGCTAATATGATAAACAGCCTGAAAATAATTGAAAGGCTGCCATTAAAAAGATGGAGAACAATCGTTCTCCCTTGCTATGGAGGGTGAGACAAGCAGCAATGGGTGCAGGTTGACAGAAAACAGATTTAGACTGAACCTTGCAGAAAACTTTCTGAATGCAAGGACAGTCAGGCTGTGGTACAGGCTCCGTAGACAAGTTGTGGAGTCTCCATCATTGAAGGTTTTAAAGAAAAAGCTGGATGAGCATATATCCGTGATGTTTTCAGCATGGCAGAGCCTACACAATGCAGGGGATTGGACTTGATGAGCATTGCGGTCCCTGTTAGACCAGAAATGAAACATCTCAGCATGTGCTACTTCTGTTGGAAGCAGGGCATTCACCAAGATTCGTGCAATGCAGAAACGTACCAACTTTCCTGCTGTTTTCACCATTTCCCAATAGTTTTCACATATTGAACAGGGCTGCCACAGGCTGGTCCCAATCACGCTGTGTGCCCTGCATGCACCCAGGGGGGCATGGAAATGAAAATGTGCTGGCTAAGCGCCAATGAACTGCTGGGAATTGCCAAAAGTGCTGTAAAACTGCTGTAAAATTCCCGGACAGTGACAAAAAATGGCAGAAGTGTGGAATCACTGAAAACTGACCAAGTATTTACAGACACTCACATGCACTCCTGAAAGTTCAGTGTTTCCCTTCGGAACAGGAACACTCATTCTCTTCTCAGCCCTACTTCCAGTTCTGTGATTCTTTGTGAAAGGACAACCTAAAGTTCCATTGACTGGAAGCTCTGGGTATTTTATGAGCTGTTCTAATAGTGACAATTTATACTTAGTGGCAAAGTGTAACCTATTTCTCTATTCAAATGCCTTAGCTTTATCACAAGGTCTGCAGGAATGCCAAACTTGTGGTAATATTGTAAATCTCCCAAGTGGTTTCAGACAATAATTAATCACACTTCTCTATACTCAAAGCACATCACTCTCGGTTTACCTCAAGAGAGTCTTGCTAATTCACAGTGATCACTAGGAGACAGCACGTTATTGTGTTTTTTTAAACCATGTGTAATAGACGAACATAATAAAAAAGTGAGGATAATACATCACACAATACACTTCATTAATTTACTTTGGAAACTGCTGTATAGTTTTAATAATTTATGATATACCACATAATGTACTAGCAATGTTATAATGCAGCCTTAGTAATAGGAAACATTACTGTCACACTGTTCTATCAACTCAAGTTTTAATGCTGAAGAGGTCTGCAGAGTTATCTGTAAGATGCAACTTGGAAACAGAAGTCAACGTGAATAGGGATGGGTGAATACAGTTCGGAAGTTCGGAGTTCAGCCCAAACTCAGCCTGTTCAGACGACCGAACCGAACTTCCGAACACGAACTGGCCGAACCGAACTCAATCCGAACGGCGAAATAACTGAACAGTTCGGATCGCATTCGGGTGAGTTCGGGTGGCAAAAAAAGGTTCACTGGAAGGTCAAATGTGACAGGGATGGGTAGTACTAGTCACTGAGGAGCAGACTTCCAGGCACCAGGGGTGGAGAGGCTTGCAAGAAATGAAACTATCTGCCTCCCCCCTTCCCAACACCTTCTGAGCTAGTCGCTGTTCCTGAACAGCAGGCGTTGAGTAGGATTATTAGATTGCTTTAAGTTTCATTTCAGTTTTGTACTGAAATGAAACTTAAACCTTAAACTGAAACCTTGTGTTT
>QEPC01012785.1:279141-293886 GCA_003113815.1 Sphenodon punctatus
CCACCCAATTAACTTCCCCCCTTCCTCCCTAGCCCATATCTCCCCACTTTTAACTAGAGTACATACCCCATAACCTCCAATAAACCCCCCTCAATCACAATTTCCCACCCCCCGCCTCTGACCCCGCCAAGGGCCATGCCCAAGGGTCCTTGGGTGCGGCCCTTAGGTGCGCTGCCTGTAGTGCACACCTGCGGCACAGCCAGGCTACCGGCTGCCTTTACCCCTCTGGGCCAGAAGTCTCCTCTGGAGTGCCGGCTCCGCCCCTTCCTCCAACTGGAGGAGGGGGTGATGGAAACAGGGCCTGACAACTCACAGTTTGATAGGGCCTGCCTGGCCCTGCTGCTCAGACTCCCGCCGCTGCCACTGCCCCAACCCCCACCAGGTATCTCCTCAGGGGAGCTTCCGCCTTCTGCACTGGAAAGCCAGCCAGCCAGCCAGCCAATATGGTGACTTTGCTAATGGCTGCCTAGAGCAAGCTCAGGCAGACACAAAAAAGTCCCACTCAAGCTCAGGCAGACACAAAAATGACCCACTCATTGCGGTCCTATTCTCTGCTGCCATTGGCTAGGGGTGCTACAGTTTTCACCCCAAAATTATTCTTATTGGTTAGATTCCTCCACAGAAACCCAGTATGAGAGACTCCAACCCTGCCTCTAACCCCTCCCCTAAACTAAACAGAGCATGTGTCATTTAGGCAGCCACTCCAGCCAGCGTTTTGCCCAGACACGCTCAGTGAACCAGCAAAATACATTATACTTCCCTACAGCAGCCACAGCTTTAGTGGGGCAAGGCCATTTGGCCATATGGAGGAACCTCCCCTGCATGGGAAGCATGTGACACACACACCCAACCCTCATTTTTTGTTTTAAAAAAGGTCATAGTTTGTACCAGATTTCTCACATTTCCCCCATCTTTTCTAAATATCTCTACTTTTCATTTATTTCTTCATTATTTGTCTACACTTTTACCCCTCGGCTACACTACTACTACTACTACTACTACTACTACTTATCATTTCTATAGCGCTACTAGGCGTACGCAGTGCTTTACAGTCATTCAGATAGATAGATAGATAGATAGATAGACAGACAGATAGATAGATACATAGATAGATAGATAGATAGATAGAAACAAAATACAACTCATGCATTTACTCAAAACATATAAAAAAGCGATCAATAAATGTACTAAGATATACAACAGCTCTGTCATTCACATAATTGTGTGACACAGCATTATATGACACATATTAGGACCCAATGCATTTCAGGTGTTACCTACCCTTCTTCAAGGGTGTCATAGATAAATAAATCTTTAAAAACCACACTTTTATACCTTATGTGTTGAACAGATTATCTATTCAAGGTAGAAAAATCACACTAAAGTGGCATCCTCTTGGTGATACTATCTCTGACTCCACTCTTGTAAAGGGGTGATTTCTAAGAGTCAAACTAAAAACTAAAAACCTACAATGGAAAGGGAACATCATCTTTCCATAAACTACAAGCCAAAAGCCCCAGAGCTGCTCCCTGAAACACTGGCTACAGGCAGGTTCCTGCCCAGTGGTTTACAATCTAAAATGGACAAGAGTGAGGGGAACACAGGCACACACACATTCCCATTTTACAGATAGGGAACTGAGGCCAAGACTTGCCCAAGGCAACCCAGTGAGTTCATATCTAGGGCAGGATTCAAATCCCGGCTTCCCAGCTCCAAGTCCAACACTGACTCACATTAACTATGTAGTCAATGGTTCTTTTGGAAATCCTGCAAATTATTGATTGGGTCACCCTCTGTCACAAATGTAGGGGCTTTTATTTGATTGGATGATGGAATGCAATGAATGCTTGTGTACCAGAGTTGGAATATGAACTTCCATATTCAAGAATTGACAAAAAGAATCATGAACTGACAAAACACAAAAGTACGTACTCAACAACCTTTTTTTTAAAAAAAGGTGTGATTTCAAATGTGAGTGTTGATTAAGATAGATGAATCCTCAGATTTGATTTATGAGTACACATGTACCAATTTGTTTCAGCTCTAGTATTTTAATATATCTGGTGTTCCTAACTTAACTTTTTTTGGGTACCCAGAGAGAAGTTGAACTAATGCAGCATGATTGCTATATCGCCACCAGCCAGTTAGAGTTGACAAAACACCGTAGGATAAGAACCGCATTTGGGGCAGTGCTGCAGCAATATCTAGTTATCACCACCACAGAAACAAAGTATCCAAATATCTCAATAGCTTTTTTTTTTTTAAAAAAAAAGGTTGTTTGATACTTTGCTCTAGATTTTTTTGTGGCTTAGGGAGGGACTAACTGCAAAATTCACTTAAAAAAAAAAAGTGATGTGCCAATATACTTGAAGGATTTGCTTCAGTTAATACTGTGCACCGTTTAGATAAAAGAGTGTTTGTTTAAGTGAAGGAAGAATTTATTTTGTCAGACATGGCAATAGCAAAACTGCCTGAGCTAAATGCATAGTCATTTCCCAGGATAATAAATACTTCTTAAGGTAGCATTCTCTCTCCATAGCTCTGCTTTGGAGAGATCATTCCAGCACATAACTACTGCTGAATTTTTGTACCAGATAGCATCCTATGGAAAAAGTTCCTTATAACTCAAACAGATGTATTGCTTTATTTGGGTCTCTTTGTCTGTCACTTTGCAGCTGACCTGAAAGCTTTGAATGGACCCCTAGCATTCTCTCTTTGACAATGATTTGATGCAACACTATATTGTGCCATAAATTAGTGTCAAGAAGCAAAATGTTAATAATAGGGGCCCTTCCATGCAGTGGTGACTTAAATAGCATGTTTCTTTAAAAACTCATCAGTGACTCACTCCCTTTTAGAATAAAATTCCTCTGGGCTATTTAAATATGCTGTATGGTTCGGATGCATGATCTTTTTTGTATTGCTTCTGAAGACTTTGGTGTTGATTTGACTACCTTTCCAAGTAAACTACCAACCTTGGTAGTGCAATATTGGTTTGGTCTTTAAAATATGTTATTTTATTATCTGTTTTCTTATGGAAAAGAGGTTGATTGTTAAAGAAAAAGGCCAGAGTATATTTGCTTCTACAGCTGAGTAAGTAGAATCTAGAATTCAAATCTAAAAAGCTATTCTGCCCTAAGTTGGAGATAATGTGGGATGTGGGTGGAAATGGGAGCAGAGTCGACATTTATATCCTGTAAATTTTATATTACAATTATGAATATAGGATTAAAAGTATATAGAGTGCCTGACAAATTAGTAGACTCCATCAGTGCATGGAATCATAGACTTTGGGGTTTGAAAGGGACCTCAAAGGTCATGTAGTCCATCCCTCTGCTTGAAGGCAGAATAGGAATTGATAGGTCAGATGTTTGGAATTGGTAAAGCTCTGTTTGCTTCAGTGGAGCTACAGTATTATCATTATTTATAAAGCACTTTCATTATTCAAAATACGTAACTATTTATATTATATACATTACAAATCTTACATAGTTCACCTTTGCAAACCTGTGAGGTAGGCCATTCTGATTTTACAGATGCGGAACTGAGGCTAAGAGAGCATGGCTTGCCCAAAGCCATCCAGTGAATTCATAGCTAAGAAAGTATTTAAACCCCGATTGCCCACGTCCAAGGCCAACACCTTATTGTTTAGATTTCACTAACTCTCGAGGAGGTCAAGTCGAGGATGTGGACTCAGATATTTAGAACTATGTCATTTATATCTCTCTAATATGATTTTTATATATATATATATATAAAAAAACCTACACAAAAGAGAGGAAGAATTTTCTCCTCCTTTTCAAAATAAATGAAACTTATTTTATTTTGTACTGTACTGTAAATCAGCTTAGTGCTGTTTCTATACATGTGCAGGAGCTTTGGATCATGTTCTTTCCTCCCATCCTGTGAAGTGTCAAACACACTGCCAGAAGTATAATAATTAATAAGAAGTTTATATTATGCAGGGATCCATGTGTGTTTTCACTGCCTGGACCAGTTTGGCAGCAATGGTGAAAATACAGGTCCCTGAGGATTGGTTGTCTTATTACCTTCCTCATTATACCTCCAAAACACAGGATCTTCCATCACCCCACATTAGGGCCAATGCCATGGCCTGTGGAAACCAGGTGCAAACCTCATGCTAGTCCATAGCAGAGACACCGTGCCACGCAGAATCTCTGTGGATCCCGTGTGCAGTGGTTTGGGGTTGCGGTAACTATTTGCTCCTCCCTCCTGTCTAAAAAAGCTCGGGAAACCAAACGGGTCTTGGGGCATGATCTGATGGTCGATCAACAACTTTAGAATTTTGTGCTCCAGACTAGAGCAGAAGTAGAATATATGTCATTGTCTATCCAATCCAGATCTGGTGGAACAGAGGGCAGCCATGATTGGGTCTTCATTCTGCTGGAGCCCAGATTTGTAACTCCTGCTCCACCTTGCCTAGCACAGAGCCATTTTGTGCATGGACACAAAACAAAATAACTAACTTTTTGCACATGGGCTGAACGGACTGTGGAGCTCTGACATGGTCAAAAATCTGTGCAGGATCTCCACAGCAAATTCTGAAAATGCAGATTAACTCCACAAAGATGAAAAGGGCAATCTGATTCATCCCATTCTAAAGAAAGAATTGTATTTCACAGCCAAGGATTCTGACAAAAACAGACTGTCTTCAGCTTTCCTCACACTAAACCAAGAGGATGTTAGTTTGAGAACCTCAGCTTATCTCATCTTTCAGTCTAACAGATGGAGGAGAGGCAGTGTCTGAGGTAGCAGCAACCCAACCAATTTAAATGTTTTGTAGGTTAAAACCAGCTTATTGAATTGCACCTACAAATGAACTGGAATCCAGGGTTGATGAAAGAACACAAGTGTAACTCACTCTTGGGTAAAATGTTTCTTAAACAGACACCACCAAATTCTACACTAGTGGGAGTTTCAGAGTGACCTTAGGAAGTAGTCTGACTTAACACACTCTGTGTTAGGTGCATGGACTGGAGAAGGCAGAGTTTCTACAGGACCAGGGCCAAACCAGACTCCCAATGGGGTCCAGAGCTATGACAGAGAAGGGGCAGTGCAACTGTAGAGTCAGAGTCCAGGCCAGGTAGGTTGTCCGAAATAGGTGGGTCATGCGGGAACGGAAACACTGTGGTAGAGGGTAGGCAGTGGGGGTCAGGAGCGCAGGGGTATAAGTCAGGATGCAGGAGACAAAAGGTGTCTTTAGACGGACACCTGATCCACTCCTGCTCCGCCCAACCCATGGGTGGCCCATCTATTTAAAAGCAGAGCACCCTGGGTTGAGGCAGAGCAGGAGCGGAGCAGGTCAGCTCTGCTTGCAGTAAGTGTTGTGGAACATTCTGGAGCACGGCAAGCGGAGTGGGCTTCCCAAACCCGAAGCACTGGCTGGGAGCAGAGCAGCAGTTCATCTAGTTGTCTTGCAGACAGGCCTCTACAGCTCCACTTCAGACTGGGGTTTTCCCCAGCAAAATCATAGAGCTGTGGGAAGCAGCGTAGAGCAGCAGCTGATCCTCCTGCAGCTCTATGGTGCCGGGGGGGGGGGGCATCACACAGGCAGACTGTGGGTTGCCACGCCTGCTGCCTCTGTCTAAACCCGCTGCAGTTATAGCAGTCCTGGGGTTTGCTACCCTGGAGCAGACCTGGGGGTGGCCACTCCCAGGACCATCTGATAACACCCAAAGATAGGGGTCTAAGGCAGTTATTCAGGAGTTTGCTGCTTTCAGGAGGCAGCAAACCAGACCACAGACTAGGAGCCAGGTTGTTGCTCTGCCTGGCTCCTGCTTCCTGTCACATGCTTCTTATACAGAGCATGCCCGGTCAAGGGCCAATCAGGTCATGGTGAGTGGGAACTCCATCAGACTGTCCAATGGGTCAACAGGACCAAATCAAGAGTCAAGCCTGGCCTTGCTGATGGTGTAACGATGCTTGCCACCAGTACCAGGGCCCCAAGGATACTGGTTCAAAACCAAGTCCTTATAGGAATTGAGGAAGCATGGATCCCTTTGGTAACAACTTCACCATTTTTTTGCTTGTGGAATGATATAAAAACGTGAGTGCATATCCCAGCAAAGGCCATCATAATTGTGCATGTGAATATGAAGGTATGCAGTTTATCTGCATGCTAGTTTCTCTCCTTTTTCAATGTGAAATATAAATCAGAACTAAAAAGGCTGTTGTTCTGCATTTTTATAGTCTCAGATCTTTTCCATAAAGCAGCACTTAGCCAGCTAGATTCAGTTCCATTTCTACCATAAACACAAGTTCCATAAGTAAAGGCCATCATAGGAAGTAAGTGAATCTTTAATCTGACTACGTCCTTCCCAGATTTAGCACCTCCTCCTACTTCTGCTCTTCATCTACTGTAGCTCATGAACCATGGATATTCATGTCTTGAGGACCAGCTAGAGTGAAGTGTACAACGAGGAATAGCAAAGTAGTGTCTGGTAATGGCAAGAAGAGCTAAAGGTGCAAGGGCGGAACCTGTGGAGAACAGGAAGAGGTGGGACTTCAAGGGTGGATCTAGAGAGAAAGACAAAAAAATAGGAGAAGGCAGGCAAGGACGAAGCGGCAAAGAATTGGAAGAGAGAGGAAGAGAAGAGAAAGGGAAATAAGTGACTGGAAGAGAAGCCATAAAGTGTCAGAGTTGCATGAAAAAAATCATGGAGCCTCAAGAGTAACTACAACTAGTGGCCCTATTTGTACTTACTGCTTCACTTTTGTTGCATAGCTTTAATAGCAATTCTGTTGACTTACTGCTGCGAGTAAATACGTAAGTCAGCTCATCACTGGATCTGAATATCATCAGAGTGAAAGAAACTTTGGATTAAGATGTTCAGGGAAAGACAATCATTAACATTTCTGGTTTTGTTTAGGAGCCTGTTTCCCATCCTCCTCCCTCACCACATGTGCCATTGACGCAACTGGTGCTTCTAGCCTTGTAATTAATTACGCCTGCTTAGGTTTCCTTTGCTGCTCTAAATGTTCGATGGACACATGCAGCACGTTAGTTTCATAGGAGGTCTGTTCCAGCTATTGCTTTACAGCAGGACACATTTACTTCCCCTATGTGAAATATGCCCCAATGTAGAAGCAAAGGAAATTAAAGTGGTTCCTGTTGTTGCTTCCACTATCATTACTCCAAAACCTAATTATAACCCCTCCAAACACTTATATAATACAAGCTTTACCTTAGAGTTTCACCAGATGATCCCCTTCTTTTCCACAGGTTAACCAAGCTGCTTGAACGGCTTGCGGCTGAAGACGACTTTCCATCCCCAACATGCATGCGGACCACAGTTGATGTGGTGAACGCACTGCGCACGTTCCTTTCTGGCTTGGCAAGGATGATGTATACCTTTGGCACGAACATGCAGCCAAGTGCTACAGTGGCACTCAGGCTTACCGAGAAACACATTGTAATAATCTTGTAGTTGCTCCCAAAATAAATTGGCACAAAAGCCAGCCAGATGATGCAGGTGGTGTACATGGTAAAGGCGATATACTTTGCTTCATTGAAATTAGCTGGGACATTTCTTGTCTTAAATGCATAAAACGTGCAACTTAAAATTAATAATCCATTGAATCCCAGAGGTGTTACAACACCAAGGTTGGTGGTGTTGCAAATCAGGTAGACTTCTCGGATACTTGGGTAGTCATGCATTATATCTGGTGGCTCCATTATGAAAAGGGCAACTATTATGCCAAGCTGGACAAAAATCAAGATAAATGCAATGACCAGCTGGGCACAGGAACTCATAAATCTAGGCTTCTTTGTACAGATCTTCTTCTTGCTGCCAGCCAGGATTCTTGCAATGCGGTTGGTTTTAGTTACTAGGGCAGAGTAACTCATGGCCGGGGAGAGCCCAATGCCAATTCTTTGCAGGTAACAATAAATCTGTTGAGGCTTGGCAATCAGACAGAAAGTACACGAGTAGCCCAAAAAGATCCCAACTAGGATGATATAGCAGAGTTCTCGGCTGGACGACTTGACGACTGGGGTATCGCGGTATAGGACGAAGATAGCCATAACAAACAAGGTGGCGAGCAGCCCCAGGCAAGCAAAAACGACTGCTGCGATTGGTTCCGGATCACCCCATCTGAGATACTGGACTGGGATGAGATCACAACCTGTTTGAAAAACAACAATGAGATCAGTTGATTTGTGTCTTTATGATTGCCTCTGCTGTTTTCACCTCTGCTTCCCCCTCTCGATACTTTCAGAAATAAATACACAGCGTCATAATGACTAATGCTTCACTGACATTGCCACCATGGCATGTTAGATTTTTTTTCAGTGATGCGCTATTTTAGTAACAAAGTTCATTCAATTTGATCCCAAGATGGTATTTGCAAAACAAAAAAAGGACAGTCTAAATAGACATCCATGGCCAAGGTCAAGTGATTGCAATATGAAGTCAACGCCGAGCACTTTGAAAAATTCCACCTTATGATCCTGCTGTACACTATAGCTTACTGTGTGGAACGATAAGCATTTCCTTTTGCAAACCAGCAATCACAGAAACCATTTCTGATTCTGATATTTAAGAAAAAAATGGCAGAAGCCAACAATTAAAAAAATATTCAATAAGAACGTAAAGCAATGAGCAACAAGATGGACATGCTGGGGTCAGACTATTGACAGTGGAAGGAAGTTGCTGTATAGCAGGGTGGGGAACCTTTTCCCTTCCAGGGACCATTTTGAAAAGGAGTACAAGCTCTGAGGGCTACATAGAAGTTGGTGGTGGGATGCTTAAGGAGGGACAAAAATGGCAGCCTTATTTTCTCTACACTTACCTTTGCTCTAAGCTCAGTCTTTCTCTGTTTGGGGGTAGGAACTTGATCCAGGGGACAGATTCAGGAGCAGGAAAGAGGCCAGATAAAAACTAGCCACAGGCTGCATTTGGTACCTGGGCTTGAGCTTCCCCACCCTTGCTGTATAGGACCAGACAGCTCAACGATGCACCACTCCTGAAGTGTTGCTTGCTAGGCTGTATTACTAATGCCCTATTCTTGCTTCCTTTTGCAGGAATAGAGAGAACTGAGTTTCACCAGCTCCATCACAGCAGGTCTTTAAAATAGGTTAGGCAGACATTTCTCAGGGATGGTTTAGATTAGGGGTGGGAATTCCGGTTCTCCCAAAATCCGATATTGCTGGTATTTGGATATATTAGCTTAATCCGATAAATCCAATATTTACCTGTACCAGCATACTGGATTTTTAACATTGGCCGCTTTACCGGATTTTTTACATTGCAGCCATTGAAGTCAATAGCTGCTATGTAAAAAATCCGCTAACACAACCAATGTTAAAAATCCGGTCTGCCGTTACTGGTAAAATCCGGTACCAGGGAGATCTGATACCGGTATATCCAGTATTCTCCCCGGTGTCCCACCCGTAGTGTGGATACAGAAGATCTTGCTCAATGACAGGGAGGCTGGTCTAGATAACATTCGTGGTTCTTCATGTTATAATGCTGAAACAAAAAAATTTCTGTGAGTGCTGTTTCTGATGGAAACAGTTTTTTTGCCTTCATTTGCGCAAGGAGAAAATTTACCAGCATCTTTGAGGGTTTTTTGTGATTTTCCGCTTCTTTTCTCACCATTTTGGTAATTTAAAGTAATTTCCTGTATTTTTTTGGTAATTTCTGGTATTGTCAGTAATACCATAAATTACCCCAAATTATCGGAAACTACCGGAAATTACTGAAATAGTGGGAAATTGTAGAAAATCATGAGAAATGTAAAAAATGACAGTATATTTCCTTCTTGCTCTGAAAAGGCAGTATTTCCTGACAGAATGAGAGCAGCTGCTCTTGCTTCAGACCTGTATCCCCAAAGCAGACCTCATCACCCAGGTTCTAACCTGCAATCACCTGAACAAAAGAACTGGGCTCTGCCTAATTCCATTGAGTTTAACTGCTCTCTCAACTAAGGGCTCTCCCAAGATAAGGACAATCCCGAAACTGTCCGTAGCTTCCTGACCTCACACCCAAGGGAGTCTCCCAGGGTTGGGCAACCCATCATTTCTGATTAATGTAAACTACACATTAATAATGATTCAATATAGGAGGTGAAACTTGAATCTAAAAACTATGTCTATTTCTACTAGGGTTGTAATGAGATTTTGACACCTTCGAGAATCTTGCCGAGAATGGGCTTCTCGGTGAGCTTCTCTGGGTTGAGAATCTCAAAGGAATCTGTGTTTTCACTGCCATTCTCAGAGAGATTCTCGAGCACCATATAAACGCTCCTGACGGTGTTCTGCTCATGTGCAAAATGGCCACCAGGGGCTGCACGTGTGCAGAATGACTGCGGTGGCCATTTTGCACATGCAAAAAGCTGAAGAGATTTTTGAGAAACATCAAAACGTGCTCTGCGTATGCACAAAATGGCCACCAGGGGCACATATGCGCAGAATGGTCACAGTGACCATTTACACATGCACAGGGCATTTGGGGAATTTCTGAGATTCTTGTGAGGTTCTCGAAAATCACAGCGAGATCTCGCCGAGGGCTGCGAGAATCTCATGCATTCTCATGAGAGTGCTTTGCATTCATACCCTGGAGTCAGGTAAACAGGTTTGATGGTGGCTATGTCATTGTATAAGAATCAGAAGCTTGTATTCTTGTCCAATCTGGTCTGAAACCTGGATCAGATTGCTATATGCCCTGTACAGCAGTCTGGTCTGGACTGAACATGGATCAGGCCCCTGTACTATTATGTACAGCATTTTCAATTTATTATAATTTATTTTTATTCTCCCTAGAACTCTCTCTCTGAACATATTCGTTCTAGTCCCTCCCTTCATATCCCTCCTGAAAACCAACCTCTTCCACTTCCATTAGGGCTTTCCCTTTCTCCTCATCCCCTGAAACTTCTCCTCATCCCCTGAAACTCCTCTCTGGTTTCCTTAGGGTTTCCCCTTCTCCACAGTAACAGAGCTGAGCACGTGCACCGGAAACTTCACAACTTCATGGATGTATTCCTGTCTCTCCCTCTGTTCCCGTTCCTATTGTCTCCCCTCCCTTATCGCTCTTAGATTGTAAACCTGCTGGGGCAGGGACCTGTCTATAATTAATTATTGTTAAGTGCCAGGTACACTACTGGTGCTATATAATAATAATAATAATAATAATAATAATATAATTTGACAACACTATATGCCACCAGTCTCCTTGGCACTGCAACGGAGAGTGTAGAATTGCCCATCCATAATCCCACACACCTTCCAGCCCTTTGATTCTATAATCTGTTTTAGAAAATGAAAACTGAAAGAAAAGGGAAGATTTTCAATTGTATCTGAGCACGTTCCACCATCCCCCTCCATCTCTCTCAAAGTAGGATTTTCATGGAGATCTGCTGGGTTGGTCCATGTGCTTTGCAGCTTAGTCTCCTTTGGGACAATGGACTTTTCCATTTCTCTGAGCATGTTGCATTCAGCAATGGTTCACAGTACCATTGCCACACAGAGCCCCTAGACCAGCTCCTCCATGTGATCCCTCTGTGTGTCACAGTTGGGCAGTTCAGTTTGATAAGGCAGTGGGATTACAAGCGTTGTGGAAAGAACTGGCATTTTAGAAAGAAAAGCAAAAAAATCCATTATTTCCCTTTAAATCCAGTTCAGTCAATTAGAGTCAGAGCTGACAGGGAACTTCTCGTTGGCAAATCCCCCTTGTTTCCATCCATCCTACTGCTTGTTTGCTGTGAAAAGCCTGGCCACCTCTAAGCAGATGGAAATAAGTAGGAGGGGTCAATCACCACAGGCCACTGCTACCCTAACAACAGGAGGAGGAGCGAAATCAGGAATCACTCAAATCTTCTTTACATGTAACTATTACATCAGGATAACTTTCCTGAGGTTATTTTAGGAAACTTTATAATCTTTCCTAGGTTGTTGTTCACATGATGCACAAGTAACAACAAGGAAGAATTTCCCAGAAGTAGCCTGGGGGGTAAAGCGCCTATTATTGGGTCACCTATATAGGGCATAACCTCTCATATGTAGGCATCTGAATCTGGATCCTTCATTATTCCAGACATACCTTATGTCTTGCGAAACTTTCAGAGGATACAAAATAAGCCTGGAATAGAGACGTGACAACAGCACACATCAGCTTTGAGCCTCCTCCCGCAACCCATATCGTAGCATGTAAGATATGTGCCAAAATAATAGCTAGTTATTATCTAAATGTGCCAGATAAATAACTGGTCTCCTGAGGTCAGCCAATATGGGAAGTTATGATGTATTCCACAGCCACAGATAGGTTTTCCATTTCCTCAGACGTGTTAGCATGAAAATAGGCAGAGCCGCACTGAAAGGGAGCACGGCAAATGGACTCCCCTGTCCCTTCCCAACATGGTCATGCTCCATTTGGGGAGTTGTGATGTCACAATGATACACGGGAGAAAGGGCCATCTTGGAAAGAGAACAGGAGGGTCTCTTTGCCCCATCTCATTCTGATGTAGCCCTACCCCTTCCAAATAATAATAATTAAAAATAAATAAAAATTCTAAGTGCTGCATCAGATTAACCTGCAGAAATGGGACCTTCAGTTGGTGAGAGTCAAGGGGTGAAAACAGAGGCTGTTTTAAAATGAGACGCTCCCACTCGCATCCACCCAGTGAACATGCGTGGGAGCATCCCGTTTGAATGTGGAGGTGCGTGGGTACACGCTCCTGTGATCCATGCACCTACCCATCTCTACCCACCCCCACACATGGAGCAGCTGTCGAAAAGGCGGGTTGCTGTGTGGAGATGGGTGGAGATGGGTGTGCTCCCATCTGCTTCCTCTCCCCTTGCATAGTCCCCAGAGGGCACTACACCTGCCGCACATGGACCACCCCCTCACGGGTGGTCCATTTAAAAATGGCTCGACATAATGCTAACGTCACTTTAACACCACTTTAACATTTCTTATGCATGTTGCAGGGCTGCATAGGACACCAGTACAGCCCGGCAACATGCATAAGAAATGTTAAAGCGGTGTTAAAGTGGTGTTAAACTGGAATTACCGTTATGTTGGTTTTCACCCAAGGTGAGACTGAGAGTGAGGAAGGCCAGTATAGTAAGTAGAGGTTGCAGCAGTCAAACATTGCATGCTTCTTAGATACTACAGTGATGAGTAGTATAGAGAGAAGTGATGATTTTTTTTAAAAAAAACAACCCCAACTCACCTCATTCTAAAATATTGAAAAAATGAGCCTGTAATTCAAAATCCTCATTTTCATTTACTTGGCTGCAATTACAGCATAGCATCCATATACTTTGCATATATTATCATCTTGTAATCCCTTTTTATTAGGCTGGAAATGCCTCTAAGTTCTTCACAATAAATTAGCTCACACCAAGTTTGAAATGGCACATAATCTTTTAATAAGTTCAGATAATCTTTTGGTAAGTTTGCACATTTAACATATTTGAAACAGAGAAAACTCTGTTCCCTCAGCTTTGTTCCTAGGTGCTAAAATGAAGTGAAAAGGGAGGGGGGGGGGTATCTGTTAGACCTGGGCCATAGTGGTTGTAAACTGAGTGTTTTAATTGGAATGACTTGATTTACAACAGCAGAGTTGGGCCTGGCCTGCCAAGTTTAAAGGTGACTGCAAAGATGTTTCACATGCCACAAAAGTTTTTTTTTAGAAAGATACATAATGCATAATAATATTGACTACATATGTACCAGCTAAAACGCATTACCCTCTAGCTGTTTTGCACCAGTGTGAGTCCAAACGAGATGAGGGGGATTCACACTGACTGTAAACATATGGAGCAGATCAGACTGTAAGAGAGGAAAGTGCTCTGCAATCATTAGCTTTTTAATACTCACAGGCTCTGTACTTGGTGGATAGGGAAGTATGTAGGGATGGGCAAACGCGGTTCGAAAGTTCAGAGTTCAGCCCAAACTTGGCCTGTTCGGATGACCGAACCCGAACCCGAACCTGAACCGACTGAACCGAGGTCAATTCCGAACACTGAAATGACTGAACAGTTCGGTCAGTTCGGATCGCGTTTGGGTGAGTTTGGGTGGCTAAAACGACAAAAACATGTCACTGGAAGGCCAAACATGGCAGGGAGGGGGAGTCAGCTGAGGAGCAGACTTCCAGGGACCAGGGGTGGAGAGGCTTGGAGTAGCAGTCAGCCTGCCCAATCACCATCCCTTTTCGCCTCAGATCACTGGCTTCACAGTCTGCGATTGGCCATGGACTAGGCTGCACGGAGTCAATGGGGCTTGCGGTGAGGCGGGCGCAGCAAGAAAAAAAACTATCTGCCTCCCCCCTTCCCAACACCATCTGAGCTAGTCACTGTTCCTGAACAGCAGGCGTTTCAGAAGGCTCCCTCAACTCCCAGCAGTTTTTGTTCCTTCCTATTCCTAATCCATTGCCGTCCTCCTCCTATTTCACCCATCCAACCCATCTACTTCCATATTCTCATTTATTTAGCTTAGCCTAGATAGATTTAGTTGTTATTTTTTGTTTTTATCCCTCCCTGTGTTCCCTGTGTTCAATCTTCCTTCCTCCCTCCCCACTCCTTTCCATCTCCCATATATTCCATCCCTGATTCCCTTTCCATCTCCCATATATTCCATCCCTGATTCCCTTCCCTTCACCTGTATTTTGATTAATTTAGAGTAGGATTATTATTAGATTGATTTAGGTTTCATTTCAGCTTTGTACCCCTCCTTGTGTTGTTTGTGATTCCCCCCCATCCCATATATATATGGGATGGGGGGG
>QEPC01012785.1:294386-346437 GCA_003113815.1 Sphenodon punctatus
TAGTTTTAGTGTTTGTAGGAGTAGGCCTTTGTACTTATTAGATAATCCATTAAGTTCATAGCATTTAGAATAGTTAATAGCAGTTAGATTTAGTGTAGATAGATAGATAGATAGATAGATAGATAGATAGAATATTAGATAAAAAAATAAAATAAAATAAATATATAAAAATATTTAATAAATAATATTAATAAATATATTATTTTGGAAGGAGAAATGGAGAGGAAAGGAGAGGCTGGTCTGCTGCTCATAGGAGAGGAAATGGGGAACGTGACAGAGGTGGCAGGGTCCATGCTAGGGGAGTGGCAGCAGGCAGCAGCAGTAGCCAGAGGCAGAGCACATCACCACCCCCCAAACTCAGCAGGCCTGCTTTAGGGCAACAGGCTTCAGCGGCTCAGGGTCGCCTTGAGGCTGTGTCTGTCTCTATCGCTGGTGGTGCTGGAGCTGGCTCTGGTGCTGCTTCTGAAGTTCCTCCAGGGCCACCAATGTCCCCCACTGTCGAGGCAATCCCCAGCAGTCCAGAGGTGGTGGATCCCACTCCAACTGCTAGAGTCAGGGCCCGATCCCCGGGCAATGTCAGTAGGGAGAGGAGTAGGAGCAGTAGCATCAGCACTAGCAGCTACAGAGGGAGGCACATGGAGAGTGCCAGCAGCATGGCGGGCACGGGCAGTCTAGCCTCGGGTCCCAGTACTCTCCTTCATGGGACATCACCATGATCATGGACAGTGAGTCATAGGCACATACTAGTGCCACAGAGGAGATGTCTGTAGCTGAGGCGATGGCTGAGCCTCCTCTCAGAACTGTGTCGCCAGAGCCATCAAGTTCTCCCCCTCCCAGCAGCCCTGGAAACAGTGCATCAGCTGGGGCGGGCCAGAAGGAAGGAGGGGGAAAAAAATCCTCAGTCTGGGATCATTTTAATCAGGTGCGGGCAGATGATCCCAGAGAGGTGCAGTGCACGTTGTGCAATAAGCTGGTGAAACATGGGTAGGTGCTCGCCAATCTTGGGACAACTGCAATGGTGAGGCACCTGAAGTCATGCCACAGGGCTCTGCTGCTCAGCAGGAAGGCAGGGGAAGTGGATGCCAGCGGGTTCCAGACTGCAGCATCCAGTCACCCAGCTCATTCAGCGGGCCAGCGTCCTACACCAACTGCTGCTGCCTCTAGCAGCAGGAGTAGTATGGGGGCAGAACAGCAGCAGGAGCCTCACCAGCAGCGCCGTAAGTCCACCATGGAGGAGCTGAGGTGGGGGGATCTGTCAAGGCCATCAGCAGGGCGCCATGGCACTGGCTTCCTAGAGAAAGCGAAGCGCCTGTTGGCAGAAATGATAGCCCTTGATGGCCATCTATTGTAAAGGACAAGGGCTTCCAGTGGCCGATTGGGATCCTGGCCCTCAACTTTAAGCTGCCTTCCCGCTTCACCCTGAGTCAGACTGTGGTGCCACAGCTCACCAGGGCTTTGAAGGAGCGGATGAGGGAACAGCTGGCAGGGACTGGGGCGGCCACAGTCCACTTCACCACTGACCTGTGGTCCGCCAGAAACGCCCAGCATGCCTACCTGGCAGTGACTTCAGATTGGTGGCAGGACCAAGAGGCAGCACTTGGCAGTGATAGGAGGGGTCCTGAAGCAGGGTATAGGTGGGCCCTGCTTTAGGCACAAGTCATGGACAACTCCCACACCTCAAGGAACATCGAGGCAGCCCTGGCCACCATGGTGAGGGAGTGGGTCACGCCAGGCGTGACCTTCACCAAGGGGTGTGTGGTCACGGACAACACGGCCAATATACTAAAGGCAGTCCATGATGGGAGCTTCGCAAGCATCCCTTGCGCCGCACACACCCTCAATCTTGTGGTGAAGAACGCTCTGGGCTTGGGTGAGATGGGGATTGGGCCAGGCACCCTTAGCTTCCTGGTCGAACGGGGGAGGAACCTGGCAGGGTTCTTCAACCGGAGCGTGAAGGGCAGCGAGCTCCTCTGGGAGAAGCAGGCCGAGCAAGGGTCCCCGGTGCACACGCACCAGGTGGAATTCCACCTTCCTGATGCTCAAGTGGCTTCTTGAGCACAAAGCTGCCCTGTATCAGGTGGAACTGGAGACAGACATTGAGGCACCTCCCGGGTACAACAGGGAGGAATGGGAGATTCTAGCTCACACGCTCTTCATCCTCAGACCGTTCCTGGCCGTGACGGAGACCATAAGCACCTCCACCGCCACCCTCAGCCAGGTGATCCCGCGGGTCCATAGTCTCAAGAGGAGCCTGGACGAGATTCTCAGGGGGCAGATTGTGGCCCTCCAGGCAGGAAGCTATCTGATGAGGCGCTTGACCTGCCACAGAAGTTGAAGGTGGGGCTGAGTGCATGCTTTGATGAGCTCCTGCGCTGGGAGGAATATGTCCTGGCAACCATGCTGGAACCCAGGATCAAGGGCAGCATGGCACGCGAGACAGCGGTCTATGGTCTCCGGAAGGGTATGCTGGTGCAGAAGGTCCAGCAGGCAGAGCAGGCCATGCAGCAGGACACCTCTGGGGATGATGGGAGTGGGAACAGCCACCCCTTCCAGCCATCTGGGTCTCTCCCTGCCCCCAGCCCTAGCGGTAGCAGCTGCACCAGCAGCAGGATGAGCAGCAGCAGCAGGACCCCTACTAGTGCCAGCAGCTCCTCCTGTGTGCAGGCCACTCTGGGGAGCATGGGGCCCAGCACAAAAGGGCAAGCAGCGTGGCTGAGGGCAGTGGGGCTGGTGGTGCCCACCCAGAGCTACCAGAGGAAGTATGATGGCACCTAAGCAGCAGTGGAGACCTACCTGGAGGAGGAGCCATGCATTGATCCCAGCAGCGATCCCTTGGTCTATTGGGCCAGCAAGGCCAACGTTTGGCCGGCCCTGTCGAACATGGCCAAGGGTATCCTGCCCACCAACCAGTGTCCCCAGCGAGAGGGTGTTCTCCATGGCGGGGGACATTAGCTCCCCACACCACCTGAGACTGGGGGCAAGTTGGTGGAACAGTTGCTGTTCCTGAAGGTGATCCTTCTGCTGCTGGGATTCCCCGAGCTGCCCCTGGACAAGGAGTGATGGTGCAGTGGCACACGCCATCCCATGCCAGGGGCAGTCTTGGCACGGGACTCCTTTTCCTCCTCCTCAATCTGGGCTAGGGCTACTGCTCCTGTGCTGCTGAGGTGCTGTCCCAATGCCTGGCACCCGGCCTGCCTCTCTCTCTCTCTCTCTCTCTCTCTCTCTCTCATACTAGACGGCCTCGGCTGCCTTATCTGACTGACCTCATGATGCAGGGTGACATTGGGAAACAAACGGTAAGGCTGCTACATGTTCTTGGCCCGCCTATGTGACACTGACTGACCCTCATTCTCTCATGCTGCACAGTCTTTGCTAGCCTATCTGAGTGCCCTGCTGCCAATGTCCCAGCTTGCCTGCCCAACTGCCTCTCATGCCACACTGCCTGTCTGCCCACCCAGCTTGTGCCATGGGTTCTGGGTCCCGTCATTCCACTCACAGAGAGTCATCATTCAACTGCATCAAGAAACAGCCACTCCAGCCCCAGGACCCAACATCAGGGTTCTGGGGCCAAGTTACAGGCAGGGAGGGCTGTGGACAATATCTACAAGCTCTTCTAGCCCCGGACCCACCATCATGGGTCTGGGGCCATCATTCCTCGCATGGAGGCGATGTCGTTCCACCACACCAAGAAACAGTCACTCCAGCTCCAGGACCCGCCGTCAGGGTTCTGGGGCCAAGTTACAGGCAGGGAGGGCTGTGTCCAATATCAAATCAAAATCAAATACTTTATTATTCGCTTAGCCAATGGCTATCCCTGAGGGTGAAACATTCCACAATTAATATACTAGAATAATACATTCCATAATTATACTAATAATACACTCGCGGCAAATTGGATCAATCAAGGCTTCAAATGATCAACCGTAAGCAAATCACAAAAAGTTATATATTTAAAAATACATTTTTAACAACATTTAAATTAAAAAGTAGACGAGGAAACCCAATAGGAGCTAGTACAGTAAGGAGTAGCCATAGGTTAGATCCCTTCAGAATCAACATTACTGTCAGTTTGTATCATGCCATGATCCACTTCTGCATAATGAAAGTTCAAGAAGTCCCCCTTTATCATAAAAGCAGCTTGCAAAAACCCAGCTACAACGCAAGTCAAATTTGAATCGAGATCTGCCAACATAATTCTCGTTAAAGTATAAGTAGACCTCCCTGGGTAAAGTTCCAAGAGGGGGGTTAGATAAGGAGCACACGGTTTGTCATAAAGGTGGCAATCAATCAGAATATGTTCGGGTGATTCTACCATCAGCTGATCAAATGGGCATAAACGTGATGCATAATCTGTTTTGAGTATTCAACCCTCAAGTATCTTAGTGGGCAGGGAGCTGAGCCGGGCACATAGGAATAGATATCTATGCCTAACGGTCTACAGCAGGGTCAAATAGGTTCCCATAGTCCCCTGCACGGGAACTATACACAGATAGTCCCGTAAGTAAGGGGTCTCCCTTATTTGGGAGATTACCTGCTCCCTGTCTATGTCCCTAAATCTCTGCATTAGCTCTGCCTTAAATTGGGACCGTTCTTTAGTTATTATATAATCCCTAGAGAATCCCATCTGAGCAAAAGAAAAGCTCCATTGCCTTCCTCCAAGGATTTACAAAGGGCTCTATCTCAGTCAATCCCAATAGGGAATTAGGAGCATACTTGTCATTTAACCATAAATTGAAGGCTTCCATTTTTTGCCAGCTAACCTGACCGGTCTCCAATCTAACAGCCTCGGCTGGGATCCCTCATGGCGTTCTAAGTAAAGACTGGAGAAATTTATTTTGAGGGCAATTTAGGTCTCTTGGGGTAGGAATTGTCCATAAGCCTGCTCCATATAGAAATTTCAGTCTTACCTTAGCGTCAAAAACTCTCATAGCCCACACTAGATCAGATTTCCCCAAATTCCCAAAGAGTCTTGCTATTGCCAAAGGAACCCTTCCCAGGGCCAGTTTAGCAATCTGATGGTGTCTAGTCCATTAAATATTTTGCTGAAAGGTGATTCCCAGATACTTAAATTCCTTGACTTGCTGGATCATCTGCCCATTAATGGACAGGGTGTATACTTTCCTCTCCTTAGTGAAAATCAGGACCTTTGATTTATCATAATTGATTTGCATCTTATTTGCCCGGCAATACTGAGCAAACGTTTCTAGTTGACGTTGAAGCCCCACTCTCATATGAGACAGTATGGCCAAGTTATCAGCATAAAGAAGACTGCCTATTGGCCTTGATGCTATTTTAGGTGGATGGAATTTAGCCTCCACAAGAAATGGAACCACATCATTAATATATAAATATTAATATAAATAAATAATAATTATAATAATTAATATAAATAAATAATTATATATATATATATATATATATATATATATATATTAAAGAGGGCTGGGGCCAGCAGACAGCCTTGTCAGACCTCTCTATGTAAATCTATTTTGTCAGATAAATACCCCTGGTTGTTCAATTTGACAGTCATGGCAGTCTGCTTTTATAGATTTTGTATTAAGAGGAGTAAGCGTAGGTCTATTGAAAGAGATCTTAGTTTTCCCCAAAGAATTTCTCTATTGACTGAATCAAAAGCGGCGCACAGGTCCAGAAAAGCTACAAACATTTTCCCATTAGCTTTAAGATATTTACAAGCTAAATGATAGAGTACCACACACTGGCCGATTGTAGACCTCCCTTTTTGGAATTCTGCTTGCTCTAAATGAATTATATTATAAGTCAGTCTGTTTAGCAAAATCTTAGAATATAATTTGCTGACCACGCTTAATAAGCTCTTGGCCGAAAATTGGCCGGGTCTAACCTGGGACCTTTCTTATATATCGGTGACACTATAGCCTCCCCCCAGTCCTCAGGAAGTATTCCTGTTTCATTTATTGCTGTGAACAGTGGTGCTAAATAGTCACTGGATGCCTTTATAAATTCTATTCTTATACAATCCACATCTGGGGCCTTATTATTGCGGACAGAATCTACAGCTTCCATGACCTCAAGTCCAATAACTGGCGGTCATGGGCAAGGCTGTACTCCCAGGTCAATTTCATGGCCTTGAGAGTCATGTTCACCACAAAAGAGACTCTTAAAAGGTCCTCCCACGATCTAGATGTTATTGGATAGGTTCCTATATTCCTTTCCCTCTTTAGTGAGCCGTTTACAATAAGCCAGAATTTATGGGAATTGTTTGTTTTTCCAGCTTCAAACAATGCCTGCCAGGTTCTATCCACATATTCCCTTCTTTTGCGCTTTATTAGGGATCGATAGTGTTTTTTAAGTTCAAATTAACGAGCTGGTAATTTCTTAGCCTGAGTCACCCGATAATTGTGGTAGATGGCCGTAAAGGCCTGTCTAGCACAATGGCACTCTGCGTCAAACCACTTCTGATACATAGAGTGGCAAATATTTGGAAGGCTTGGTTCTCTGCTTAAATGGGGAATCAGGAATTTCACCAATTCCTCAAAATCACCTATTAGCGAGTGCCCGGGAGTCATGGATAGGGCCCTAGTTCTTGTAGCTGTGGCGAAATGACTACTCAGAACAGCTACCAGTTGTTCCAATTTCTGGTCCCATCGTTTAGGTAAGTATCTATCTAGGTGGTCAGGGTGCCTTATCGGGGTATTCTCAGGAAAGTCATTGCCAGCCAAGTCTGCCCTAAGCACCAAGAGCAATGTCAAAGATAGGTGGTCACTGAGATTAATGTCTTTCAGCTGCCACTCTAGCCCAAGGAACCAGTGTCATGGGTCTGGGGCTATCATTCCTCGCATAGAGAGCCAATTTTCCAAAGCATCAAGAAACAGCCACTCCAGCCCCAGGACCCACCGCCAGGGTTCTGGGGCCAAGTTACAGGGAGGGAGGGCTGTAACCAATATCCAGAAGCTGCCACTCCTGCAAAAGGACCCAACATCATGGGTCTGGGGCCATCATTCCTCACACGGAGGTGATGTCTTTCCACTGCATCAAGAAATATCCACTCCAGTCCCAGGACCCGCCATCAGGGTTCTGGGGCCAAGTTTCTGGCACAGAGGGCTGTGGCCAATATGTATCTAAAAGCTGCCACTCTAGCCCCAGGACCCACTGTCATGGGTCTGAGGCCATCATTCCTCGCACAGAGAGCCAATTTTCCAAACCATCAAGAAACAGCCACTCCAGCCCCAGGACCTGCAGCCAGGGTTCTGGGGCCAAGTTACAGGCAGGGAGGGCTGTGGCCAATACCTAGAAGCTGCCACCTTAGCCCCAGGATGCATCATCATGGGTCTGGGGGCATCATTCCTCGCATAGAGAGCCGATTTTCCAAAGCATGAAGAAACAGCCACTCCAGCCCCAGGACCCACCACCAGGGTTCTGGGGCCAAGTTACAGGTAGGTAGGGCTGTGGCCAATACCTAGAAGCTGTCATCTTAGCCCCAGGACCCACCATCATGGGTCTGGGGCCATCATTCCTCGCATGGAGACGATGTCACCACATCACGAAACAGCCATTCCAGCCCCAGGACCTGCCATCAGGGTTCTGGGGCCAAGTTACTGACAGGGAGGGCTGTGGCCAATATGTATCTAGAAGCTGCCACTCTAGCCCCACGACCCAACGTCATGGGTCTGGGGCCATCATTCCTCACACAGAAGCGATGTCTTTCCACCGCATTAAGAAACAGCCACTCCAGCCCCAGGACCCACCATCATGGTTCTGGGGCCACGTTACAGGCAGGGAGGGCTGTGGCCAATACCTAGAAGCTGCCACTCTAGCCCCAGGACCCACCATCATGGGCCTGGGGCCATCATTCCTTGCATGAAGATGATGTAATTCGACCACATCAAGAAACAGCCACTCCAGCCCCAGGACCTGCCATCAGGGTTCTGGGGCCAAGTTACTGCAGGGAGGGCTGTGGCCAATACCTATAAACTGCCATTCTAGCCCCAGGACCCACCATCATGGGTCTGGGGCCATCATTCCTCACAGAGTGAGCCTTTTTCCGAACGCTCGAACTGAACCGAACAGGACCGAACCGAACAGCTGAACCCAAACGCAGCAAATGAACCGAATGGCCAAACCAAATGGGTGAACCGAACCAAACCAAACCAAACAGCTGAACAGAAACCATGAGCTATTCACCCATCCCTAGAAGTATGTCTACTTGAAAGAGAAAGAACTGAGATAGTGACTTGGCCAAAGCAACCCAATGAGTTCATGATGGTGTTGGGCAGGGGAGTAGATAGTTTGGAATGGACCCTGATGCAGAAGATGGAATAGACCCCACCATCATCCTGCCCTCACCTCCACACACGATGCGCAAACGTTCCACATGCATGTGGGCCCCACATACTTGTGGGCCCCAGTGCAGTTGTACCTGCTGCACCTATTATAGCTACACCCCTGGTGTTGGGACTTAGAAGCCCAGTTTCTTAGCTCCCAACCCTGTATTTTGTCTTCAGGTTCATACACCTGCTCTTTCTAATGTAAAATTTATAATTTTAATTCCATCATGTCCACTGTCCACCAACCACACACCCCAGTCACAAAATTTTAATCCCCAATCATTAACTTCTTCCTCTGCCCACTACAGTTAATGGGGATCGTTCAACCAACTTCATTTGGTATTTGGGGCCAACAGCAGCTACAATGATCTGAAATGTGTATATTTCAAATGGATCAACAGGACAACACACCTAGGTCTGCCTCCAGGGCTATTAAAGTCAACAGAAACTGTCTTGTTGTATTGATTGCAACAGGCTTTTTGGATCCAGTCAAAAGTTAGGCAGGTAAAGTCTGTGAAGGATCAAAACTAGGGCTGCACTGAATAGTAAACCAGAATTTGTGAGTATTTCTGAGCTTCTGCGGAACGGCTCTGAGTGTTCAGCTGGTCCTCGGTAACTCGGCTGAATACTCAATACTCCGTACTTGGTAAAATACTTGGTAAAATAAAACCGAGTATTGAGTATTTTCCGAGTACCAAGTTCCCTTATATAGAACTGGAAAAAGCCCCGTCCCGTACATTGTGGGAAAAGCCCTGTATGTTGCCCATTTGAGGATTTACCTGAGTACCCACTCCTGGGCCGATTCCTCGGTACCCAGTAAAACCAAGTTGAATACTGAGATAATCAGTAAAAACGGAGTAATTTCAAATACCGAGTTTCAGCACTAATCAAAACCTATAGTACACATATTAAAGTAGATTTCTGGCAAATCAAGACCTGAGTCTAGACATTTACAGTTTCACCACCACAGTTTCCCTCCCCTGATGAGCGGGTGGATGTGCGGAGAGGAGCCTGCGCTCTTCCCAAGCTCCCTTCTTCCTGGATCCACATGATGAACAGCTGATCGGGAGGAGGGGGACCTAGGAAGAGGGTGCGTGCTCTTCCCAGGCTCCCCTTCCCCATCAGCTGTCAGATGGTGGGGGGCCCCAGTGCATTTCCAGTGGACCTATCAAATGTATTACTTTGATCACTTGGGAATATAATCCATTTATTTGATTTATGTTATGTACAATAGAATGAGTAGTTCTGTGCAATGCGTACATGAATTAATGTACGCTGACTTTTTTTTTAAACAGTGGGGAAACTTGGCTCAATATAAATGAATAGGATGTTTTGTTTATAAAAGGGCCCTGTATCTTCTCAAGGTTCACCTACTTTTACTAAATTTTTAGTCCCTTATTATCTTTGGGGCTTTTTGCCCTCTACCAAATTTAGCAGAAATTAACCTGAGAGATCCAGAATTAATGGATGAGGTGACACGAGCACGGAGGGTTCCATCCCCATGGCAGGCAATCACTAACAGCACACTGTGGGGCAAGCATGGGAAGCTGGTCACACAGTGCAAGATGAAGTCCGCTTCCCCCTTCACTTTTGGGAGGTGGAGGAAGGTGCACGTTCCTCCCCACCATCTGACAGCTGATGGGGAAGGGGAGCCTGGGAAGAGCACGCACCCTCTTCCTAGGTCCCCCTCCTCCCGATCAGCTGTTCATCATGTGGATCCAGGAAGAAGGGAGCTTGGGAAGAGCGCAGGCTCCTCTCCGCACATCCACCCGCTCATCAGGGGAGGGAGACCTCATAGGAACATGTGCCATTCTCCCTCAACCCAACAAACAGCTGATTGGGGGGAGAAGGGGGTGCTCCTCTGGGGCCCTCTCCCCTGATCAGCTGTTTTTGTGGTGAGAAGAGGACCACACACGTGTTCCTCTGGACTCTTCCTAATTAGCCCAGACAGAATGACAGCCCCCTCCAATTAGCCCGGACGCATGCCTCCGGCCATGACGTGACCATGTGTGACGTGTGTCAGCACCTGTTGCTCACAGCCCCACTGTGGAGCTTGCCACACAAGTTGCCCTGCCCTGAGCAGCCGTACCCCTATATGGGGTAAGGCTGCTCCGTGACGTGTCCTCAGGAGTCTTCCAAGGATGCTTCACGTAGCAGGAAGCTTTTCAGCCTGCCCCAGGTTGGGGGGCGAGGGGGGGAGGGGACATCTGGCTGCCAGTGGCCACATGATACATTGCATCATATGGCCCAGCTGCCCAGAGAGGGGTTAGGCTATCCAAAACATGGTAGCCTCCACTCCCTGTCTCATGTGGCCTCACCCAAAAACAGGCACATGCGTGCGCATGCACACAGATGCATACACACATACACATGGAGTGTAACTGCATGTGAAATCCAGATAAAAAGGCAAATTGAATATAGGAAGCATAATGACTGTTTTCCCTTGAAGTCTAATTTCTCACCCATTATCATCATAGCAGAAGCAAAGTAGCACTCTATAAAGTGCTTTTAAACATGAACAAATTAATTCCAACACCCCTAGGAAGTAGGTGCAAGCTACCATTTTGCAGACGAAGCAGAAGCATAGATGCATCTGGAGGCAGGTTTGCTATTTGGCGGTCAATCTGACAGGATAGCCTTGTGGTAAGGAGCCACCTTGCGATGGTTCAAATACTGCAATTATAGGCAGAAGCTGAGAAGTTCAAGGCCAAAATTTGAATAAGAGGTCACTGTTTTTGATGCCTACATGGTATCACTTTGATCCCAAGTTTGACTGCTCACAACTTCTTTTGCTGAAGATTTTAGAATCGGATGGGATTGCTCAGCACTTCTGATAATCAAGTCAAGTGTACCTCATATCAGCTTCCCAAAATGTGAAGTGCCTCAAAGTTGTAGCAGTTAATGAAAATTTGAACTCCAGTGACTTGTTGAATGTAAGAGGTCTATAAAGTCACAAATAACATTCTGAAAGTGCATTGGGAAATGCTATTAGCCCTTTCTTGTAATACAGTTACAATCTGGATTTCTGTAATTTAACAGTCACAGAATCGTAGAGCTGGAATGAACTGCAAGGGCCATCGACTTTAGCTTCCCGTGTGGTGTGGATTTGCCATAACTAGATCATCCCAGATATAGGCTCGTACAACCTCCCTCTTAACAATCTCCAAAGATGGAGATTCTACAACTTCTCTTCATAGTCTGTTCCATTGCCTGACTGTCATTAGAGGCAGAATTTTTCCCCTGAGCCCACCATTCCCTCTTCTTCTTTCTTCTGAGACAGTGGATGACAAATGTTCCCCACTTTTTCTGTAGCACCCTTCTAAACCTGGACAGCCACTGAAACACTGCTAGAATTTTGGGCCATCTGTTCTTCCTTTTTTCCTTCCCTTCCTTCATATTTATATTCCTGCCTTTCCCAAAGGCTCAGGGTGGATCACAACGTAACATACAAAAATATACAAAATGATTAAAAAATAAACCATTTAAAATCCCAATTTAAACCCCCTCTGTGGCAGGGTCACAGAATAGTGGCAAGATCAGATCTGGCGTAAGGGTGGAGCCTGACCAAGATGCGACTCCAGTATAAAGGAATGGACTAGAAATGGGCTACTGACTTTTGAAGGGTATGAGGAAGAAAAGGTATGGGGAATACAATGAGGGCTAGGGAGGATTATTTGTGTGCAAGCACCACAGTTCTGTAAATGCAACCTGATAAGCAGAGCTCTCACAGAACAGAGAGAAAAAGTCTGTCCCTCCCATTATAAAGGGTTGCAGTGCCCTCCCCCAGAGCCCCCCTGATTGGTTGTGGGAGGCAGCAGGCATTGAGCAATCACAGAGTGCCATGAGACTGCTGGGCCCTGCTTGTGCTCCTCATTGGCCAGCAATACATCCATCAGATACTGCTGAGCTGCTCGCCCCTCCCAACACAAGAACAGTTCAAGAGTTCCACTCTGTTTAGGGCTCCGAGATGTCTATTCCGTCCTCCCCTCTCCACATTTTCCCTCCAAAACCCAACTGCCACAGCACTAATAAGAATGACAACGATAATGACATTGTCATTTTCGTTGTTGTTATTATTGATTGTCATTTTTGTTATTGCAATAATGATAATGAAAATGCCAATTTTCGCTACTGTTATTGTAATAACGAAAACAACATGCACACCCCCTACTGGTGTTATGTGCTCCTGGTGACCCATCCCTCTCAGGAGGCGGGCCATCACATTCTGAACCAGCTTCAGGCTCTGAACAGCCCTCAAGAGCAGCCCCATGTAGAGAGCACTGTAGAAATCTACCCTCAAGGTTGAAAAAGCATGGGTGACAGTGGCCAGATCTGAATCAGATAGAAAAGGTTGCAGCCTATTCTCCAGATGCAGTTGGTGGAAAGCGTTCCTGGTCACTGCCTTATCCTTATGTTCCAGCTGCAACAATTGATCCTAGAGCACCTAAGTGACCAGAGGAAGCTGGACTACCTCAATTACTGATGTCCCTATCACCCCCCAGGTCACTGGTCAGGCGAACCATGATCATTTCAGTCTTCTCTGGATTCAACCTCAATTGGATTGCCCATAGCCAGGCCCCATAGCCAGGCCCCAGTAGCAGCCAAGTACCAGGAGGACCTTGGTCAAATGAAAAAGAGGGGGTACTGCTGCACGTTCTCAGCATACTAATGGCACTGCACCCCAAAGCTATGCGCAGTCTTACCTTTGACGGCATTGCAGCTAACTTAGCAAAGTAAAAACCTAGTTCTGCACTGGAGGCATAAGTGATAGCCCATGGCTTGCAGTTGATAAATGTAAATTAATATCACCTTTATAGTCTAATTGCCTCAGTATGAAAGGGAATTTTCATTTTAATAATAAAAAAAAGTTATTGGAATTTCTTAGCAAGACAAGGGCATTTTAATTTTTATGAGATATTCTCATTAGGATTAATAATAAGCTATCTGCATGGCTCTCACTTACTGTGAAGAAATAAACCACTAATTCCATCTACGGAAGATTAAGGGCCCAATTCTGATCTCACTTATATTAGTGTAAATGGTGGAAGAGTCGTGCTGTGAATTGCAGGGGGAATAAACAATCTCTGGTTAGCAACAGTCTCCTGTCACACACACACATTCTCTCTCCTCTCTTGCTCCACTTCAGTCCGCTGCCTGTTGCCCAATGTGGGGACTTCCTCCTCTCTACGCTGCCCCAGGTGAATGGGGGGTGGGGGTGGGGGGAGAGAGAACAGCCCACGGGGCTCAGCCCTGGTACCTCTTCCAGATCCTGTCATGGCTGTTGCTCTGCCAGTGCCAGACCTCACCTGTGGCTACATAAAGTTTGATGGGCCTAGGGATTAGGTGCTGGTGTTGCTACCAAACACTATTGGTTACCAATCAACTGCCAGGAAGTGGTGATGGCACAAGCCTCTGGCCCTGAGCTGGGTGTGACAAAGAAGAGGTGGGGAGAGAGGCTGGTGGGGTCATGGGGCTCCCCTGGTTCCTCTGCATACTCTCCATGCTTCTGGGGTCAAGTGATGGGACTTCCCAGGCAGTCATCATCAGGCTCCTCACATCACTCTCACAGTCATCATCAGTCGAGGACCAGGGCCTAGGGCAAAGATAGAGTGCAGGGGCCCCACCCCTCCCTCATAGATCCTCCCCCTCGTGGCACCCTCCGTGGGGTCCTGGAGGTGGTCGTGTTTGGGGCCCACCTAGGAGAGAGAGTGGGGCCCCCGCAAACTGCTCTGGTGAAAATGGGGCTGCATCCCCCAGAAATAGAGAAAATGGTGTGGCCTGTGGCAGTCTCCCAGTTTCTTTGTGGTAAGGCTGGTCCAGCACTGCACATCTCTCCCGCTTTTTTTTTTTTTTTAATACACAAATTAAGCACTGGAGAGTTTATGACTGCAGTAGTTACAGCCTCAAACTGGGAGGAAGGAGAGAATCTCCCCTCCTCCCCCAGGAAAATCCCAGAAGAACTTCCCTTTCTTTCCTCTTCCTGTGCACATTTGTACTTTCTAAGAGAGAAGCTGGGTTTGTATCCCTCCCCTCCTCCATACACTTTAATATTAAATGACCTTAACATTACATGACCCATATGTCTATCTCTTCTCTTGCCAAAGGACTGCCTAATTAATGTTTACGGGTGGAGGGGAGAAATTCATTAGCAGCCGTTTCGTATTCCTAATGTGGCTGTAGCCTTCAGAAGCAGGAGACATGAGCAAAGGGTCTTTATCAGGCAAGTGGCCTTCTCACAGAACACAGTGAAACAAGGCCCGATTGTAAGTTGGCTCCTAACTTTGCCACCGAGGTGACTCAGCACTGCACATTTATCAGCAGTTCCAGCCTATTTCATGCCTTTCAGGGTTTATTACTCTTTTTTAGATTCCCTTTAATAAAATTCCATCAAAGAGATGAAAGCTCCGGCCATATTTTTTTCTCCTTCATTGGGTATATTTTATTAGGAAGATTCGAAACTTATGTACAATGATTTATTTCTCAATTAAGGTTTAAAGACTGTCTATTCTTATGAAACAATGAGCAGCGGGGCTATCGAATATGCACATTTCCAGCGAATGGCTTTGGAGAATGGCATTTTGAAGGAAGAGAGAATTACATCGAGTCAGGGAAGGGGAAAGAAAGAAATAGATTCAACAGTGTGACAGATCTCCTGATCAAGATTAAACTAATGTCAACGCTGGAATGGGTATGGGGAGAGATTTGTTAAAAGAGCTCTGGGCCAAATTTTCAAAGGCCCAGTATGCACAACCAGCACCATATTTTCAAAAAAGCTCGGCTCCCATTTTGGCACCAAAAGAAAAGTCAGATTTTGGAAGATGGTTCAGCATGCAGTATTTTTTTTATTTATGTATTTTGATTTTTATCCTGGCCTATCCGCGAAGGCTCAGGGCAGTTAACAACATCATAAAAAACATAAAATACAAGAAAAAACCTATAAAACCCTATAAAATACTTATAAGACACCACCTACCCCCGGATCTGCCCCACCTGTAAAATGTCTGACCAAATAAATGTGCAAAGTGATGCACATAGGGAAAAATAATCCAAACTATGAGTACATAATTCCGGGTACTAAGCTAGGAGTTATCACTCAGGAAAAGGATCTGGGAGTGATTGTGAACAATACGCTGAAATCCTCAGCCCACTGTGCAGCAGCAGCAGTCAAAAAAGCAAACAGAATGTTAGGAGTTATTCACAAAGGGATAGAGAATAAAACTGAGAATATCATAATGACACTATAAAAATCAATGGTAAGACCACACCTGGAATATTGTGTGCAGTTCTGGTTGCCCATCTAAAATAAAAACATAGCTGAACTAGAAAAGGTACAGAGAAGTGCAACAAGACTGATAAAGGGTATGGAACGGCTTCCGTACAAAGAGAGGCTTGACAAGCTGGGTCTCTTCAGCTTAGAGAAGAGGGGACATGATAGAGGTTTATAAAATCTTGAGTGGTGTGGAACAAGTAGCTAAAGAATGGTTATTTATCCTCTCAAATAGCACTAGAACTGGGGGACATTCCATGAAACTAGCTGCCGGCAGATTTAAAACAAACATAAAAAGGAAGTACTTTTTCACTCAACGCATAATTAACTTATGGAATTTGTTACCGGAGGACGTTGTCAAGACCAGTAGTATAACTGGGTTTAAAGTTCTTGGAGAGTAGGTCCATTAATAGGGGTGTGCATGTCGTTTTTGTTATTAAAATAACAATAATGAAAAATGTCATTTTCGTTATCGTTATTGCAATAACGAATACGACAAATAATAAGAACAAAAATAGAAATGAAAATGACTTTTGGTTTTGAAATAAAGTTTTTGTTTGTTATTCAACTCTGATCCCACTTGGGGGGATTGTACCCCCAACAGAGGACACTATGTGTACCAATTTTTGAAAAGCTCAGATAAAGGGAACCAATTTTAGAAGCAATTGAATGTTGTGATTATAAGAAAAGTTCCATACATATTCATGGCTACAACTTCTTTATCTTCCATCCAATTTGCATGTATCCTGTGATGTCCTTCCACAAGCTTAACGCTCCTGCCAATTTTCAGAAAGATTGGATAAAGGGTCCTGATGGTATAGGACAAGAGGACAGTAACTTGAACATACATTTCCAGCTGTAACATTTTTATATTCCATCCTGTTTACAAAACATTTAGCAGGAATGTATCACATACCTTCCCTTCCCTGTCATCTCTGCCAAACTACAGGACAATTTGATAAAGGGAATGGGATCCAATTTTATAAGCAACTGAAGTTGTCCCATTAAAGACCATTATTCAGATAAATAGCAGCACATCCACTGCCAGTCAGAGGCAGGCAGCTGGCATGGCAGGGGGAGGGAGGCTGTCGGAGGGAGAATGGCTACCAACCTAAAAGACTGACAGACACATTCATTGGCCAATTAGTGCATGCTTCCAGCTTTACAGGACCAATCAGTGGTGGCTTCAAAGCAGGCATAGGGGGCGGTCCTGAGGCAGGCATAGAAGGGACATAACTGGGACTTTGAGGATAGTATCCCAGCAATCAAGGGACATGGTTTACACATACAGACTGGCCAATTATCATCACAATCACATCCTGCAGCACTGTAATAGAGGGCATAAGAGAATCTCTACTGGCTCTTTCCTAAACAGATGCTTCCAACTAGGGCTGTAGCGGAATATCCCAGCGGTTGCTATTTCCGGCGGAAACAGTGTTTCCGCAATTAGTGGAATGGCATGGCAGAGGCTTTCATTCCGCGGTTTCATTCCGCGGTTCCGCTTATTTAATTCTGCAACTTAGTGGAATCGTGGAAACATGACATTTTCGCTATTTCCGCAATTCCGCCAGTGCCACAAAATAGCGGAATAGCGGGTTTCCGCGATTTCCGCGATTTTTCCGCAATTCCGCGATTTGCAGAATTCCGGCGGAATTAGCGGAATATCCGCAGAAATGTCGCGGTGTGGCGTGGGCAATTCCGAAATGGCGGAACAGAATTGCGGAGCGGTAAAAGCTGCTGCCGCATCAGCCCTACTTCCAACTTCCCATTAACAAGTGGGAGAGAGAAGTTGAGATGATCACAGCACTGAATGAGGATATTTGGCTGACCTTTCTGCTGGCTGATTGGCATCACAAACAGATCTTATACCATGGTGACACGTAAGAGAATCCCTGGCATAGGCTCATTCTCTGCATATGCTGTGCAGGCTTATAAAATTGGACCCTTTATCTTTCATATATTTGGCAGAGATGATCCTGAAGTTGTGAGATACATCCCTGCCAAATTTAATGTTCACTGATTGGACTACAAAGGTGTTACAGTCAGACATACATTAATAAGTTAATTGCTTATAACATTAGGACCCTTTATCTAATTCTTCTGAAAGTTGGCATAGTTAGTATTCTTCGGGAGGGGGTATAATATTGCCAAGTTCCATCCACATTAGATGGGAGACAAAGACGTTAGAGCCAGGAATGTATATGCAGATTGTTTGCAAAATAACATAATTCAACTGCTTATAAAATCTGATTCCTTTATCCAAACTTTCTGAAGTTTGGTACACATAATGCCTTCAATTGAGGTATGTTTTCTCCAAGTTCCATCCAAATATAATGAAAAATAAAAAGGTTACAGCTGAAAATGTGTTTTACATTGAAACTATCTGTGCATGTGCAAGAATAACCAACAGGGCTGTTCTGCACATGCACCATCATTTTGTGCATACACAAATCATTTTGGGGGGCATTTTTGAGAATTTCAAGTTTCTCGAGAGATTCGCTGAGGCTGCGAGATTCTTATGAGATACTTGCGAGAATTAATTTAATTCTCGTTTTAGCTCTATGGTAGGGCTAGATATAATGGGCTCAAGTTACAGAAAGATAGATTTCAGTTAATTATTAGGAAAAACTTCCTAACAGCAAGAGCTGTGCGGCAATGGAACAAGTTGCCTGGGGAGGTTGTACGTTCTCCATCAGTGGGGCTTTCAAAAGGTGGCTGGACAACCATCTGTCGGGGATGTTGTAACTGTAGTCATCCTGCATCCAAGCAGAGGGCAGGACTAGATCATCTTCGAGTTCCCTTCCAACTCTAAGATTCCATTAGCCTATGTGCAAAGTAATCTTGATACAATACGGATTTGTTTGTAACACACGGTTCCCAAATACTGCATAATAATGAAGCTGTAGCACAGTTAGATATGCAGACAAACATGAACTGCCCCCTGTTTGACAAGAAGGGGAATGATGGTTTAACCCAGGAGTGGGGAACTTTTTGTCTCCCAGGGGCCAATTTGAAAATTAATACAAGCTCCGAGGGCTGCATAGATTTGTGTGTGTGTGTGTGTGTGTGTGTAAGAGAGAGAGACAGAGTCGGATCCAGGACCTGGAAAGGGACCACATAATAACTTGCTGAGCACCACATTTGGCCCCCAGGCCCGAGGTTCCCCACCCCTGGTTTAACCATAGAGTGATTCAAAATTTTTCATGCCCTAATTTGTGTGCACAGTGGATTGAGAGGCTCTATTTTTGCATGCTTTAAATGATATATTTATCTTGGACACACAAAAACTACAGGTGACAAGCCTGTGTCTAGATGGAATGAAAACAACATGTTTGTGCAAAATAAATGACATTCGTGGGAGCACTCTGTCATGTTATTCATCCCAGGTTTTCTGCATTGTCATGTTATTATTTCAACTGCATGAGAAATTTATGGAGGTGGAGAATTGTATTATTTGCTATTTTTTACTAGGAATTTGCTCTTAGTAGCACTTTGATGGATGCTCTCCAGAAAACCTTAAAATGAACAAATGAGAACTTATGTTTGTTTGCTGTACATAAAAAATGTTCTCCCTATTCATTATTTGTGTTGCAGCAAATAATGTAATGTGAGGTGCACAGTGCCTAGACATTCCCATTGGGTTAGGATCTTCTTAAATCACAAAGACATTCCCTCCTCTAAAAAGCTTACAATTTAAAGAGACATGATATGATCAAATATACAAAACAGAGTAAGGAAGTGTTGATAAATCTCTATTTGACAGATGGGCAACCGAAGCACAGATTGATTACAAAGCCCACTGGAGTCAACAGAAAGACTCTCCTAGATTTTAATGGACTCTGGATTGAATCCTATGTGATTGATTAGCTGCAGGCGGAGCCATGAGCTGAATTCAGATATCCTGGCTTTGGAATGTAAGACATAATTATTATTTATTTATTTATTTATTTGAATTTTTACCCCACCCTTCCCAAATGGTTCAAGGCAGCTTACAAAACAAATAAAAACAATACACATAACTGCTCCAACCAGTGTTCCCTGAGTTTTTGTTTTGATATATGATTTTTGCCTCATTTCTTATGATTTTTCTGTACTTGGTGACCTTCCCTCAAAACCTTTGATGGGAGAAAGCGGGATATAAATTTTGAAAATAAATAAATAAATAAATAAATAAATAAATCCTTCCCTGTTTTAGATTGTGCTTTGACTTCAGTGTGAACCCTGCAGGCTTTGGCCACAAGAGTCCTGGGCTGATTGAGGGGGGGATCGTTATAGAATGCAGGCCCACTTCATCAGAATGATAATTAGCATCAACCTGGCTTTAGAATGCTTTAAATAGTACCTTGTATTGTTGCGTGGGGCAGAATCAGGAAAGGACGTGTCTCAATGCACCTGGAGAAGGGTGGTCTAATCAGGCTGTGATCTGCATCCAAGACAGCCTGATCTTAAATCAATCAGTGATGGGAGCGGGCAGGAATGATGCTCAGGAACTCTAGCTTGGCAGGTCTGGCCTGGGTGTGGCATAAGCGAGCCACCTCTTGGAAGTGCATTTTTCTTTGATTACCGGTTTTTGTAAAACAAAAGCAACTGCAATGTCCTTTTGTAAGATCGGAGCGCCTTTTCAGAAAACTTCCTTAATTTAATCAAACTTTGTTCTTCTTCCTCACACACACACCATGCGCAGGGGGCAAAATTTTGGCTTAAATACAGTCCCTGCAGAGCCCAAGTTAGTTCAGACTGGCTGTTCTCACTGCTGCTTCTCACAGTGGCTACTGAAGCTAATATCACCGAAGCTGAATTCACTGAAGCTGAAATCACTGCCATGCTGTCTTGCTCGCCCAGATAGAATTCAGAAGGACACCTGGTTGTGAGTCCTTCTGTCCATTTGGCTGCCACTCTGTCGCCTAACCTCTGAGTAGGCATAAGGGAACTCTCACCTGTCTGCCTCACGGAGACATGGTTAGGCTCCCGTGCAACTCTAGCCAAGGCAACCCCGAGTGTGTGTGTTGGGCTTGAGTGCTTGAGTGACTCGGTGGGCTAATCCCATAGACATCGTCCCTCCTTGGATCACTACTCCATTCCCCCACCTCCCAGAAGCCTCATCGCCAGAGAGGCTGCCCTGGTGCTACTGTACTGTTTCATTTGGAAAAGGGGCTATAAAGGATTCATTCCATTGCCCTCCCTCAGAACAGTACATTTTAGGTAAGATGAAGCGCTGTGTCTTTCTTCTCTTCTCCTTCCTTTGAATCTCCCACTGTTTGTGCTTTGGCACAGGCAGACCCCCCCACCCCCTCTCTCTCTCCTAAATTAGGAACTTCCTTTAGAAACCAACCCATGCTGCATCCTTGTGTAACTATTTAATTGATTTGAGTGTCTCACTGTTTGATTATTGCCAACTAATGCCTTTTGCTTTTATGTTATTTATATTATTATTATTATTATTATTGTTGTTGTTGTTGTTGTTGTTGTTGTTATTGTTATTGTTATTATTATTTGTATAGCGCCAGCAGTGTACCTGGTGCTTTACAGAACAGTAAGATAGATGCGGTCCCTGCCTACAGCTTACAATCTAATAGACATGGAGGGGGGAGACAAGGAGAGGCGACACAGGGAGAGACAAGGGATAAATAATATTCAAGTGGATGCGAGGTCCCAGGTGTACGTGCTTGGCTTGGTTGCAGTTAGGCAGGAGTCTGTGGGGAGGGCAGACAGTAAATATTGAAAGGGAAGTTCTAGCAGGCATCAGGAAAGGCGGGGAGGAAGAGGTGGGTTTTGAGGAGGGATTTAAAGGTGCGGAGGGAGGGTGCAAGGCAGATGTGGGCAGGGAGGGAGTTCCAGGCATGGGGGGCAGCAAGGGAGAAGGGATAAAGGTGGTTAGGGGAACAGGGGAGATGAGGGAGAGTGAGGGAGGGGACAGAGGAAAAGCAGAGAGTGCGTGCAGGAGTGTGTAAGGAGACTAGGGCTGAGAGGTAGGGGGGGCAGGTTGTGAAGGGATTTATAAGTGAATACTAGGAGTTTGTGAAGGATGCATTGGGGGAGGGGGAGCCGGTGAAGTGAGGAGAGGAAAGGCTNAAAATGAACAAATGAGAACTTATGTTTGTTTGCTGTACATAAAAAATGTTCTCCCTATTCATTATTTGTGTTGCAGCAAATAATGTAATGTGAGGTGCACAGTGCCTAGACATTCCCATTGGGTTAGGATCTTCTTAAATCACAAAGACATTCCCTCCTCTAAAAAGCTTACAATTTAAAGAGACATGATATGATCAAATATACAAAACAGAGTAAGGAAGTGTTGATAAATCTCTATTTGACAGATGGGCAACCGAAGCACAGATTGATTACAAAGCCCACTGGAGTCAACAGAAAGACTCTCCTAGATTTTAATGGACTCTGGATTGAATCCTATGTGATTGATTAGCTGCAGGCGGAGCCATGAGCTGAATTCAGATATCCTGGCTTTGGAATGTAAGACATAATTATTATTTATTTATTTATTTATTTGAATTTTTACCCCACCCTTCCCAAATGGTTCAAGGCAGCTTACAAAACAAATAAAAACAATACACATAACTGCTCCAACCAGTGTTCCCTGAGTTTTTGTTTTGATATATGATTTTTGCCTCATTTCTTATGATTTTTCTGTACTTGGTGACCTTCCCTCAAAACCTTTGATGGGAGAAAGCGGGATATAAATTTTGAAAATAAATAAATAAATAAATAAATAAATATATCCTTCCCTGTTTTAGATTGTGCTTTGACTTCAGTGCGAACCCTGCAGGCTTTGGCCACAAGAGTCCTGGGCTGATTGAGGGGGGGATCGTTATAGAATGCAGGCCCACTTCATCAGAATGATAATTAGCATCAACCTGGCTTTAGAATGCTTTAAATAGTACCTTGTATTGTTGCGTGGGGCAGAATCAGGAAAGGACGTGTCTCAATGCACCTGGAGAAGGGTGGTCTAATCAGGCTGTGATCTGCATCCAAGACAGCCTGATCTTAAATCAATCAGTGATGGGAGCGGGCAGGAATGATGCTCAGGAACTCTAGCTTGGCAGGTCTGGCCTGGGTGTGGCATAAGCGAGCCACCTCTTGGAAGTGCATTTTTCTTTGATTACCGGTTTTTGTAAAACAAAAGCAACTGCAATGTCCTTTTGTAAGATCGGAGCGCCTTTTCAGAAAACTTCCTTAATTTAATCAAACTTTGTTCTTCTTCCTCACACACACACCATGCGCAGGGGGCAAAATTTTGGCTTAAATACAGTCCCTGCAGAGCCCAAGTTAGTTCAGACTGGCTGTTCTCACTGCTGCTTCTCACAGTGGCTACTGAAGCTAATATCACCGAAGCTGAATTCACTGAAGCTGAAATCACTGCCATGCTGTCTTGCTCGCCCAGATAGAATTCAGAAGGACACCTGGTTGTGAGTCCTTCTGTCCATTTGGCTGCCACTCTGTCGCCTAACCTCTGAGTAGGCATAAGGGAACTCTCACCTGTCTGCCTCACGGAGACATGGTTAGGCTCCCGTGCAACTCTAGCCAAGGCAACCCCGAGTGTGTGTGTTGGGCTTGAGTGCTTGAGTGACTCGGTGGGCTAATCCCATAGACATCGTCCCTCCTTGGATCACTACTCCATTCCCCCACCTCCCAGAAGCCTCATCGCCAGAGAGGCTGCCCTGGTGCTACTGTACTGTTTCATTTGGAAAAGGGGCTATAAAGGATTCATTCCATTGCCCTCCCTCAGAACAGTACATTTTAGGTAAGATGAAGCGCTGTGTCTTTCTTCTCTTCTCCTTCCTTTGAATCTCCCACTGTTTGTGCTTTGGCACAGGCAGACCCCCCCACCCCCTCTCTCTCTCCTAAATTAGGAACTTCCTTTAGAAACCAACCCATGCTGCATCCTTGTGTAACTATTTAATTGATTTGAGTGTCTCACTGTTTGATTATTGCCAACTAATGCCTTTTGCTTTTATGTTATTTATATTATTATTATTATTATTATTGTTGTTGTTGTTGTTGTTATTGTTATTGTTATTATTATTTGTATAGCGCCAGCAGTGTACCTGGTGCTTTACAGAACAGTAAGATAGATGCGGTCCCTGCCTACAGCTTACAATCTAATAGACATGGAGGGGGGAGACAAGGAGAGGCGACACAGGGAGAGACAAGGGATAAATAATATTCAAGTGGATGCGAGGTCCCAGGTGTACGTGCTTGGCTTGGTTGCAGTTAGGCAGGAGTCTGTGGGGAGGGCAGACAGTAAATATTGAAAGGGAAGTTCTAGCAGGCATCAGGAAAGGCGGGGAGGAAGAGGTGGGTTTTGAGGAGGGATTTAAAGGTGCGGAGGGAGGGTGCAAGGCAGATGTGGGCAGGGAGGGAGTTCCAGGCATGGGGGGCAGCAAGGGAGAAGGGATAAAGGTGGTTAGGGGAACAGGGGAGATGAGGGAGAGTGAGGGAGGGGACAGAGGAAAAGCAGAGAGTGCGTGCAGGAGTGTGTAAGGAGACTAGGGCTGAGAGGTAGGGGGGGCAGGTTGTGAAGGGATTTATAAGTGAATACTAGGAGTTTGTGAAGGATGCATTGGGGGAGGGGGAGCCGGTGAAGTGAGGAGAGGAAAGGCTGCATGTGGTCAAAGCAACAGGCTGAGTGGATGTCCCTAGCAGCGGAGTTTTGGATGGAGATAAAAAGGGACAGGTGAGAGTGGGGGAGGCCAGTAAGGAGGAGGTTACAGTAGTCAAGGCAAGAGATGACCATGGCGTGAACAAGGGTTTTGGCTGAGGAGACAGAGAGAAAGGGGCAAATACGAGCTATGTTGTGAAGGGCAAAGCAACAGAACTTGGCAACAGAGTCGATGTAAGGTTTAAAGGAAAGGTGAGTGTCAAAGATGAAGCCCAAGCTACGGGCTTGGGGAATGGGATGGATGGTGACCCCATTGATAAGGATGGGCAGGGAAGAGGGAGAGGAAGGGTAGGGAGGAAAGATAAGGAGTTCAGTCTTAGCCATGTTGAGCTTGAGCTGATGTTGGGACATCCAGGTGGAGGTATCAGAGAGACAGTTGATGAGGCGAGCTTGGACAGAAGGGGAGAGAGAGGGGGTGGAGATATAGAGTTGAGTGTTATCAGCATAGAGGTGATATTGGAAGCCGTGGGAGTCAATGAGTTTGCCAAGGGACAGGGTGTAGATAGAGAAGAGGAGTGGGCCCAGGACAGAGTCTTGGGGAACCCCAACCGAGATGGGGAGGGAGGAGAAGTTGGAATTGGGAAGAGACACATTAAAGGAACGATCAGAGAGTTAGGAGGAGAGCTAGTGAAAGACAGAGCTGCAGAAGCCTAGGGAGTGAAGAGAGTCCAGAAGAGTGAGTGGTCGACAGTGTCAAAGGCAGCACAGAGGTCAAGGAGGACAAGAATGGAGTAAAGGTGCTTAGATTTAGTGACAAGTAGATCATTGGTGATCTTGGCTAGGGCAGTTTCAGTGGAGTGAAGGGGACGGAAGCCAGATTGGAGGGGGTCCAAAGAGGAGTTGGCAGAGAGGCGATCCAGGCAGTGGGAGTAGACAACATGTTCCAGAAGCTTAGAGGCAAAGGGTAGGAGGGAGACCGTCAGTAACTAGAGGGGTCAGAGGGGTCGAAGGTGGACTTTTTGAGGATGGGAGAGACAGTGGCATGCTTGAAGGTGGAGGGGAAGGAGCCAGTGGAGAGGGAGAGATTAATGACATGTAAAAGGGGGGGGCGACAGTGGGAGCAATGGAGGTCAGGAGGCGGGAGGGGATTGGGTCAAGGGGGCAGGTGGAGGGGTTGGAGGAAGGGAGAAAAGAGATTTCCTCAAGGGAGGCAGGAGGGAAGGATAAGAGGAGAGAGGGGGAAGTGATGGAGCAGGGAGCGGAGACGGGTGGGAGGCAATGTCCTGGCAGATCTTGTCAATCTTTGAGGTGAAGAATGGTGCGAGATCCTGAGTAGAAAGGGAAAAGGATGGAGGGTGGCGGGGGGGCTTGAGAAGGGAGTCAAAGGTGGAGAAGAGGCGGCAGGGGTCATGAGAGTAGGTTTCAACCCGGGAGGCATAGTAGTGTTGCCTCACCAGGGAGATAGCGGAAGAGAGGGAGGAGAGGGAGAATTTATAGTGGAGAAAGTCAGGGTGGGAGCGCGATTTGCACCAAAAGCGTTCAGCAGCCCGGGTGCAGGAGTGGAGGTCGTGGATAGTAGGGGTGAGCCAGGGACGGGGGGGTTGGGGTTGAACGGGGCAAAGGAGAAGGGGGCAAGAGAGTCGAGGGTCGTGGTGAGAGAGGTGTTGAGAGAAGATATGGCAGTGTCGGGGGAAGAGGAGGAGAATATATATCCCTTTTTGTCCCCACAATAAATTGAAAACTTTATGTTGCACCCTAAGGTGTCTCTCCCCTCTTTTTAATTCCCTGGGTGACGCTGCCAATTTACACTCAAAAGATCCCGAATACTCGTGTGACCTATTCAAAATGGCAGGCTTAAGTCCCCAAAATTGAGCATTTTTGAGCCCACGCCTGACCACTGGGACGCACTTCTCAGGGAGACCCTGTGTACATGTGTGGAAAAGGGACACGTGTTAACATAACACAGTATAAAAACCCCAAATCCGCAACCTTTCCCCTCACCCCTCCCCAACCCCACCACAGCTGCACAAAACCCTCCCCAGCAACCTGCTCATACCCCTACCACAAACTTCTACCAACCCTCCCCCCAATTCCCTATCCCTGCCCACCAAATGCCCAAACAAAAAGAAAAGTCTTATGCTGCCTCCGGAATATGAGGAAAGGCTGAAGGAGCTGGGTATGTTTACCTAGAGAAAACGATAGCTTTCAAGTATTTAAAAGGCTTCCATGGAGGAATAATTGTTCTCCATTCCCACTGAGGAAGGACAAGAGGCCAATTCATGTCTTGTGTGTGCACTGTGTGTACTGTGCATGCATGTGCGAAAGTGTTCACTGGCGGAACTGATGGAACTTCTGTTACTCACCCTTCCTGAAGGCTCAGACTGGGCAACATATAAAATAAACATAAAATAAATCCCTTTATACTGTATAAAATACAGTATAAAAATATTAACTAAATTAAAACCTGTTGGTTTTAAAAAAACATTAAGCTACAGCATTTAACCTGCAACATCTTCTAAAATATACTTACAACAATCAAAAAATAAACACCACAAACCATGGAAATGAGCAGTTAAGCTCTCCACCTCGAAAATCACTTTCTTATACTAACATGTGCTACAATCAATACAATTTCATTCACAGGCCCTTTTCAAATGGGCGCAAGTGCCTGGGGGGATGGGTGGGCGATGGGTGGGTGGCCCGTTACACGGTCACCCACCCACGCCACACATAGAGACACTTCCATTTTCTGCAATGCCTCCATGCGTGGGCGATGGGTGGAGACGGGTAGAGGTAGGTGGAGCACAGGAGCGTGCACGTCCCCCCCCCCTCCACCCACTGCGGTAGTTCCACGGTCACCACCATCCACTCGCACACGTGGGTAACGGGGGTGTCTGTGCAAAAAGGGCCACAGACTAACACCCAACATAACCCTAACAACAAGAAAGAAAGAAAGAAAGAAAGAAAGAAAGAAAGAAAGACCTATCACCAGTCCAGAAAAAAAACCTGTTTCGTCCATCATAACAACACAAAAAATATATAAAATATTAACAAAATCCAACACCAATTAAAATCCTCAAAAGCACACCAGTAAACCACAGTCCAATTATACCCACTCCAGAAAAATCCACATCACTCACAACAAACATACACCACCTAACTATTCCACAGATAGAAACATAATATTCAAAAATTGACAGAAACTTGCCACTGAAACCACTAAAAACAACCCCATGCATACCTTAAAAAAAAAAAGACAAATAAGACATGAATTTCTGAAACAATAAACACTTAACATATAAAAGGCAAAAGTATTAAAGGAGTAGATTAACTCAAGGCAAAGGACCCTCAGTACATCCATTTAATTTTTATTATGAAATTGATTTTTTGTTCTGTAATGTAATCATAAATTATAGTGAAATTACTCCGTCATGAAATCTGAGTCGCTTGCCTTGAGTTAACATACTCTAGTATAACAACAGTATAACAATGGGTATTTTCAGACGTTACAAGATCACAGTCAACCACAGTGAACCACGGTCAATCCTGCGGCGGGGCCAAAGTGCCCGGAACGTCTGTTTCGCGGGTGCCAGATGTTCACCACAGTCAGTATCCACATGGGGTTAAAAATAACCATGCTTCCGGAGCTCCGGACTGACCGACCATGAAAGCATGGTCAAAGCGATTCCCACCGGGAAACAAAAAAAAGAAACGACTGAACGGCAACCACCGGTCGGAATCAAGGAACATGATTCCCGGCCGGGGACAAAGCACGCAGTGTTGCTGCCAGGCAATGAGCGGCAACACAGGCCGGGGAGGGAGATTTAAAGGGCACATGGCAGCAGCCAGGGCAAGCCACCCCGGTGCCTTCCGGGTGCTTTGACCATGGCCCGGCCCGGGATCGGCGTAATGTCTGTTGCGCTGCCCCGGGCCGTGGTCTGATGGTCCGATTCCCTGCCATGGTCCCGCTCCCGTCATGTCTGTTTGGGGCCTCTCTTGCCCATGGGGGAGGGGGGTTATCTGGTTCGCCACCGCTGGGAATCCACTGTGGTGAATCGGGTGCCCATAACGTCTGAAATCACCCAATGGTATTTTCAGATGTTATGAGATCACAGTCAACCACAGTGAACCACAGTCAATCCCGCGGCGGGACCAAAGCACCCTGAACGTCTGTTCTGCGGGCGCCAGATGTTCACCACATTCAATCCCCACCAGGGGTCAAAATCAACCACGCTTCCAGAGCTCCAGTTCGGATCATCTCCGAAAGTGTGGTCAAAGCGATTCCCAATGGAAAACAAAAAAAAGTAACGTCTGAATGGCAACCACTGGCTAGAATCAAGCAAAATGATTCCCAGACGGGGACAAAGCACACAGCGTTGCTGCCAGGCAACCAGCAACAACACAGGCCATGGAGGGAGATTTAAAGAACACACAGCAGTAGGGGGACGTGGCGGGATGGAGCGAGGTGGAAGGGAGAAGAGAGCGGTGGGAGAGAGAGCATGGCAGGAGGAGGTGGAAGTGTAGGAGGAGGCGGTGGAGGTGCGGGCGGAGGAGGGAGTAGTGCTGTACTTGCAGGTGGTGGAGGGACAGCCGCAGCAGCAGCAGCCAAGACAGGCAGCCAGCCCTGGAGATGGCAACCGGACTGGGGGACGAGGGACCCTGCTGGAAATGGGTAAGGGGACCGAAGGGGGGGGGAACCGGTGGCACAGGACCACCAAGGGGGGCAGACCCTGTGGCAGGGAGGGGGAGGAGTGGGACTGCAGGACAGGGGCAGAACAATACCAAGCCCCTGGAGGAGATGGGCGCTGGCCAGGCGGAGGAGGACCCAGAGGGCCAACGTGGGAGAAGGCCCTACACTGAGGAGGGAAATGGGGGCACAGGGAAAAGCAGGAGTTCATCCGCATCTGGGGGACCCTGGAGCATCAACTGGAGCTCGCAGTCAATCAGCGGAAAGAGCACGTCTTCCAGGAGATCGTGCGGGACATTGAGGTGGCAGACCATCACAGGACTGTGGCCCAGTGCCGCTCAAAGGTGAAGGTACTAAAGGCCATCCAGGACAACAACCGGTGGTCCGGACATGGAGCCTGGACCGCCCCCTACTTTGACGCCCTGGACCGCATACTCCATATGAAGGGCTCCATTGTCGCCCCGTGCCTTGTGGGGAGTGCCGTGGTCCAGGGCAGGGAATGGGCCAAGGTACCACCTCCTCTCGCCACCCCCAGTGAGGACATTGGCTCCAGGGCTCCTGCCCCCCAGGAGGAACACCCAGGGACCTCGGGGATCTGAAGGCCCCCCACAAGCACCAGCACCAGCAGCCCCCAACCCCTGTCCAGACCAGGAGATTCCAAGGCCAGAACACTGGTCACCCTCAGTGGACACAGGGGGAACCCAGAAACACCAAGGGACCTGCCTCAGAGGACTCCAAGATGGACATCGATGGCGAGCACGTGGGTGGGAGGGGGGCCAGACCGGGGGGAAGGGTCAAGGGGGGGACACACCAGGCACAAGGCTGCCCCCAGCCACCCCGGACACCCCATGACATGGGAAGGGAGCCGAGGGACTGCTGGGGGACACCATCAGCCCACCCCCAACCAACCCCTCCTATATCCCCACAGGGCATGGCACATCCCGGCACCGGCAACATACGGGTGACATACTGGTGACGAGGACAGTGGTGAGCAGCCCAGGAGCAGCCAGCGGTCCCCGGTGAGGCACACTGCCAAGGGGGGAGGGCGCCGGGGGAGGGCACCGGCCACCAATCTGAGGGGGGGGCCTAGACCCCCCAGACGTGCCATGGGACAGGGGGCGGCCAGCTGGGGTGCCTAACCATCACCTACTGTGTACGCAACAGGGCAAACTGAGGGTCCACAGCAAGCCGTGCCCATGCCCATGGCACAATGGATGAGAAAGCACCAGCCACGGGTACGGCGCCGGAGGGAGGAGCAGGTGGAGGACATTGTCCGCTCTACCACAGAGCAGGGCGAGCGGATGATCGTGGCCATCAATCGCATGGAGGCGGCCACGGAATGCTTCCTGAAACAAGCGGAAGCAAGGGACCGGAGGCTCTAGGCGGAGGTGCAGCTGGAGCGGAGGCGGGAGCGCTGGGAGAATAGCAGGCAGGTAGAGGCATTTGGGCAGCTGGAGCAGGCCATCGACAGGATGGTGTGGGAGCATTCAGCTAAGATGGACTGCTCGCACGACATCAGCACCTCCCTGCTCCTGCACGCTGGCACCATGAGTGCCTATGTGATGGCAGCCACCCCGCCAGGCTCCCTGCCACCACTGCCCCAGCCACCGGCATGCCAACTGGGTCCATGCATCTGCCTACCAGTCCCTGTAGCCCTCCGGAGGGAGCAGCCACCCAGGGGGGCCCATCCGGCCCCAGACCCGCTTGCCCTACCACCACCGCCCATCCCTCAGGACACTGAGGCCTCCCAGGACACTGTTGAGGACACAGACAGCAGGGGAGGGGAGCTCCCAGAGCTCCACAGCAACCACAGGGTGGCCGAGGGGGAGGCCCAGGAGACTTGGGGGATGGGGGGTAGGGGGGGACGGGGGAGGGCGGCCTGAGGGGGGGAGCACAGCACAGTGAGGTGGGTGGTGGTGGGGGCACATGTAACTGTGCTTGGAAATAAAGGTTTAGTCACCGCTGTTGCTTCTGTGGGTCAGTTCATGGGCTCGGGGGCTGTGGGCAGGCAGGTGGCCATACAGGGGCATGCCCACGGAGCTGGCGAGGGCCCCGGGATGGTGGAGACGGGGGGGTGCGCCTCACGTTTTGGCCTCCTGGCTGATCCGCCTGACCAGGACAGCACAGATGCGCTTGGCATATCGGTACTCCTGCTGGATCTCTGCGTTCATATTCAAGGGCACAGGGCTGGGAGGGCGCCGGGGCACGGGGTAGTCGAGGGCAGCCCCATTGGTCTCACACACCTTGTGCAGCACACAGCAGGCTCCGATCACCAGGGCCAAGGTCTTCACCGTGTAGTCCAGCCGGCACGTGAGGCTCCTCCAGCGCTGTTTGAGGACCGCAAAGGCCCTCTCGACCATGGTCCTGCTTGCACACAGGTGGGTATTTTAGAGTGCCTACACAGGGTTCCGGGCAACTGGGTATGCCTTAATCAGCACTGGGTGAAGGGATAGGCCAAGTCCCCCAGGATACAAGGGGGCATCATCACCTCCTCAATCCAGGTATTTCCATGTCTGCGAAGTTCCCACGGTACATCTGGGCATAGAAGGGGGAGATGGTCATGATCTGGGCATCGTGGCTGCGCCCAGAGTTGCCTGTAAAGATGTCTGTGTACCGCTCCCGGTGGTCCACTACAGCCTGCAGCTGCAGGGAGTGGTATCCGTGTCTATTGACACATTCTGCGGACTACCCAGCGGAGGAGCAGAGGATCTCTATGTGGGTGCCGTCCATGGTGCCCATGCAGTTGGGGAACCCTCCAGCCACGAAGCCAGCCATCATGGCCGCCTGGTCCACCAGCTGGGATCGCTCGGTCCAGGAACACGTCCTCCACAGCCTCGCAGACGTCGTGCAGGATCCCAGCGACGCTGCTCACCTCGATGCCGAAGTGCTGCTAAAAAGACTGGCAGGAGTCGGGAGTTGCCAGTGCCCAGACCCCGATGGCCACCCGCTGGGCTATGGGGATGGAGGTCCACATGGGGATGTGCTGGCCCTCCAGCCAGGGCGTTAACAGGTCCAAGAGTCACAGTAGGGTTCACCTGTCCATCCGAAAGTGCGCCCTCCAGGCGGCCTCATCCCACTGATCCAGCGCCCGGGACCACCACCCCTGTTCCCTCTCTGTGACCCATACTCTCTGGTCAATGGGCATAGTGAGCAGGGCTGCGTGCCCCATGGTCTCCCTCCACCACTGGAGACACCTGGCTGCCTTGCGGAGCAATGCACCCCTCACCCAGCCACGGAGGAGGGCCTGCTGGGCTGCCCTGGACACCCGCAGGGCCCTGAGCAGGGCCAGGGAGTGCCTGTGGGTGTGGTGGGCTCTCCGGGCCCTAGCGGTGCTCCAGGAAATGGTAACCCGCAGGCAGGCGCCCAGGTGCACCTCAGCAGTCTGGATGCACAAGAGATCAGTGTGCGAGTGAACGGTACGACTCTGCACAGAGGGCTAGGTGCATCCTGCAGGCGCCCAACTGGCCTAGCTCCATGGTGCACATTGCCCTGGGTGGGGGGCAGCTGGCCCGGTTAAAGGCCAGGGAACGTATAGCACCGCCCCCGGGTCGCGACCCAGGGTCCTGCCGGGGGGCCCCGGGTGGGTGCTTGGTGGTCCCCCTCCCGGTTGTCCAGGAAGGCTCCTGTAGGGCGGCCGTGCCGGGGAGCTGGGGGCGGTCCATTGAGCACACCTGCTGTCCCTGCAAGGGGCCTGGTGCATGGTCCAGCCTACGCCTGGGTGCGTGTGGGCTGCAACTGCATTCCTGCTGTCATCAACCTCCCACCTCTCAGTGTAGCCAGCCTGTTGTCCTTGCTGCCCTGATTAGTGTGTAGGCTGTCCTGTCTGTGAGCTCTGTTCCACCAGCTGTGCTGGGTCCGCACCCCACACCTCACTCGCTTGCCATGCCATGTTGCGGCCAGTGGCCTTATCGGCTGGCCTTGAGGCCCCCCTGCATCCCCTCCCATCCCTCCGGGGATGGTGGGGCCCCTCTGTCCTCGCAATTAGTCTCCTTTGCTTCCAGGACCATGGCTGTCTGTGCTTCCACCAACCATGGCCCTGTGTGACCTGTGGCATTCCCCGGCCATACAATTGCTCCTGAGCTGCCCAGACAGCCTTTCCAGTGCCTATGCGAGTCTAAGATCAGGCTGCGCTACTTTGGCTATGAGGCGAGCACCCGCAATTGCCTGCTGCATGCGGAGAACCTGGGCCCGATTCCCTTTCCCGATGGGCACATCCCAGAGATGAGGTGCTCCCATGTGGGGTGGTTGGCGGCGGAGACTGTGTCTTCTCTGTCTGTGTGCAGCCTGACCGCCTACACAGCCTGTCTGAATGAGGGGGGCCTTTCCTTGGCCGTGTCCTACTTTGGCTGTGTTCATGGGGCCCGTGGGTACCAGCGATCGCGTGGGGCGGTGTATCACCGGCTGTTGGAGCTCGGTCACCTTCCATGGCCCCCTACTGCTGACTATGGCTTGTCGGAGCCCACTAAGGCGGAACTGGTGGCGCTGTCCGATGTGTGGTCCCATTCCGATGTGCAGTTGGGGCTTGCCGCGCAGGATCCCTTCGAGGCATACTACCTGGTCGCCCACCACAAGTCTGTGCTGAGCTACCGTCGGGGCATGATTCAGTGGCTGCACTTCATTTAACTGGTGGGCTACCCAGCCCGGGCCCCTTCGTTGCCCCCTGCAGCTGGCTGTGAGGCCCCCTGTACCTACCGTGCCCCAGTTGGTGGCCCCACGGTGAGCTCCCGCCTCCTCCACACTGCCGCGGGCCACTGCCTACTTCTTCCATGATGTCCCGGCCTTACAACTGTGCTACCTGTTTCCCGGGATTCCACAGCCCCTGCCTGTGGCTCCTGGACCCCTCTCCCCCCATTTGCCTCTGCAATCGGTGCTCCCCTCAGTGGCTGCCTTCTCCTGTGGCTGTGTCCTGCTCTCTGTGCCTCCACCCAGCTCCCCGGGATGCTGCTACCCTTCCTCATCCGCTATCGCTACCTCCTGTGCCCGTCCCCCCCCCCCCTTGGGTGCCTATGTGACCTCAGGGTTCTGGGGCCCCTGTTCTTCGCCTCCCGGCATCTGCCCGGGTGTGTGTGTGCATCTGTGGACCACCTGCACTGCTCCGGCTCTCCTGCATCCCCTCCATGGCACCCTCGCCAGCACTTGGGGTGCCTGTCAGCCTCCTGGGCCATTCCCGAGCCACTCCCTGTTCCATGTGGCCTCCCCCTGTGCCTGTGGCATGGCTTGTTGCCCCCCCCGTTCCGGGACTTCCTGTTTAGCTGTGGGTGTGCCTGTGCAGCCTGTGCTGTTGTGGGGGTTCTGGTTGCCATTTCCCATGTCCTGGCTGGCCCCTGGACCAGTCCCCCTGCCTTCTTCCCTGTCACCAGCCCCCCTCCCCCCCTTGTGCCCGTTGTGCCATGTGTGTTGCCTGTCCTGCTGTGTGACCCCTTCCCTTCCTTTCCTGTGCGGGTGTGAGTGCGTCCGGGCATGTGTGTGTGCTCTGTTTTCCACTGTGCCCTCGTTGTCTCTGTGCCTGCTGTGTGTGTTGCTTCGGCGGCTCTGCTCCCTCTTCCCCCTCCCTTTCCGTTTCCCTTGTGTGGGCGTTCCCTGTAGGCGCTTTTGGCTTCCTATGCCCTCAGCTGGCCATGTCTGCCTCCCGACCCTCCCTGGTGCCTTCTGGGTGTTTTGACCACGGTCGGGAATCGGCGTCATGTCTGTTGCACTGCCCCGGCCTGTGGTCTGACGGCCCGATTCCCTGCTGTGGTCCTGGTCCTGTCACATCTGTTCTGGGCCTTCTTTGATCACGGGCCGTGGTTGATTGGTTTACCACCACTGGGAATCCACTGTGGTGACTCGGGACCGCATAACGTCTGAAATCAACCAACGTCTCAGGAATTAACACAAAATTAAGCACACACCACATGACCCCCGAATGCTCAACTGTGGCGAGAGGGGCAGGGTATTAAGTGTAAAAACAAACAAACAAACAAATATAATACACACCCTGAAAAAATTAGATGAAAACCACAACCTGTATGCCTAATAAAACAGGTATGAAGTTTCACCGTTTTTAATCAAAGTGGGGTCGTAGCTTAACATACAGCTGCTACCACAGCTGTATGATAAAGTTCCCTAAAAACAACTCCCTAGACCTCATCTGCATCTTTTAAATGTCTGGCCCAAAGAAAAAGGGGGGGGGGTGTTTGTGTGTTGCATTGCTTTGAAAAATGCTCAGTTTGGGGCTTCAGTGCACCACCAGGGGAAAAGAGGCCCAGCACGGTGGAACAGCCACTAAGAAAGCCATTTGGAACAAAAACCTTGCTGTATGGCACATTGATGGAATCTGAACCATCTTGAGGTAAAATGTTCAAAACCACCAAATTAATTTAGGTGTCTCAGTCATATTTTCAGAAATGATTACGGTGTGTAAGAGCCTAAGTCCCACTGACTTTCATGAAAGTTTAGGCTACTGTCACTTTTGAAAATGGGACTATGGAGTCCAACTTTCAAAGGTCTATTTGCACGTGAACAGCTCATACGATGATTACTCCCAATGTAGGCCCGTCCATGTGGAGGCAAGCCTTTGTACCACCGAGCCCCAATGTTCCTATGTCCCTCAGTTACTTCTGAAAATCTTATCTTTAAACAGTAAAAAAACCAGCTGGTCTCCCAAGGCAGAATGGGATAAAAGACACCGCTACTACAGCCAGTTCTCCCAGCCCCACAGTCCTTCCCCCCACCACTTACCCAAGCCTCCTTCATCCAAATTCTGAGAAGAACTGTTTTCAAACGGTAGCTCTCACTTATCAGAGATTTTCCCTATGGTAATATAGTATTAAAGGGGGAAAACAGACATGCAGATGGCACAGCAGCTCCCTGGCCCAGGGCGGGAAACAGTGCGTCAGGGAGGGGCAATGAACTTAGCCAGCCCACCACCCCTCCTCACATGCCACAGGCAGGGCAGGGAGCTCAACAGACATGTGGGTGGCCAGTTCTGCCCCCACCCTGCTCCCAGAGCCCCACCCCCTGCCATGATGAACCGTCATGGAACTCAGTTACGGCGGCCCCTGCCCCGAGGCAGGGATGGCAAGGCAGAACAATCATCTTCCAGGAGCATCAGGAAGAGCAGACTACTAGGAGCGCAGGTGATTGTAAGCCTTTTTGTCCCTGACGTAGTGCAAAGGAAGCCTTTCTCCTTGTGCTCCTTCATGGCCTGTAAGATCTGCCGAGGGGACCCGCTTGCGGGTTCCATCGCTGGCCCAGTTTCATACGGCTCAGGCCCGCAGAGAGGCATTCTCGGTGGCTGCCCCACAGCTTTGCAACTCCCTCCCCTTGGAGGCTCGCCTGAGCCCTAGTTTGAATGTCTTCCGGAGGCAGCATAAGACCTTTTTATTTGGCCAGGCATTCAATGAGCAGGGATAGCTTTGCGAGGAGGCTGGGGTGTTTTTAGTTCTGTGAGGTTTTAATTGTTTATTTTATACTTGTATTATTATTTTTTATGTAGTTGTGAGCCACCCTGAGCCTTTGCGGATAGGGCAGGATACACGTTCAAATAAATAAATAAATAAAAGTGAGGAAGATTGTGCTGAAGTACCAGGTAGGTACCTAGGTTAGACCGAGCGACCAGTGTTCACTACACCAAAAAAATCTTAAATTCTGCAACCAGTGAAGACAAATTCTGAAAATTCACCGTGGGCATTAACATTTGCATTATTAACCTGATTTACATAATTATGCAACAATTTATACATGCAAATTTGCTTACCAGCATGCTTTTTCAAGGGGTTTAACATAAAATCACAACTTTGTTAATCAAACACTACTTAGATCCTCTGGAATTTCAGCACCCCAGAACTCCCACCTCATGTTAAAGCCCCAGACCTCCCTCACCAAAACATAGCACCCTATGACACGCCCACCCCCCAAATTAATCTCCATGGGGCCTATTCACCCTCAGGGTTCACGGTCACACCTTCCTGATATATGACAGCTGCAGCAGCTGTTTTAGTTTGGGGTCAGGCATCAAGTTTATTCCTGAGCCAGGACTGAAAAATCCTGCAGACTGCTCCCACTGCAGTTTCACTGCTGTTTGAGCATGGCATTGCGAAGATTGGCTGATTCTGCAAAAACCACTGCAAATTGCAGCAACACATTCAGCATGGGTCCCTGGTTATCTCACAATGAAGCTGTTAGTTGGGTGCTCTGTGGATTATAATAAAGCACATGTGAATGTGTTAGAAGCATTTCACAAACTGTAAAACACTGTACCCTCCTATTCCCTCTGAATTCAATTAAGAAAATCAAATAGCCAACACTTTGGAGAACACTGAGAATGAGAAAAATGTCAATACCGCCTGAAGACAAACCAAATGTTACTGGAATTAATAACTTCTATCTTCCATTCCTTCCCCCAGACTCGTCGCAACTTCAACTTTGTTTCTGTTTCACCGGTCACAAATAATACATGATTTCTTTGCTTTCCTTTTTGTCCCCAAGGGGTTCGAAAAGAAAAGAAAAAACAACAGGACATTCCAATGATAGACGAGCAGAACACTGGACTTTCAAACAGTTAGGTAGTCTTCTTCTATCTCCGCCTTTTCCTCTTGCTTTTTAGATCCACAAGTCTTGGAAACAATTAGCACATCCAGCCTAATAAATGTGCAGCTCCCTGCCTGAATTCCATGTGCTTGCGGGAGCTTTCGTCAGTGACGCTAGAGATCTCCCTCCCCCTGCAGCCTCCTTCCCTGCATGTCAGCTGAGAGGCTGTGGGGGAGGGAGACTGTGGGGAGGAAGATGTCTAGCTCAGCTCTTAGCTGGGAGGCAGCAGGGGTGGGAGACTGAGGAGAGGGAGATGTCTAGTCCACCTCTCAGCTGGCTGGGCACGCTAGGCAGGACTCTATGCGCGGAATGCCGGCAAGGCTGCGGGCGAACCCAATTGATGAGATGCAGGCACACGGGCAGCCATTAGTCCTTATTGGTCCACACGGTGGGCCCACAATATCACTGGACACCACCGTGAATGGCAGCTCTGTGGTGATGTGGTAAATGCCTAATAAATGGGCCCGTGGGAATTCATCTGGTGAAGGCTAATGTGGGCTATTGTCTTGTTTGATTCCACACTATGGAAAGATTCTCACTGAACTCAATGAAATTTGCATTTCATCCAGTAAGAAACCAAAAAACAACTGCTTCTTTTAGAGAAATGTGGATGCTTCACACACACCCTCCGCTCTGCTTTCCTGTAGAGCTATTTACTGGTGTCTTAGCTCTTTCTTTTCTCAGTTGAAGAATGAGATTGCACTGCTTGTTTTCAGGGCTCGGGATGGTATATAATTGTATAGTGTCCTAGCAATATTGGAGGGTTGCTCCTGGAACCTCAGCCTGGTGTTTGGGGATCCTATCATCGTGCCACAAGTCAGCAGGCAATTGGGCCTTTGTTGTGGTGGGCAGTGGGTTAAAACTAAACTGCCTAACTGATTCAGACCAATGGCCCATCTTAGCCCAGTATTGTCACAACCTGACACGGCAGCAGGGGTTTCAAATTCGGGTTCAAATCCGGCTCTTCTAGGGTCTCTGGCAGAGGCCATCCTGACGTGCTACCTGAGACCCCTCCAGTTCCCCAGCAGAGGCCTCCCCCAGGCATGCTACCAGGGATCCTCAAGCAGAGATGCCGGGGATTGAACCTGGAAGCTTATGCATGCAAAGCACGTGCTCTTACCACTTGAAACCCTGGGACTCTTGAACCAAATGGAACCCATTCACCAACTGAGAACCCAACCCAACACACAAGTAGACCTATAACCCCACTGTCCCATGGTCAGAGTTTTTAGATTGTCCTGCTTACCATAACTGCCGCCAACAACTGCTGTTACTGCGGGAGACCTAGTTTGGTTGAGTGGCACAGTGTCGGGAGCGATTGGACTGATGGAATTATTCAGAAGTGGGTGAGAGTAGAACTGTTGGAGTTGTGGGAGGGTCAGAGTGTGGAATTGGTGAGTTTTTGGAGGAGGGAATATTACATGTGGGGCCAAAAGTAGCTGAAAAGATGAAAGGGAATCCTTTGTTAAAAATTTTGCAGCACATTCCTGGCCCCTAGAGCTTATTCAGAAACTGTCTTGTCCCACGGAATATGCGGATGCTACGCTGCCTTCCATTCTTTTATTAATCCTAACTCAGTGCATCAGAGGATCATTTTTGCACTGTTTCGGACCGAATTCTTATTTCCTGTACACATGTATGAATAAAAGAATATCCCAAGAATAATTTTTCCGTTGTTGGCAACATCCCAGGTAATTCCCATCTCAACTGAACATATCTCTAATGTAAAAAAATATTTATCATGGTCAATAAGGAGAAAAAAGAAAGCAACATTTTATTTTTGGATGAGCTAGAAGAATAATTTAATTTTTTTTTTTTTTTTAAGCATAGCTCAAACCGCTGGCAAACAGTAAGCCTAATCCCCTTTCAGATGCAGAAGCTGATATATGTGCAGGAAGCAACATTACCAGAAACATCTGAAAGAGAGATTGAAAGGAAGACTTTTTTCCAATCAGCTTTTTATGTGTAGCCTTGTGGAGCTGTCATTACCTGTGACACGGCTTTATCTTGCAGTGAGGAGGCACAGACTGCTGCAATATCAAACAGAAGGAGATTTCAAGGAGAGCCGTGTGCTCTCTACTAAAGTGAAAGGAACTGTTCCTGCCAGAATACAAAATGTGTCTCTCCATTTTTTAATTCACATATTGCTAGGGTTTTTATGAAAAGCAACACTACGCTGAAAGGCATTTCTTCACAAGCTGTTGAAGTTGGTGGCCTTAAACATGATTGTCAAACATTATGACTAATGCACCCCATAGATGTACTATGAGAATTTGTTTTAATTTTGTTTTTAAAAAAGCTGTTTTCAATACCCCACCAAAGGGAAAAAGTTTAATTCCATTCAAAGCCTGGTTTGTAAACCAAATCTGCAGGTCGTTTTGGATGTTTGCCTGCCAGCTTCGGCAATGACAAAGACACAGTGCCAACAATAAAAATGCAGTAGCATGCTGTATAAAAATGTAGCAGCGTACGTACATGCATGAAGCATCTGGCAAAACAATGGGAGGAAAACAGCTAGCTTCATCCTTCTGGATGAATGTTGATGTCTAAGATGGCTACATGGTATCTCCATGGCATATGCATTAGTGTTTTACAGTTTCCCAAAACAGAAGTAAAAAACATTTAGAGATAAATTTTCCAAAGTGCCCAAATAACTTGGAAAACGAAGCTGTAGAGGTGAAACGGGCTCTTAATTTGGAACCTACAGAAAATAGTTACTCACATTTTGGGGGTACTGCATGGAGTACCTGATGGGTTGCCTGAGTATTGATTGGGTACCCAGGAACCCAAAAAATCAGTAACTTCTGGTACCAATTTTTCAATTTTCCAATTATCAATTGATGGGTGTATCGGGTCAGAAAACAAAACAAAAATCAGAAGGGAAATTTTAAAAATCGGGACCGGAAGTCAACTTTCCAGGATGGAAAATCAATAAATAGGTTTCGGAGGTTGATAAACCGGTATGGAAGTTGATAAATCGGTATGGAAGTCAACATTCTGGGACATTGGGTACCCAATGTTGTCAGGTTGATTCAGGTCCCGGACATTTGTCAGGTACACCCATTAATGCGGGTTCTCATTTCCACTCTACTAAGCTGTGTTTTCAAAGGAGACTGAGCCATTTAGGAAACTAGACAGCTACTTGTTCACAGGGCAAAGTGGTTTGTAGTTACCTAGCTTCTACAGAGACAACTTATTAAAAATCTATTTATTATTATTATTATTATTATTATTTTACATAGCACCAGAAATGTGCATGTATTGTCCCTGCCCTTAAAGGATTACAATCTAGGATGGACAAAGGAACATAGGGAAACAAACATTTCTATTTTATTGATTGGGAACTGAGGCTGAGACACAGCAACTTGCTTAAGGCCTATGAGGAGTTTCATGGCTAAACTGGGATTTGAATTTTAGTTTCCCAAGACCAAAGTCGACACCTTAAACATTAAGCTACACTGGATCCATAACAATAACTTACCCCTTGCACCATTTTCATAAATCAGATCCAAATCTACCTCTGTGATTTTTCAATCAGGGTTGGATTAAAAACTAGAGGTGGCCTGGTCTCTGGATCTAGTGGCCTGAAATTTGTGGAAATTAGCTGGCCTGTTGGGTTTTGTGCTGAAGATTCAGGAGAATGTCTTGTGAGGTTTCCATTCCATAGCACGTGAACCCGAGTGCCTGCTTGCCCTTGTTTGCTCTTGAGCCCGAACCACACACAGCCTGACGTTAATCTAAACACATCCCGTCGTTAGCCTCATCTTGCACATACTGCCCATATCAGGTCACATGTTGTAGTACACAGAATTATATCAGTATTTAATATCAGATAATAACTCATTTACCTGTGAGGCCGTTATTGGGCCAGGAGCCCAGCTGGCAGGCCTTGCATGTATATTCGTCAGAGACAAATTCGTTATCTTTGCATGGGGTACAAGTCCAACAGCAGCTGACTTCGCCTTTCCGTATCACCTGAGATGAAGATGAACATTCAACAATACAATTAGATTTTTGTGTTGGTTTGTTTTCATTAAACTATTTCCTTTAATACCGCCAAGGTTCCTTATTCAATTTTTAAAATCTTTTTTCCTTTTGTTTTGCTTCTCATATTGTCAGGCTTAACTTAAATATCTGCAGCAAGAGAGCCTTTTTCTGTTGTTATTCCTGCCATTATAAATTCTCCCGACATGGGGGATCAGTCATGCAGCAAGAATCATGACTAGGCAACACCACAGAAAAGGATGGTTTGCTACCAACCCATGGATTGAAATGTGTTGAAATAAACCTCTTGGACAAATACAATTGCAAGGATCAAGACCTGAACATTTGTGAGCAGTTGACAAGAAATATATCACTCACTGAAGAGAGCGCACCCATGGCAAGCCCCAAACTCAGTTTGGAAAAGGGCACAAGCAGCTTTGGGCCTCATTATTACAGGAGACTAGGCTACTACTTATTTATTTGATTTACTCATTTCAATTTCAGTAATACAAAAGAGGATTATGCAAGGCTCTATGTAACCCGAGGTATCAATAATAGAAGTAAATAAACCCCAGTAACATTAAAATAATCATGCCAGGATGAGTTTTTCCAGCAAAATAAAAAAGGAAAAAGCTCCTTTCCACCCTTTGAATTTTGTCAGAAATCCACCCTCAGCTCCTTCCAAAAACTCCCTCAAAGTGGTGTTTTAATAACATCCTTCGAAGACCACGAAATTCAACCCATGGGTTAAATTTTCTCACAGAAAAGGAAAGAACCTCCACAGAAATTGCACTTACAGCATCTATCCCTCTCTTTTGAAAGATGGATCCACAGCACTAGCAACACCAGGGCCTGGATACAAGACCCCATCCTTCAAGTAGGTAGCTCCCAGGCCACTACTACTATTCAGTTTTCATCCAATCCCAAATCACTCGCTTCTGGGTGGTCCCTTTGAAATCAGTGGGTTTCCTCTCAAGTACTGTAATCTTTGAGAACAAGGCTAGAAAATGTACACACACACCCGTGAAAGCTTCCCTATCCCCTCCCCCAACCCACAATCACCTATAATCTCCAAACCAGCACCAATCCCTATCCCTGCCTGCCAAATGCCTTATCAAACAAAAATGTTTTACACTGCCTCCGGAAGATAGGCAGATTTGGGCTCAAGCAAACCTCCAGAGGGAGGGAGGGAGGGAGGAAGGAAGGAAGGAAGTTCTATAGAGGAATGGAGTTCCAAAGAACAGAAGCAGCTATTGAGAACGCTCTCCTGCACACCCCTGTCCCATGGAGAAGGGTAACAGTTTGAACACGCAGCAGGGTGCTCATGGACAACTGCAGGGGCTGCGACGGGGCATAGTAGAACAGGTGGTTTCGCAGATATTTGGGGAGTTCAAAACCAGCACCTTGTATTGTGGCCAGAAAGCAATAGGCAGCCAGCGCAGACTCTGGGGCACTGGCGTAATGTGCTCTCGGCAAACCATCCCCAAAAGGAGCCAGGTCGCCATGTTCTGCACCGCCTGCAGGTTCCGAACAATCAACAAGGGCATCCCCGCGTAAAGCGCATTGCAGTAGTCTAGCCTTGACGTGATGAAAGCATGGCTGACGGTGGGGCCGATCCCATGCCCTGTGGATCTTGCGCGCAGCTGCGCATGCACAGCCACACACAAACTGCACAGACCTCCATTGCGGGCATTCCATGCGTGTGCCACAGGGCATGGGATCGGTCCCAGTATCAAGGTCCAAATCAGAAAGAAAAGGCCACAGCCTCCTCAGCCTATAGTCCAGCATCCTCCCAACTTTGATTCCCTTAGAGAAGCACCCAACGGGTCAGTGGTCCATTCTCTACTGTTCACTTACAGCCCCTGCCCCACAGTCAGAGGTCTCATCCCCTGGACCAGCTCGACTAATAGCCATTTATGGACCTATCCTTTAAGAATGCATCCAATCTCATTTTGATTCCATTAATTTTATTGGCCTTCACAATATCCTCTGACAACAAGTTCCATAGGTTAACTGTGGTGCCACTGCCACCACCCTTCTCATAACTGCGTGGACCTGCAGAAGTGGTGAGCATGGTCTCTCTCCTACTGGTGGTCCCTTTTCCACCTCCTCCTCCAAGACCTGCACTGCCAGCAAGGAAAAGGCATACAAAGTTTTCATCTGGAAAAATGCCATGCCTTCTCCTTGCTGGCAGTGCAGGTCTTGTAGGAGGAGGTGAAAAGGGGACCAGTAGGAGAGAGAGCACACTCTCCACTTCTGCAGGTCCACGCAGTCACAAGAGAGAGGGGTGGTGTCAATGGGAGGCCTTAGCCAAACTGAATCTGGAAATTTAGACTTTTTTTAACCTGTGAAATTGTTTCTCCTTTAAAATAAACACATGCATGATACTTTTGGGCACAGCACATCTGTAAACTACATCCATCTGTCCAGGATCACACCATGATCCCCCAGGATGTTTCACACTGGCCCTTTTCAGATGAGATGCCCCCACCCATCTCCACGCAGTTTCGCTGCATGGAGATGGGTCGAGGCGCCCGTTTGAAAGCTGCGGGGGATGGGTGAGGGTGTGTGTGCTCCCGCGCTACACCCACCTCCACCCATCTACGCCCATCACCTACAAACAGAGCAATGGGCTCCAATGCCCAATGCTCCATGGGTAGAGATGGGTGTGCTCCCATGGGAATGGGCGCACACCCACCTCCACACACCACGGCCGCACACCCATCCCCCCCACCCACTGAGGTCTGTTTTAAAATGGCCACTAAGAATTAGCCCTTACTGCCAGTGTGGGTCCTAGTCACCTCAATGGGACATATACATGCTCTATTTGGGGCTACTCTTGAAGACTGTTTGGGGGCTTCAGCAGGTGCAGAACATGGTGGCCCACCTTTTGACAGGGATTGGTTACTGGGAGCACATTACAGTGTTGCACTAAAATCTGTATTGACTGCCAGCAGTGTTCTATACCAGACACAATTCAAGGTGCTGGTGTTCAACCTATAAAGCCTTAAATTGCTTGAACCCTAATATAGCTAAATAACTATCTCCTCCCTTAATTTCCATCATTAGGGATGTGCGAATGCAGTTTGGAAGTTCGGAGTTCGGGCCGAACTCGAATAGTTCGGTTGACCGAACCGAACTTTTGAACCGAACTTGAATTTGACTGAACTGTTTGGTCGAATCCGAACCAGTTCGGAAGGCAAAAAAACCCGGTTTTGAATGTACGAACTCGTTCGGAAGTTCAGAATTCGACTGAACTCAAATAGTTCGGTCGACCAAACTGAACTTTTGAACCGAACTCAATTTTTGAACCGAACCGAATATCCGAAACTCGGTTCTGTTCGCACAACCCTATCCATCATGCTCCCTTAGGTCAGCGGAGGCACCCTCTTGCAAGTTCCAACCATGTGCAGATGCTATGTGCACGCAGAGAGGCATTCTCGGTCACTGCCCCATGACTTCGATGCCCATCGCCCACATCCAGCAGCAAACCTACCAGAATGAGATGGAATTTCCCCTGGAGCTTTGCCAAAGCCTGAGCATTTTATGGAAGTGATGTAAGACCAGTGTATCTGGCCAGGCTTTAAACAGGTGGGGAGAGGGTCTGGGGATGTGGGGGTGGTTTTAGGGGGGATGTTATAGCGTTTTATACGTTTACTGATTGTATATATATATATTTATGTTTTAAGCTGCTCTGAGCCTTCAGGGAAAGGTGGGGTATAAACAGAAAGAAAGAAAGAAAGAAAGAAAGAAAGAAAGAAAGAAAGAAGCAAGCTAGCTGCTGGAGGCCTGCACTTATGTCTTTTTATTCATTGCACCTGCCCTGTATTCATTTGGTTCTAAATCCATTCTAAAGCAAACACTGCTTTAGGGTGGGATGTGGGCTGACTTGTGTAGCACTTTGTAGGGATGAATTAGAAGGTGATCTCATAAGCAAATATCATAGCTTGGGATTTTAATAAGCTATAAGGGAGTGCAGTTGGCAGAAAAGTACAGCACGGCTGTTGCATGGCACTTTAGATATCTGGAAGAGTAATCTCCTTTGACGCACATGTCATGGCTACTGCAGCATCAGTGATGCTTATTATTATTTCTAACTTATAGAACACCAGCAATGTGCCTGGTACTGCAGAGTCTTGATTAGAGACAGGTCTCTGCCCCAAGGGGCTTACAGTCTGGGATGGTCAAGGGAGGGGAGACAAAGGGAGGAACACATAGGGAGAGACAGGAGATACATCCACGACATTAAGAAGTTGCAGGTGCAAATGTGCAGCTTTGTTACAAGGGGATGAGGGGAAATCTAAAGGAAAAGACAGTATAATGAAAACTCCAAACAAGCTGTCTTCAGAGGTGAGAAGTTAGGAAAACTTGATAGACGAGCTCGTCTTTCAGGGGGAATTTGAAGGTCGGGGGGAAAGCGAGCAGAGCATACGTGTCCTATAAGACTGCCATTTCTCACAGTTTGACCCTGAGACTCCCGTTTTGGCCTATGGGAGTCTCAGAGGGTGTTTTTAAATGAACACGGTGATGGGGGTGCGTGTGTCTGTGGCCACGGAGTGGCACAGCTGCCGAGCACTCACTCAGGTGGATTCTAACAGGCAGCTCCCAGTGTGGCTACCGTGGCAGCCACCTCGTACTCTCTTTGCCACAGACCATGACAATGGGGGAGGGGAAGTGCACCGGCTTTTTGAAAGTGAAACCTGGGCTCCCCAGAGCTCTCAGCCAGTTCCAGTGACTTGCAAAGACCATGTCTCCCCACCCGCAGTGCCTAGGAGCGGCAGACCAGTCTGCTGGCATAGCTGGTTGCCCCAGTTCATACAAGCAGGGGATGCCTGGGTGCCCACTGCCATGCACTTTTTTTGGTTTGCCCCGTGTGGCGCAGTCTGGATTTTTTGGCAGTGTGCCATGAGTGGCCATGAATGGATGCTGTGCGGCTCACTGAAGCGTGCATTCGCCCACACCGACGGGCAGTTGGGCAAGTGGCTCCTGGGTGGCCATGCATGGTAGCGTCTCGCTGAAAAACACCCAGAGTCAAATCATGAGATGGGGCAATCCTAGTCTTCCACCGGTATAAACTCTCTCCCCCTCAACGAGATCCCCCTGGCTCATGCCGGGACAGGTTAGCGGAGAACAAAACAGACACTGCCCAGATTCCCATGCTGTTTTCTTCCAGTCATGTCAGGTTTCACAGTCACGTATCTTGTCACTCAACCTAAGCCCTGCAATCTCCTGAATTACAGACTGTCACAGAGTGTAAACTGCTAACAGAAAATGAAAGCCAAAGAAGACTGGGCTTCAGCAGAACAGGGCTAGAGATCCCACCCCCTTCAAACCCAATAGGATACTATGTGCCTTTTTACGAGCGTCTCCTTTAAAGAAAAATTAGTCAGAGGATGCTTTTCTTAAAAGCACAGGCAGGTTTAATAAATGATTAGCTTGTTACACAGGATACCATTCTCAGTTGACTTATGCCAGAGAAGTCCCCTCTGACTACAATGTAAGTACTCCAGAATACGTGACTAGACACTGAAGCCACAGATGTTTGGAAGCACAAAGGGCCGCGGCCCTTTGGGGCCCGTAGGGGATGTAGGGGCTGTTGGTATTGTGAGCTGTTTTGTGTTGGGATGGGGTTGAGGGGGGGAGGGGGGATGGCGCCAGTCCCTGGTGGCAGCAGGGGAGGGCGCCTGGGGTGTTGGGGTTGTGACATTGTTTAATATTTTTTATACGGCTCCATTGTAACTGTTGTTATTTGATACTTTGTATTATGATTGTGTTATTGTTTGGGTTGTGGATGACGGCTCCTCCCCCCCTGGTGAGAGCAGGAAGATGGGTGAGGGGGTGCGGAATTGATGGGTTCCTTCCCTGGTGGCAGCAGGGAGGGAGCATATGGATGGGATACTGTGGATGTGGATAGGATAGACTTGGTTATTGCTGTATTGGGTTGTGTGGGAGAGGGGGAGGCCATGGATTATATGTTTTGATATATGTTAGGTATTGTGTTAAGAAATATTGTATTACTGAAATATTTGCAATTGATATTTTTGGGCAATGTGCCTGGTATTGTATTTATAATTGTGTGCTTTGTATGGTTCTCTTTTTTCGTCAGCCGCCTCGAGTCGCCGTAGGCGAGAGAGTGCGGGGTACAAATAAGAGGTGAAATGAAAAAATGAAATGAAATGAAAACAGTAGTAGAAGGTAGGGGTGGTACTATCGGTATCAGATTCATCCGATAATGAAGATAATTGTCAATATCGGATTAATCCGATATTGACAATCAGAGAATCAGGGAAAAACCTGCAGTGTTAAAAAACCAATACACCGATACCGACAGTTATCGGTAGTATCAGATTAATCTGATAATAAAGATAATTGTTAATATCGGATTAATCCGATACTATCGCTAACTGTCGTTATCGGTATATTGGTTTTTTAACACTGCAGGTTTTTCTCTGATTTTTAACATCAATGCCATTTAACAATGGCTGCAACATTAAAGATCCGAGAAAATCGGCAATGTTAAAAAACTGATATACCGATACTAAAAAAAACAATATACCGATAAATCCAATATCGGATTAATCCAATACCGATAAAACCAGTAACCGATAATTCCTCTGGAGTTCCAACCCTAGTAGAAGGTGAAGATGATTCTATTATTATTACTATTGTATTTTAATATTATTTATATAGCACCAGCAATGTACCTGGTGCAGAACAGTTATGATGAGAAACAGGTCCCTGCCCTGAGTGACTTACAATCTAAAATGGACAAGGAGAGGGGAACAAAGAGAGAGACAGGGCTATATTCATGAAGTTGAGATGTTCTAGATGCACGCACTTCGGTTAGTCGTGGGAAGAGGGGAATCCTGAGGATAGATTCCTAAACAAATTGACATGGTAAATGCTTTGATTTATCAACCATTTGATTGATCAATTGACTGACCCACGGATTGATCAAGGAGGTGTTAGTTCACTTTGTGCACAGTATGAACTATGCAGCTGATGCAAGGTCTGTATGCTGGGTACGTAACCCAGTGTGTGCAATACCTGCACCATGTCCGTACCAAGCATGTACAAGCTGCATGTATACAGAAAACGTGGTGCATGCATGGATTTTAGGTTGGTCCTATTCACAATAAGAAATCTAGCACTTTAGGGGTGCGCATGTCATTTTCGTTATTACAATAACAATAACAAAAATAGAAATGAAAATGACATTTTGTTTTTTAAATAAAGGGAAAACACTAACAAATGTATTTCTGGCTATAACTTTTTGTTTCTTATTCAATTGTGATTATATTTGGGATGCGTTTACCCATTGGCATTTGTGTATGGCATTATGTGTACCAGTGTTTGAAATGATTTGATAAAGTGAACAGATTTTAGAAGCAATTGAATGTTGTGATTTTAAGAAAAGCTCCATACATATTCATGGCTACAACATCTATGTCTTCTATCCAATTTTCATGAAACATGTAAATATTATGTCCCTACATAAAATTAACGCACCTGCCAATTTTCAGTAAGATTTGATGAAGGGTATGATGATATAAGACATTAACGTGAAAATACATTTCCAGCTGTAACATTTGTATATTCCATCCTGTTTACAAGTTATTTGGAAGGAATCTATCCCACACCTTCCATGTCATCTCTTCAAAAGTACAGGACAATTTGATAAAGGGACCCAATTTTATAAGCAATTGAAGTTGTCCTCTTGAGACCATTATTCAGATAAATAGCAGCACATGCAGTGCCAGTCAGAGGCAGGCACCTGGCATGGCAGGGGGAGGGAGGCTATAGGAGAGAGAATGTGGAGCAACCCAAAAGATTGACAGACACATTCACTGGCCAATTACTTCATGCTTCTAGCTTTACAGGACCAATCAGTAGTGGTTTCGAGGTGGGCATAGAAGGGACATAACTGGGACTTTGGGGATAGCATCCCAGAAATCAGGGGACATAGTTTACACATCCAGACCAGCCAGACAATCACATCCTGCAGCACCGTTACAGCGGACATAAGAGAATCTCTATTGGCTCTTTCCTAAACAGATGCGCCTGTCTTCTCAGTAACAAGTGGGGAGAGATGTTGGGATGGTCACAGCACAGAATGAGGATATTTGTTTGACATTTCTGCTGGCCAATTGGCAACACAAACCGATCTTATATCACAGTGTCACATAAGAGAATCCCTGGCATAGGCTCCTTCTCTGCATATGCTGTGCAGGCATATACAATTGGGACCCTTTATCACATCTTTCTGATATTTGGCAAAGATGATTGTGAAAGTGTGATGTAGATCCCTGCCAAATGTCACGTACACTGGTTGGACTACAAAGATGTTACAGTCAGACATACATTTATAAAGTTAATTGCTTATACCACCAGGACCCTTTATTCAATCCATCTGAAAGTTGGCAGGGTTAGTAAATATGGGAAGGGGTATAAATGTTCCAAGTTTCATCTACATTACATGTGAGGCAAAGACGTTACACCTAAGAAAGATTTTTGCAAAATTTAATTCAACTGCTTCTAAAATTGGATTCCTTTATCCAATCTTTTTGGACTTTGGTACACATAATGCCTTCAATTGTAGGTATACTCATTTCAAGTGTCAGCCAAATATCATGACAAAGAAAAATGTTACAGCTGAAAATCTGTTTTCCATTGAAACCAATGGAAAACGAAAATGAAAACAAAAACGAAAACGACAATTTGATATTTATTAAAATAAAAATGACAGATTTAAAAAACAAAAACAAAAAATTAAAAAATCAAAATGACATGGGCCCCTGGTGCACACCTCTAATAAGAACTGTAGTCAACTTTTTCAGCCTTGGTACCTAACTAATAGGTTGGTTCTTATCATATTTGGCCCTGTTGCTAATAAATAACATTATTAATGTTGCATTTATGCTGATATTGGGGATTTCGCCCCCCATTGTGGTATGCTCTTTGTCGACACGTCAAAAATTGTATGGACCCTGCTCCAAGGAGCTTACGAGATAACAGACTATAGGGAGTACAGCAACAGATAGGGGATAGAATAAGGCAATGGTGAGAGAATAATGGTTAGTTTAAAGAGTAAAGATCACATATTAAGAAAACCACAAGCTTTTAGTAGTGTTAGTTCAATGTCAAAATAAATGGTTATTTTTGGAGCCTTCGGTATCAAATTAAAAAAAGAAATTGACTTAAGAGTAGGAAAAATTTCTAGAGCATCCAAGTGAGTCAAAGACAAATCCATTTACCTTTATCTGGCCTTTTTCACAGGGTTCACTGCAGACAGATCTGATGACAGAATTTTTCTTTGACCAAATTTCATCATCATCCATTTTCAGTTCACCGTTGTCCCAACTTCCAACGTTGATATAGTCAAAATAATCCTTCCCCATTTTTTTAAAATTCATTATCTCATACCTTTAAAACACAAAGTGAAGATTTTCCTAAGTATAGGATAGAGCTGTGCTAATATTTCCAGCTGCAGAGAGTATCCACGTGGAATCTGGTCAATTAAAGAAAAAGGTTGAAAGTTATTTCAGGTTGTACATTTTCCCAGGTCAATTGGATTTATAACTGTGCGTGTATGTTCATGTGCTTTTGGAGTGTGCATGTGTTGCCTTCCTCCCTTCCTTCTTCCCTCCAGGATCCACAGAAACATCAAACATGGTGACAACAGAGAAGGTACACTATAAAGGGAAATCTGGTGCTTGGGTGCTACAGACAATTTTATTTCATTGCTTGACTAGTCTGCTCTTTTAGGGCTGAAATGGATCGCTGATATCCATTTTGTATTATTCACTTTTTTTTTAGTAATGCATTGAATATCTGAACATGCATCCACACCTGAACCGATATTCATAATGTTGAGTTATTTCATTCCGTACACTTTGCTTCATCCTTCATTTCATTTCTGGCATTCGGTTATTCGTTATTTCAATACTTCGTATTGGGACGATTTCAACCTATTTTGAGGGGTGACTTCACATTATTCAGGGAATTGTTTGGTACTACTTAACACCAAAACAAAATACCACAATAACTGGAATGACTAAACCGAAGTAGCTGGAACAAATAAATAGCCAAACAAAGTGGAAACAAAGAGCGGTTGTTATTCGCTCTGTTGAGATCAGGAGAATTAAGTAAATATTATTTATTATTATTATTATTATTATTATTATTAGAAAACATTTATATAGCGCCATCAATGTTCCTGGCAGTTTACAAATTAATTGAATAGACACAGTCCCTGCCCTACGGCTTACAATCTGAGAGATGTAGGTGGGGGGGAGATGAAGGAAGGAGAACAGAGGTGTTAACAGGAGACCCCCTCCCACTCGTGACCTCTCAAGGCAATGTACCCCAATAATCACCGTTCCTCTACTACAGGGGGGAATTAGCTGAATTACTTAAACAGGGGTCTCCATGTGTTCAAAAGGATCAGGCTGAGGACAGTACACACTACAGGCAGTTTATGTACCTTCCCCAAATAGAAAGAGAGAGAGACAGGTGTCCAATAACAAGAAGTTTATTGCTACACAAAAACAAAGAAGTACAGCCCCAGTCTGGCTGGCAGGATTTCTAAAGGGGAAAATTAGGAGCGGCGGCTGGGAAAGCAAAAG
>QEPC01012785.1:370671-398797 GCA_003113815.1 Sphenodon punctatus
TGGCCAATCGCAGACTGTGAAGCCAGTGATCTGAGGAAAAGAGGGATGATGATTGGGCAGGCTGGCTGCTAGTCCAAGCCTCTCCATCCCTGGTGCCAGGAAGTCTGCTCCTCAGCTTGCCACACACACACACCCCGGGCCTGTCAGCCCTGTTTTCCCCACGTGAACGCACCCGAACCCATCCGAACATGGCCAAACTGTTTGGGGCTTCGGGCACTCAGTTTGGGCATTCGGTTTGGCCATCCAAACGGGACAAGTTCGGGCCAAACATCAAATGTCCGAAACGCATTCGCACATCCCTACTGAATTCTCCAGATGTCCAAGGACATGACCAATAGACTCCCAGTAATAACCAGTTTGAATGCACCCGTTTCTGCTTTTAATAGTTAGTTAGCTACTGCTTTTTGGAAACTGCCCCTACTAGATAGTGGTACAAAATACCAGTTGCCTCAGGGTGACCAGATGGTACTGAAGGATTTGGACATTGCAAAGCAGCTAAAAACACTTCTTGCAAGCCCAGTTCTAGAGCTCTTGAACTGGCATGGTCAAGGTATGGATGGCCATTATTTTTCATCTAGCTTTCAGCTACAACATCTAAACAATCTTTACTTGACTTTTCAGCTCCTTCTTCAGAGTTCTCATGACAATAGTAACTATTTGTTCAGTTCCAGAGGTTTAGGTATGGGGCTTTAACATTAGGGGCATTGGGAGGCAGGGCTTCAGAGGAGAGCAAAAAAGATAATAAAGGGACTGCCATAATGAAATGCCAGGCTGGCATTTCATACAGAATACACATCCCCTTGCAAATTTGAGTACGCATTGTGTACCTGCACCATCTTTGTTTGTAAAGTGGCTGCCTCTGTGTATGGCCCTTTTTACATGAGACGCACCAACGCATGCCCACGCAGTCCCACTGCGTGGGCATGCATGGGTGCCTCCCGTGTGAATGCCGCCACAGGGGGAAGGGCATGCGTGCCTGCTCCTGTGAAACACGCATGGCCACCCACCTCCACCCATCGCACATGCATGGAGCAACCGGAAAAAATGCTGGTTGCTCCGTGCATGCGGATACGTGGGGGATGGGGGGGACCTTGTGTACACCCTCCCCCATGCACCGCCACTGCAGTGGTGCGCCAACAGACCGCCTACCAAGCAGGGGCCCATTTAAAGACAGCCTATGCTTTTTGTAAAGATTTTGTACAATCCCATAGAATCAGATCAAACTTCGGTTAAGTGTGAAGGTTTAAGCCAAAAGCACTAAAGAAAGAACACTCATTAATTGTGTCTGATTGTCTGCTTCTATTAAAATGGAACATACTTACTTAGGAATCAGTTCACATGAAGACACTTTGCATTTGCACTTGGAAGCAATGCCAAATGTGAGTCTGCTAGAATAACATCATGGTGCTACTAATATGATTTTTTAAAACAACAACAACAAAACAGCTTATCATTTGATACTAATTTAATGTAGCAAGCAATTATCAACAATTATCTTGAACATTTCCCCCTCATGATTAGTGCTGGCTTCTGATTTAGGTGATATTGAAAATGAATGATGGTATGCCAGGGATGCTGGCCACTTCACAGCAACAGAGTGGTCCAGGAAAGGAATTCAGGTGGGGAAAGCCAAGAGTGGAAGAGCAGCAGTGGTGGATCAGGAAAGGAAAAGGAAGGTCCTGCAGCAGAAAGTTGATCCACAAAAGGAGAGAAATAAATCCATCAAGTCCAAATTAAAGTAAATTTGAGGCAGGGAAGCCAGCTGCCAAGTGGGCAGTGACTGAGAGATTGCCCTGTATGTATTGTGTGTTGAGTTTGAAAACTGAATACAGCCAGCTAGGAAAGAGAGATAAAGTGCTGGGGAAAAGAGTTGTAAAAGGAGGGAGGATGTGGTTGCAAATCCATTTCTAAATGATGATCAGAAGACACTGTTAGTAGAGTCTTGCTTGGGCTGAAAATATCAGCTTAAGCCTGACTGCACTCTGAGCTTGATCTGAACCAAGGCCTGATGCAGCTGGACTCTTCTGGGCCTGGTATACATGTGGGTAGCTCCGCCCTTAAGGAATGTTGTGTGTGACATCACAGCACTCCACAGAGGAAGGGCCACATTAAAAAGTAGATGCAAAATGCTTTAGCCCCACCACTTTTTAACATAGCCTTGATGCCCACAGAAGACAGTGGCTTCATGGCGCTCTATAGCAGCTAGATCTACACTGGAAAAGGGGCAGGTTTAGGGTGTTCCCTTCCTCTTTCCATTGCAGCCTTTCATTATTAATTATTATTACTATTATTATTATTATTATTATTATATAGCACAAGCAGTATACCTGGCACTGTACAATCAATAGTTATAGACAGGTCCCTACCCCCAAGGGCCTTATAATCTAAGAGACAAGGGAGGGGGAGATAAGGGAGAGGTGAACACTGGGAGAGACAAGAGTATAATCATGAGGTTGAGAAGCTGCAGGTGCATGTGGTTCACTTAAGCCACTTTTAGACAAGCGGCCTGGGAAGCACGTTCTTCAACACACTGGGAGGAAAAGCCATGTGGGGTGCATTTACATGCACCGGAAGTGACCGCCCGTCATAGGAATCGGCGGTACACGCAGCCTCTTTGAAGACGCATTCTAGAAACCTTGATATCGGGGTTTCCAGAATGCGTCTTTAAAGAGGCCACGTTTTCCTCCCAGTGTGTTGAAGAACGTGCTTCCCAGGCCGCTCGTCTAAAAGCGGCCTTAGTTACAAGGAACTAGATTCTGGGAGAGGGACAAGAGGATGCAATTTCACTCATGATGAGCTAGGGAAGGCCTGATGGAAGAGGGATTTGAACACTGGGAGGGAGCAGAGAGAATTATTATTATGATTATTATGATTATTATAAGCATTTATATAGCGCCACTAATGTGACCTGGTGCTGTACAGAACATAGAAATAGAATGTATCCAGGGTCAGGTATGAGGAGCAGCAAGAAAGAAGGGGTGAAGGTGTTTAGAGGAGCAAAGGGATCATGAGCAGGCAAGGGTTGGGGCAGAGGAGGAGCAAAGCTCCTGGGCAGGAATGTGGTAAGATGCAAGATCAGAGAGATATGGGTGAGCAAGACCACGAAGAGCCTTGAAGGTGAAGACCAGGAGCTTGTGTTGAATGCATTCACGTAAAGGAAGCCAGTGTAGGGCGGAGAGGAGGGGCTGAACATAAAGTAGAGGTGGAAACAGTACTTGGAAAGTGTACTAAAGTAAGCCTGTTTAGGGAGGTTTTACCAACATGTTATCTTCATGCAGCGTTGGAGCGTGACCTAACAGAAGAGGATGTGTGAGATGCAGTCTAGAAAATGAAGGCAGCAAGATTTGATGAAGTGATGGCAGACAAGATGAAAGCCTTGGGGGAGACAGGCATAAAATGGATAAGCAGAGTGAAACAACGGGTTATCTAAAGACTTGTGCAGATTTATCTTGGACCTAACACACAAGAGAGGAAACATTCATGAGATTGGACATCACCAAAGGATAAAATTACTGTCAAATGGGACTAACCTACTAGAATGCATACTCAAGGTTTGAACAAGGAAAAAGAGTGAAACTTTTCTCCAAGCAAGGCACGCCAGTGTTTTGTTGGGAAAGGATGATGGACCAGAGATGCTATGTTTGTAATTTGAAAAGAGATAGATAAGCAGCTAGGGTAGCAGCAGGAAACCTTCCGGGCTTTTATAGAGCTAGAAAAGTCATACAATAATACAGGGGTGGAGAACCTTTAGCCTGTGGGTCAAATCTGGCCTGTGGCTGGTTGTTTTTTTTTAATTTCCCCCCGTTCCAACTCTTAAGTCTGGCCTGTAGATCCTATCCCTTCCCTCAAGCACTGAAAGAATGAACTCAGAGGAAGTGAGCATGCATTTAAGGAGAGGGGATGCATTCATGGCACAGATTCACATTTGGGGCAAGCCACATTTCCCCTTATTCTATATATATATTTAAAATTTCAATTAATTTATTTATTTTGATTTCCACCCCGGCCTTCCCAGAAGGCTTAGGGTAGCTATGGCTTGTGAGCTGCAGTTTGGGGACCACTGATCTGGTCCCTCCCATTCCTTCCCCTATCCTGAGCATGTCCCTTACGCACCCCCATCCACAACTCTTATCTGGCCCATGGAACTTGTACTAATTTTCAAAGTGGCCAGCAGGAGGAAGAGGTTCCTCATCCCTGTGATACAGCCAACAGAAGGATGCTCAAGTCAAACCAGAGCTAACGAAATATGGCATGTCTGTGGATTTGATAACCATGTAGATCTTCCGATACAGCACTCTAACCCTACGTTGGAAAAACAAGTGCTTTTGCAATTCAAGTTGAACTAGGACAAAGCTTGGCCCTCAGCACACTGCTAAGTATCAATATTCATGGACTTCATCAGCAAGAAGGTCCCAACGGGAAAATGAGAGAAACTGCAGTATTCAGAGAAAGGGCACAAAAAACATCCACACAAGAAGACTTAAGGAGAAAAGTAAATCAGTCAGTTAAGCAGACATGGCTTGAAAATGAGCCGGACTAAGACAGAGGTCGTGTAGGTTATTAGAGGTGCCACATACAGGTTAGGTATAGGAATAAATGGAATGTGACAAAGGTTCATCAACAGTTGAAATTAGGACTGAAACTTGATGTTGATTTTCTCACGATTCTCATCGGCATACCCGGGCCATAGGATTGCGCCCTTGGGAGCTGGGAAGAGTGCGAAAGATACACTTGCACCCCCTTGGACTTCACATGGCTTCACCCTCTTGAGCACAGTGATATCAAGATGCCCTCTAAGGTCCAGAGGCATATAGGAAATAGGCAGGGCAAAAAGGCTCTCGCAGCCCTTTCCAGTTTGGGAAAACCTCCCTGCTTTCCCTGAAAAACATAGGCAACTGTGGGGGGGAGGGGCACAGGGCCCCCCCAGATTTTCAGAATCCCAGAACCCACTGCTCAGCCCCCATTCCTGTGTCCTCCCTGCCCCCTCCCCATCGACAGTTATCGGTCACCCATGTTGAAAAACCTTCGACTGGAGCCCCTGATTCCTGGGGCTTTGCAGTGGTGTAAATCGACATACACACAAACAGAAAATGTATTCCTTTCCTACTGTCTCATCTAGGATAGATGAAAGTCCATAAAAATGCAGTTGTGGGGCCAGCATAACAATGAATATACCTCAGGAGTAAAATTAACTGTATCCCTTACAACCAAGGTTCCTAGTTTTCTCTTTGTGACAGAAAACCAGAGAAAAACAGAGATTTTGCCTTTTCCAGAAAATTTAGCAGAAATGGCAAAAACGTACAGGTTTGGAAGGAGGGCACAGCGAGTGCGGGGCAGTTAGGACGTGGAGTGGAACTGAGGGGAAGCAACCTGAAGGCAGGGCTGTGGAGGGGCAGGGGCTCTGCATTTGGAGGGGTGTCACAGACCTCCTGTGGGTTGGGAGAGCAGTGGAACTATGAATTGGGTCGGTCAGGTCTTCTGGACCTTAGAAAGAGGGAACAAGAGGCGGGCCTAATTCGGCCCATAGCAGCTTCCCCAAGTGCCAGTCTCTATATGACCCCTCTTTCTGGTTGTCAGAGCAGTCTGGGCCCACCAGGCTGGGAGGAGGTGGCAGCGAGTGCAGGGTAGTGGAGACGAAGCAACCTGAAGGCATGTGCTGTAGAGGGGAAGGAGCTCTGCATTTGGAGAGGTCCCACAGACCTCGTTTTTTCAGGGGAGTGGGGAATGTCGGTAGGAGAGGTAGCTGCAAAATTGCATAAAAATTAAACAATTACAATAAAATGTGGTGTTCTAACTCATACCTATATAGATTGTGGTAAGGGAAAGTCAACTAGCATTTACATTTAATCATAAAAAAACAGAGATTTGGGTTTTTATCAGAGAATTTCCAATTGTTTTGTCGTAGAAAACTAGGAACCATGCTTACAACTATGCACTGAAGAAGGGAGGAGTCTTTCTTGATCATATAATAATGAGATTGTGAAATAGACACACCTATGGGGTCAGAATTAAGACAATGCATGCAACTTGCCTCCCTTCAGGAGGGCAGAGCGCCAAGCTGCCTCAAGGAGATGGTGGTGCGGCCTCTGTTCAAAAAAACCATCGCTTGACATTGATTCCCTTGCCAGTTATTAGGCTGTCTCTAACCTTCCCTTTTTAGGGAAGGTTACTGAACGAGTTGTGACTTGGCAACTGCAGGGGCATCTGGACCGCATCAGATTTCTTGATCCCTCACAGTCTGGCTTTTTGTCCAGGTTATGGCAATGAGACTGCACTTGTGGCTTTGGTCAATGACCTCCGCCGTGAATTGGACCAGAGTTGATCAACCCTTCTGATTCTGTTAGATCTGTTGGCTGTTTTTGATACTGTTAGGGACTGAGTTGGGGGCAGGACTGTTCTTGAATGGTTCCATTCCTTCCTGGCTGGGAGAACTCAGCAAATGGTGCTTGGGATTGTTCATTGTCTCCCCAGGAGTCCCGCAAGGCTCCATTATGTCCCCTCTATTGTTCAACATGTATATGCAGCCACTCAGTGAGGTTGTGAGAGAGTTTGATGTTCTATGTCATCAATATGCTGATGACACCCAACTCTACCTCTCTTTTTCATCCATCCCAGGCTCAGTGGCCTCGATACTTACCCGGAGTTTGGCAACTGTGGGGGACTGGATGAGGGCAAGTCGTCTGAAGCTGAATCTAGACAAGACAGAGGTAAAGTTAGTGGGTAGGGCAGTGGGGTTGGCATCCCCAATCATTGATGGGGTTTGCCCTCCACTGGTCTCGCAGATTCATCGTCTGGGAGTGCTCCTCAATTCCCAGCTCCACCTGGATGTCCAGGTTGGAGCTGTGGTGAGGAACGCGTTCGGCCAGTTACATCTGGTGCGGCGGCTTCGACCATATGTCTTGGACTCTGACCTGGCCACTGTTGTCCATGATTTTATCACCTCAAGACTGGACTATTGTAACGCACTCTACGTGAGGCTACCCACGGTGAAGGTTCAAAAGTTGTAGCTGGTGCAGAATGCGGCGGACCACCTCCTTACAGGAATGGGTCACCGGGAGCACATTACACCAGTGCTCCGTTCTCTGCACTGGCAATCTATAGACTTCTGGGCCCAATTCAAGGTGTTGGTGCTTACCTATAAAGTCTTATACGGCCTAGGCCATGCTTACCTGCAGGACCGCCTCACTCCCCGGGTTCTGTATTGGCCCCTGCAGTCAACCGGGGTCACCTTTCTCAAAGTTCCCTGGGTATCCTGGGGAGCGACTATGGAGAGGGCATTCTCGGTGGTCACACCAAAGTTGTGGAACTCCCTCCCAGCTGAGGTCCATGTGGCCCCAGTGTCAGCGCTCGCTCTGACAGGGCAGGCAAGCAGCAGGCATCCTGTTGCACAGCAACAGCAAGGACACAAGTACAGGAAGTGATGGGCTCACAAGGCCACGGGGGCGGGGCCACTCCACGTTGATGGGGGATTCCTGGCCCCACCCAGCTTCCAGGTGTACCACGTGTAAGACGAGGCTCTGAGGTGGGTTGGGGCCCCGCCCTGAGCACACTAATCTTCAGGGGAGTTCTTAAGCTATATAAGAGGCCGGCGGGGGCAAGAGCAGCTGCCAGTAATCATTGTGAGAGGCTGGCCCCTGTATCCTTGTGTGCTTCGTTTTGGAAACCTTGAGTAGAGTGGATCATGTATGTGTGCTTCTGGTGTTATTCCCCTTCCTATTGTTGAGTGAAAGGCAGTAAGAGTGGTGGTTTGTCCTTGTCTTGTTAACGTTCAGTTTGTGTTCCTGTATACGTGATTTGAGTCTTGGTATTTGGACCCTTGATTCCTTTGCTCCTTGCCCCCCAATCCTTCCCCTTTTCCCCCCTTGCAATATACCCTCCTTGTGTGCAAGCCCTCCCCCTCACTCCCCTTTCCCTTGTAGTTCCTTCCTGCCCTCCCCTGCCCCGAGAACCAGTTTCCCCCTGCTCCCTCACCACAGTTCTTCATGGTGCCCTGGTCACTGTGTATCTCCCTGAGCTCCTGAGAAAATCCTTTGTGTGTTTCTTTCTTGGGGCAATTAGCTTCCTCTTTACCATCCCGATGTTGAAAAGGGTTGCCCTCTATGCTTGAGGGAAAGCCCACCCAACACCCTGAGGGATAGCTATACTCCGATAGACTACTTGCGTATAGAGGAAGCTGCCCATTGTGGTTCCCTGCCTTCCTTCCTTCCTTCCTATCCTCTCCCACGCTCCCCCTTCTATTCCCACATTCCCCGTGACACCCGGACATCTCCTCCTCCCAATGACAATGTATGACCAAGATGTTCCACCAGGCTTTCAGTGAGGGAGATGGGTAAGGGGTGGGAGGGATGAGGGTTAGTGAGGGGGTTTGTATATTTTTCTGGTGCCCCACCATTTTATAGAGTCATTCTATAGTGTTGTTTTATATTTATATTGTTTATTTATTTTATTTTATATTATTGTATTTTGGATTTTTAAAATTCTTACATTGTTAGCCACCCCAGGTTGCAGGAGGGGGCGGGTTATAAGTTTATATATAAATAAACAAGCAACCAAACAAATAAATACATTAAAACTTTAACTTTAACATTTCCAGAATTTTGCATGCGTACTTTGCAACCAATGTTCCTGCAATTGAGAGGGTGGAGTGGGAATTGGCACAGAATATACACTCACACCAGTTGATGGCAAGGATTCTGCACCATTTGAAATAGTTGTTGGTGATTCAGATGGAAATTAATAAAATAAAGATTTGGAATAATTAAAGGAGAAGCAGGAAAGATACAGTTAATACCATATTTTCACACCATCTTTAGGGAAATAAAATATTTAAGCCCTCTCCATCTACATAATAAAAATCAAATCCGATGAGATGTGATTAAGCTCATGAATAATTAACAAAACAGTATATCCAACATAATACTACCTGATTAATATTAACAGTACCTTCCAGGGGAGTCTCCATTCTCATCGAACAAAATGATTTCCCCAGAAACTCCGGTGAAGTTAGTTTTCATGAGAGAGTCTAGGAGTTTCCGCCCATCTATTGGTTTCATGGCATCACAGAGTCCTGCATAGCCTGGGCAGAGTGTCACCTGCATGTTGTGGAGCCCATACGCCATGGAATATATTGCGTTGATCACAAATCCCATTTTAGAATCCTGGACGTGCTGTGTTTTTAGAGCCAGCCTACCTGTTGGGAAACATTGAAAGATTACACATTGCTATTTTAAACGAAGGGTGAAAACAGACAAGCAGGTGGCGGCAGGTGGTGGTGGTGTTTCCCGGTCCTGGGAAGGGTGGGAAACAGTGGCCACCACTCTCTGGGTTGGGGAGGGACACCAACCTACATGCCTGAGGCCGGAGAGCCATACCACTGCCCGCATACCCTGGGTAGGGACGGCTGCAACAGATGTGCGGGCAGCCAGCCCTGCCCCCCACCCTGCTGCCAGCACCGAGACCCATGCCATGATAGGCAGCCATGGTGAGCACCCATGGTGACCAGCCATGGTGGCCCCCACCCTGCTGCAGGGATGGCAGGGCCGAACAGACACGTTGACCCACTGTGGCCTGTGTTGACCTACATAGTAGTTTTAAATAGACTCCAGGCCTCTTGCAGGCCTTTCACCCTGATGAATTTCTCTTAGTTTCCCCTTACGTAACTTACTCATAGTTCCCCTTCTTGAACACCCTTGTGGCAGACTAATTGTGTACCTTTAGACACAACAGCAAGGGGTGGTGAATTGTGCGTTGACACCATTCTCTGACCTGCATTTGCCCCCGATTTGCCCCCGTTACTGTTGTGTTCTCTACATCCAGGAGCTAATCAGGGGTCCTGCCTGCCACTCACGCCAGAAGCTCTCATGCCAGAAGCACTCCCATGGAATTATGGGAGTTGTCGTCCATGCAGGAGAATGGTCAGGTCTGCCTGATCCTCTGCTCCAAGCTGCAACTAAACAGCTGATTCTTCACTGCTCATACCCCCTCCCCCTGGGTGCTCTGGGAGACTGCACGGATGCTGTGCATCAAGGAACGAGCTGTTTGGCAGAGGCACAAAGTGGAGGACTGGGGGCAGATGGACCAGAAATGGCTGTGAACACACCACCCAATTTCTTTGGACACCACGTTAGCCACAGGGACACAGGAAACGCTCAGCTCCCACACCCGATACATCCGTGCAGTCAACAACAAATTAATGTGAGGCTAACGGGGGACGAACCAGTGACCAAAAAAAGTGAGGGTGCTTAGACAAAATTTACAACCACATGGCAAACGTCTTAAGTACCCAATCGCCATTGTGTCTAAAGATGCCCATTAGGTAATCTCTCTCCTAATAGCATGTTTAACCTAATTATATTGTGATTACTATTGGTAAGTGGCTCTGCCACTGTTACTCTTTCCACTAAACTCTCTGCTCTGGTTAGGACAAGATCTAAAACAGATTCTCTTGTGGGTTCCAAGATAAGCTGCTCCAGGAAGCAGTCAATATAATACCCCATATGCAGACCTTCTGAAATCTGGATTAGAGCTGAAATGAGTACCTGCAAAAATGGGTGAGCACATCAAAATTCAGTATTCAGTCTGACCCGATAAATCAGGTACTAATTGGTACCTGATTCAAGCCCAATGGGCTCCCTGATGTATCAATTTATCATTTTTCATCCTGATTTTCTGTACTGATTTTTCAATTTCCCCTCCCAATTGTTGTATGGATTTTCCATTTTACTGATTGGTACGAAACGTTAAACTGGTAATGGAAATAGCTGGCATTTTCAGGTAATTGGGACTCAGTACTTGGGTACCAATGGGGCACTCTATAGACTACATGGAAATTCAGGTATTACCTGTGGGTTTCAGTTCTAATCCAGATCCATCTTTATTCTGGACATGCTACATGACCCTCTTTTTAAATTTAGGGCATGATTTCTTTTTTTGTGTGTATTTATTTATTTAAATTTATCATCCTGGCCTATCTCAAGGGCTCACATATGACACATTATTATTATTATTATTATTATTATTATTATTATTAACAAACATTTATATAGCGCCAGCAGTGTACCTGGCACTTTACAAAGTAATAAAATAGACAGGGTCCCTGCCCCTAGGGCTTACAATCTGAGAGACAGGAGCTGGGGGAGAGACTTAGGAAGGGGAACAGAGGGAGAGACAAGGGGTCTAACATTCATGAAGATGCGAGGTCTCAAGTGCACGTACTTGGCTTGGTTACGATGACACATAAAGTCATATATAATAAACAGGCATAAATAAAACCAGTAAACACCTTATCCAGGGCTCCCTCCCTCTATATCCAGAGACTTTCCTAATCCTCACAGAAAAAGTATCTCTCTTAACATGTCAAGATATGGAAAGCTACCCTGTGTCTCCTCCTTCTTGAAAAGGTAGGTAATTCTGCTAGCTAAGGCTTGAGTATTATAGGATTTTTTTTAAAAAAAGGATCTTCCCAAATTGTCTACCCTTTGCAGCTGTTTTGTTTGCCTATAACTAGAGCAACTTAAGTCTTTACTCTTTATCCTCTCCCAAGAGAGTGTGGGCTGCTGGCAACTGCCTTTAAAAAGTTGGGTAACTCTACACTCATTCCAGGAAGAGATCTACTTCCTTTTGTTTGCAAAACAATAAAGTAGCTATCAAATATGTATTATAACCAGGTTCCCCATCTCAGCCTTCTTCTCCCTGGAAGAAGACCCCAAACATATTAAGTGGTATACAAGTACATTCACATAGCTCTCACCAAGTGGAGGAATCTGATGAGGAGCACAGTTTGTGTTAGAGCCATGCATACTGGACCAAGTCCAAGTGGTCACTGATTGGGCTTGGCTCAGAATCCCTCCAAGCCCAAGACCCTTGGATTCTATGGATCCGCCATGGGCAGGTGGTCCTGTGTCCATGGAGCACTGGGACATCACAGTGCTACATGGCGGGGGAACCGTCAAGTAAAGTGCGGTGGATTGCCTTAAAACAGGGGTGTGGAATTTGTTTTCATTTTAAAAAAAAACAGAAATAAAAGTCCTATTTTTGTTCTTGTTATTTCAATAAGAAAAAAGAAATGAAATCTTCTGATATTTTGAAATAAAACAAAAATTTCAGAATTAATTTTTTTTAAAATGTTGGGACATATTTCAGGATGTAACTTATATATTTTCTGTCTGATTTAAAATAATATTTGGCTATATTGACCCCTCACCCAAGGGATCATCACTGCCAAATGTCGTACGGACTGGATAAAGGGTCCTGATTTTATAAGAATCATGGTTCTTATAACTACTATGAAGAGCCTTGGGATTTCCATCTCTGCCCGCCTGCCTGAGTGAACTTTGCAAGCCGACTGCGTGACACCTGGGAGCCCCTTGCTTCCACGAGAGCTAGTGACACCTGTGTGAGGGCGCACCTGTCTGCACCTCTGCCCTGGGCTGGGGAACCCCGGCGGAACGCTTAAAGCTCTCACGGACCTCGGCGGCACCAGAGGCGCGCGTTGGGGCAGCGCGCCTAAGGGCTGCATGGGCAAGGGCGCGCCCTTGTGTGCGCGGCCCTAGGCACCGGCGAGGGCGGGTCTCTGTGTTGTTTGGGGTGGTAAACCCCCTACCTACAATTGGAACTTATAATTGATGGGAAGCAAGATACCAAGTTCTGTTTGGGGTGGGTTTCTTCACCTTTGTGGCTTCTTGGTATTCTCTCCCCTCGGCTTGAGCTTGAGTTATGTTGACTAGAAGGCGCACATGTGAGCGCAAGGATGTCCCTAAGGTCCATTTGTGTCCCAATGCTCCAGGACATCTCAAGAGGAAAGGGGAAGAAACCCCTTTTAGGCTCCATTTCTGTCCCTCTGCAAGGGGCTTGTTCCCTTTCCCAGTCTCAGTCTACAGTTTCACCTGTAGCCACCCTGCCCTGCTCAGAGGTATCGGATGATAAGTTGCTTATGACATCTCATTTGAACTTAAAGGACTGCCTACAGGAAAGGGGGGCAAACCAGCCAAGTCAGTTAAATATATCTTCCAGCACTATGCTTCAGAAAATGGCTGCCCAGTTGTTCATTATTATTAACTTACTTAAAGAGCAGGAATTACAGTGGGGGGCGGTAAATGATCTTGCTTATGAAATGAGAAACTTTAACCTCATTGGAATGCATTGGGGCAATCTGGGAGAGATCCTGAGCAAGGGGCTTGTACCCTGATGCAGGTTCCCTCTACCTTATAGGAAACAAAGGCGAGCCCATCAACAGGGGCATCTGTGTCTAAAAGATCTTTTGCCAGACCCCCTGATAATCGGTCGGAGTTGCAACATAAACCCAGGAGATGTAGATATGAGAGCCCAAGATTGGTTCAGAGAGTGCTTTCATTTCACATCAGGCCATTACCTAGTGGAATTTTACCATCCTGGAAATTCAAAAAGGATAGCCAGTTCCACTAGTCTTCCATTTTAGACAAATTTGTCCCCAGGCACCACATTGGCAATTACTGTGTATTGCCATCGCAAGGGAGACCCCAGCGTTTAATTATATATTTTTGTAATTCAAGTCTTATCTCCCATCTCTTGCCCAACATCCCCCTTTTTTTTCTCTTGGGGAGTACAGTTGGGGGAGGTTTTTGAGTATAGGGAGGAGGCAGCCCCTCCTCCAATGGAGCCCAGCTCCCAGGATTTCCAGTGGGATGGACCCCTCCTGGACTGCCCCCCAGGGAGGATGGTTGGGACTACTGTGTCCCATCTAGAAGAGGTAACAAACAGTACTATTTTTCCTCTTATAAGTGAAAGGTTGCGGAACATGGTGATGCAGGCGAGTGTCTGTTCATCTACCCAGACAAGGGTGGTAGAGGCTGAGGAACAGGCAGTGGTAAAGTCAGCAAGAGAGTTAGTAGCCCTTTCAGAGGAAATAGGAAACTTAGTAATGGAGACCAGTGAGAGCTTCTGTTTGGAGCCCCTAGTACCCACCCCACAACTAGATATTTCTACGTGACAGCTAGATTGCACGCAAGAGGGATAATCATGTCAGGTCATTGAGGAGCTGGGTGAGGACTTTGACGGGATTCAGGAGGGTGGGGATGACTTGGAGGCCTTGCCGGGAGCAGCTCAGAGAGTTTCTGCCCTTGTAATGCAGCGGGCCCCCTCCATACCTCAACCCCGGACTCAACTGGGCTTGTGCCAGGCATGACCAGCCCAGTGGCATGCTAGTCATCTCTCGGTCTGTTCTTGGAATGTTTCAGGCTGGCATGCCCATAAAGATCATGATGATTTTGTTGCCTTTGTTAGGCAACACCAGATTCTTCTGTTACAGGAGATCTGGGCTGTGGATCATATAGAATTCGAGGGCTATACTGTGGTTTCCCTACTGGCGGTTTCCTTAGCTGTCAGAGGCAGAGTGAGTGGGGGCCTAGTCTGCCTGGTAGTGGATAATGATCACCTGAGAATAGAGGCAGAATTTATACACCCTCCTTTCATGTTGGGACTGCTGTTAAAGCACGGGGTAGCTAGGTATTTGCTACTAGGTGTTTATATACCTCCGACCAACGCGGGTACTTTTAGAAGCCAGCTCTGGGTAGATTTAGAGAATGTTATAAGTGAGTTGCTAATTAAATATCCCAATACCCCGTGTTTGGTCATGGGAGACTTTAATGCCAGGATAGGGTCAGGAGGTAGCATCTTAGCCCCGTATATGGGGAAGTTATCTGAAAATTCACATGCATTCTGCATGCAAGCAACGGTTTCCAAAGACCCTAAGCTTAATTCCTCTGGCATAAGGTTTGCCCAGTTGGTGGTGGGCCTAAATCTTTCTATCCTGAATGGTACAGGATACTTGGACCCAATGGGCAAGTTCACCTTTCTAGGAGGGCAGGATAGCAGTGTGGTGGACTATGTGTTAGTCTCACCCGAGGTTTTTGACTCCTTGGTCACCTTTGAGGTAGCTCTTGTCACAGTATTGGATCATCTCCCACTGGTTACGTGCTTGGCCGTACCAAAGGATACTGGATGCAAGGAGGAGTTGCCATTAAAGGTTAGTAACATCCCTTTGTTTAAATATCAAAGGTGGGCAGAAAGTGTGGCCTCAGCCTGGAGGGTTACTTTGGGTTCTGGCGATCTTATAGAAGTTAGGGATCAGTTAACATCAGGGTTAGATGAGGTAGAGGAGGTTGAGCTATATAATAGGCTAATACTCCAACTCCAGCGACAAGGCCTTGAGATGCTTGGGAAGAACTTCTCCAGGCCCTCCCATTTACTGGGCCAAAAATGGTTTGACGCAGAATGCCGAAGAGCTAGGTTGAAACTTCATGGGATTTATAGGGATTATAGAGTCTCTTTCCCTGGCCCAGTATCTTCAGGAGAAAAGAATATACAGGGACCTTATTAAGTTGAAAAAGAGAGCACATGGTGATAGGATGTGGCAGGATCCCTTGTAGCAAGTAGTTCAAATGACATCAAGACCTTTTGGCGAATTGTGAACGATGCTACGTCTCCTCCAAGAGTAGCTCAGCCTATACCGATCGCACTCGCAAGTTGGGTCGATTTCATCGAGATGTCCCAGATAGGCCAGATTGAGAGGGAAAGCCTAGATCTACCCGGGCTTGGTTCCATGCAGCATATTAGCCTGAAATAGCTCCTGGTCTCAGAGGAAGAGTTAGGGCAAATAGTCAAGACTTTTCGCAATGGCAAAGCACTTGGGCCGGATTTAATTCCAATTGAGGCCATTAAAGGGAATTTGGAGTGGTGGCTCCCAGTGCTGGCTAAGCTATTCACCAGAATTAATAACACAGGAACCCTACCTAATGGTTGAACCCGAGCTGTAGTGGTCCCTATTTACAAGAAGGGGCAGAGGTTGGATCTGGCTAACTATAGGGAAATCAGCCTGATTAGTGTCGTGAGTAAAATTTATGCCAAGCTCCTTCTTGCTAGGCTAATGGAGTGGATGGAGTATAATCAGATAATCCACCCCAAGCAAGCAGGGTTTCTTAGGGGCAGAGTGACTTTAGATCACTGCCTGGTGCTCCACCACTTGTTGGAAAAGTATAGAGCTGCCAGTGGAAAGCTATATGCTGCCTTCCTAGATCTGAACGCGGCATTTGATACAATCAATCAGCCCCATCTTTGGGCCAAGTTGACTGCCCTTGGAATTGAGCCCAGGTTGTTTCTACTTATTCGGGCCCTGTACGCAGATACGTCGATGGCAGTTAAGATCAATCTGGAGGGTCATCTAACGCCAGATATTTTGGTTAAGCAAGGGGTAAAACAGGGATGCATTCTTGTGCCTGCCCTGTTTAACTTATTCATAAATGACTTCATTCCAGGCACAAGACAGGTGAGATACTTTTCCCTGAAATTGGCATCTAGACCCATTGGTTCCCTCTTTTACGCTGATGACATGGTCTTGTTATCACAAACCTAGGTCGGGCTGCGGAGACAGTTCTCGGCCTTCATTGACTATTGTTGTGATAATTGTTTAACGATTAATTGTGCCAAATCCAATGTAGTGGTATTTGTCCAGAGTAGAAGGGTCTACCAGTCGGTAGTGGACGGGCTGTGCTTCCAGCAAACAAAGGGTTGTAAGTATTTGGGAGTGAACTTTGTGACCACTGGACAGTGGACAGAGCATATAGCCAGGACAGAGGTGACAGCTAAAAGTCAACTAGCGGCAATCTTAAGACTCTTTGCCGGGACAGGGAGGAGAAATCTAGCTGTGGCCATTAAGGTATTAGAGGCAAAGGTTAACCCGTCTCTTTTGTATGGTGCTGTATTATGGGCCCCTCTATGGGGTAAAAGCCTAAATTCTCTTGAAACTAGGTTCTTGACCTCCCTTACTAATCTACCTAAGGGAACTCTGATTGCCGCTATCCGTCTGGAGGTGGGTACCCGAGGATGGACAGCACTTGCATGGGAACAGGCGGCCCTTTTTTGGCTTAAGGCTATTAGAGCCTGTCCAGATAACTTGCTTTATGATGTCTTTTTAGACTCATTTATTAGTCTTCGGCACCAGGCCATTATTTATTTATTTATTTATTTATTTATTTATTAAATTTGTACCCCTCCCCTCCTGAAACACAGCTCGGGGCGGCTGTGGACCATTTAGTCCTTAGCGACTAAAACTTATGAAGTAGCCAAGCAGGAGATTATTACCCATTTTCGGGATATAGACCGACAGGAGGACTTGATGTTGGTGGCACGATCCCACCATTTGGTGGGTTATGCCTCATGGGTTCCTCAGCTGGGCACTGGGGCAAGTTATATTGGTTCGGCCGCAACCTATAGGGAAAAGTACTTATTCCTCTCTGCTAGGGTAAATGCCCTGCCTACCAAGGTTTTTGAGGGACGAGTAGCCAAGATTCCCTACCGGGACCATTTATGACCTTTTGATAATGTGGCCGTGGAGTCTATGCACCACGTTTTATTTGAGTGTCACTTGTATGATGTAATACGCACTGAGATACTACACTCCTTTATTGAGAAATTCCATGGGGCAACAAATTTATTCTTGACACAAATGGCTCTCGATACAGATCCTGAGGTAACCTCATGCATTATGAGATTTTTTGCTGCTAGCAATGGGCTTAAGAGGAAAGTTTCTTGAATTTAAGCCTTTGACAGAGTTGGAATGAAAGCTTTCCCACTGGACTGTAAGTTTCTCTTTTGTAATTTTTATATTATTTTAAATTCAGTAATCATTGGGTTATATATTGTAAGTGCTAAGATATATCATACCTTGTTTATCAAGGCTGGAAAAGGGATGTAGTGCAAGATAAATTGTTTATTCATTTGTTTAGCAATCATTTTATTTAGATGTGGCGGGACCAAGGGATCAAGTGATTCCCAATTTTGCCATTTTTGGCATGGGTTTGATATGTTTGTTGATTCCTTGTATGTTGTTTATATCTTTGTTTTTGTACTGTGGCAATGATCTAAGATCACGTCCAATAAATTGAACTAAACTGGTTTGGGATGCATTTATGGCTGTAATGTCTTTGACCCCCCCTTCCAATTTGGATGCAATTTGTAAATATTATACTACTCATCCAAGGGACCACCCCTGGCAAATTTAATAAAGATTGAATAATCCATTCCTGTATTATAAGCAATGTAGGTTTTGTGGCTTGCATACACATTTCCAGCTGTAACGTCTTTAAGAACATAAGAAGTGCCATACTGGGTCAGACCAACAGTCCATTGAGCCCAGCATCCTGTCTCGGACAGTGGTCAAACATGGGGGCCTGGGAGAAGCACCCAACAGGTCACCGTGCTATCCATTCCATGTGGGTCATCCCCAGGCTCCCGACAGTAAAGGGTTTTGTTCCTGAATCCTATCTGGCTAATAGCTGCTAATGGACCTATCTTCCAGAAACTTGTCCAAACCTCTTTTAAACTCAGCTATACTGCTGGCCTTGACCACCTCCTCTGGCAGTAAATTCCACAACCTAATTGTACGCTGAGTGAAAAAATACTTTCTTTTGTTTGTTTTTACTCTGCCACCTGTGAGTTTCATGGAGTGTCCCCTAGTTTTAGTACTAGTTGAGAGGGTAAATAACCGTTCCCTGTTTACAAGTTCCACACCACTCATGATTTTATAGACCTCTATCATATCTCCTCTCAGCCGTCTCTTTTCCATGCTGAAGAGTCCCAACCTACCAAGCCTCTCCTCATACAGGTGCTGTTCCATACCCTGGATCATTTTGTTGCCCTTCTCTGTACCTTTTATAGTTCCCGAGGAGAAACCACAAAACCTACATTGCTTATAAGACAGGAACTGATTATTCAATCTTTATTAAATTATTCAATCTTTATTAAATCAAACCATGATTCTTATAGATGATTCTTTGTTTCCCATCCATTGTGTATGAAATTTGGATGGAGTGTACCCCTCATAAAGGTTGAAAGTCCCTGATTTTATAAGCAATTGAACATTTGTGATTTTAACAGGAGTCATGCAAATACTAGTCCCGAAAGTTTGGGAACAAAAACAAAAATTTCAGGACATAACCCAGATTTCAGGCAGCAAGGACGTCTGCCAGAAATCAAGAAACATGACTGACACCATCCAGGCTGGCCAACTGGCATCCCAAACACATCCTGCAGCATAGAAGATATAAGAATCCTTTATTAGCTTTTTCATAAGGAGATGCTTCCAACTTGCCAGTAACAAAAGGGAAGGTTGCAGTGGGCACAGCACAGGATGAGGATACATGACTGACATTTCTGCTGGCCAACTGGAATCACAAACCCATCTTGTACCACTCTGACAAACATACGAGAATACCTAAGAACATAAGAACATAAGTAGTACCATACTGAGTCATACCAATGGTCCATCAAGCCCAGCATCCTGTCCTCTGACAGTGGCCAATATCGACAGCATGGGAGAAGAACCAACAGACACAATGGGCAATCCATTCCCCGTTGTTCACTCTCAGCTTCCAACAGTACGAAGTTTATCCTGTAAGCTACTTGGCTAATAGTCATTAATGGACCTACTCTCCAAGAACTTATCAAGTCCTTTTTAAAACCCAGCTATACTTCTGGCCTTGACAATGTCCTCTGGTAACAAATTCCCTAAGTTAATTATGCATTGAGTGAAAAAGTACTTCCTTTTATTTGTTTTAAATCTGCCGGCAGCTAGTTTAATGGAGTGCCCCCTAGTTCTCGTACTATTTGGGAGGGTAAATAACCATTCTCTATCTACTCGTTCTACACCAGTCAAGATTTTATAAACCCAACCTCTATCATGTCCCCTCTCCGTCTTCTCTTCTCTAAGCTGAAGAGACCCAGCTTGTCAAGCCTCTCTTTGTACGGAAGCCGTTCCATATCCTTTATCATTCTTGTTGCCCTTCTCTGTACCTTTTCTAGTTCAGCTATGTCTTTTTTGAGGTGGGGCAAACAGAACTGCACATGCACACCATATTCCAAGTGTGGTTGCACCGTTGATTTGGATGGTTCCCCTAGAATAGTCTGTCCTTCCTTTTTACCTACCTCTTTTAAATTGTTTGAAATTGATTTTATATTGTTTTCTATTGTGGTTTAGGATTGTAAAGCAGTCCAAGTGCCATGCAAAGGCAGCGGTGCATTATAAAATAAAATGAATAATTAATTATTATTATTATTAATTATTAATTGTTAATTCCCTTACTAATTCCTGAATCTGGCTCAAAAATCCAGTGTCCCTACCCTCAAGCATAAAAGAATGAGATGAGGGAAAGGGAGAAGAGATGAGTGCATGCACTCAAGGACAGGGGGATGGATCCACGGCATTGGTCTGTGATCTGGACTCTTCCTCATCCTTTTTCCATCAAGCCCACAGCCCTTTAAGCAACCCTTCCCACAACTCTAGCCCACAGAGATTGTATCAATTTTCAAAGAGGATCCTGGGAGGGAAAATGTTCCCCACCCCTCCGCTATGCTGTCAAACTAAATTCATCATTTTGTAGGAAGGAGTACTCTGCTCTATTGACAATGTACACTGCAGACACTACACCCATGGCTCTCAGTTACCTATGAAAAGAAATTATGCCTGGTTTAAAAAAGAAATGTGAAATTGTTCTGGTGAGGCAGAATTTATTCAGCAGATTCTGCATGCAAACTGTGAAACGTGATAGGCTCTATGAATCGATTGACTTTCAGGAATATGCAACAGAACACAAGATGTTGACTAATGCAAGACTTTGGCATTTAACAAATCTAAAGGGAGTAAGGATCTATTTAATAAATCCATCCAGGTCAATTAATACTTCCCATTTTTTAAAACAAGCTTTTGAAGTTTTTCATATAATGGTGCCCAAATCTATTTTCCATCCTCCTTCAGAATTACAATTTGTGTAAAGCAGCATGCCAGGCGGTAGCTTGATCGGGCTTGGAAGGCTACAAAATGAATGAAGGAAGTCAAGAAACCTAAATAAATTCAAACCCTGTTTGTACATATGAGTCTAGATTTTCTTTCATTTTCAGATATCCTCTCCTTTACAATAGATTGGATCCTTTGCCATGGTCTTAATTAGTTATTACTGTGTATTACAGTAGGGTCTAGAATAGAGCTAAAATGAGTATCCACAAAGCAAGTGTGTGTACCAGTCTACATTACAGTAACCGACCCAATAACATTGGGTACTAAATGATACCCAACTAATGCCTGATGAGCTACATGGTTTACCTATTTCTGTACTACTGATTTTCCAACTTACAGTACTGATTTTTCTGCGTTCTTGTACTGTTTTTACCATTTTCTGATTGGTGAAACAGTAAATCGGTAACTTGGTGGCGGTAATACTCATTTTTTCAAGTGATTGGGTGCCTGGCTCAGTACTCAGGTACTGATCAGGCACTTGACAGACCTCTCAATAATGCAGGGATTAACAAGGGGTAGCAAATGTGCTACCTATTCCAACTCTGGTCTAGAGCATCTGTAGCAGGATGAGTTGAGTCTGAAGGAATTTATGTGCTCAGCTCCTCTGTTCCTGGCCAAATCACCCCAGCTGAATGGATTTTTTTGAACTGTCAAAGGGAAGCTGATTGTGGGCAGCTGGAGCTGAAGTAGGTCAGCTGATGTCAGTCTGTACAAAAAAGCCCAGGATTTAACCTAAGAGAGCAGAACACCAGGGAAGTCTGGAGAACACAACTGAGTTCTAGGAAAGTTCCTCTAGTCAGGGAATGAGCTTAAGAGAAGAAACCTGAGGGAATGGTCTGTTCTGTAAACAGTCTGGGGAGTTTGGGACATAGAGACACCAATCAAAATTGTTTTTCTATGTTTCCCTTTGTTTTGACCAAGTTGCAGCTGGACTGCAGATTAGTAAAGGAATCTGCGTAACAGCCAATGAGTAACAAGGAAGTACAAGGAAAATGGAGTGCAAGAAATTATTTTTTATTTTATATATTTTATTTAACACATTTTATTACCCCACCCATCCTGCTCCAGGCAGCTTGGGGTGGCTTACACATAAAAACAATAAAACAGCTAAAACAGCACAATAAAAGAGAAAGCAAAAAAATAGATCTCCCTACCCCCTTCTTAACCCACAAACCCTCACCCTAAACCCCATCTCCCCCACCAAACGTCTGGTGGAACAGCCAGGTCTTAGTCATACACCGAAAGGAAGGGAAGTCCGGGGCCCTCCGGGCCTCCACTGGGAGGGAATTCCACAGCCGAGGTGCAGCCACTGAGGAAGCCCTCTCCATAGTGGCCACCTGGGTCATGCAGAGGACCTCAAGGAGAGCACTCCTGACCAACCACAGGGGACACTCCAGAGAAAGGAGAGTGAGGCGATCCTGTAGGTAAGTCAGGCCAAGGCTGTATAGGGCTTTATAGGTTAACACCAACTCTTTGAACTGGGCCCAGAAGACTATAAGAAGCCAGTGCAGAGCATACAGCACCGGTGTAAAGTGCTCATGGTGGCCCAATACCGTAAGGATACAGGACACAGCATTCTGCACTAGCTGTAGTCTCTGGACTGTCACCACGGCCCCACGTAGAGCGTGTTACAATAGTCTAATCTCAAGGTAATGAAAGTATGGATGATGGTGGCCACATCACTATCTGAAACATACGTCCGAAGCTGATGCACCAGATGTAAATGGTGAAATGCACGCCTCACTACCGACCCCAACTGGAGATCCATGTGGAGCTGTGGGTCGAGGCGCATGCCCAGACTGCGAACCTGGGGAACCAATGGAGGGAGAACCCCATCGATGACAGGGGCTATCATATCCACCGCCTTACCCACCAACATCACTTCCATCTTGTTGGGATTCAACTTCAGTTGGCTCACCCTCATCCAGCCCCAAACAGCTGCCAGACTCCAGGTAAGCACTGGGACTGCTGGGTCTGGGTTGGATGAAAAAGAGAGTTAGAGTTGGGTTTCATCAGCATATTGATGACACCACACCCCATATCATTTCACAACCTCCCCGAGTGTCTGCATATACACGTTGAACAGGAGAGGGGACAAGGTGGAACCTTGCGGGACACTACATGTGAGGTCTTGGGGCGACAAAGAGCAATCCCTGAGCACCACACGCTGAGTTCTTCTGGCCAGGAAAGAGTGGAACCACTCAAGAATGATTCTGCCCACCCTGGCTCAGTCCCGCAGGCAAGTCACCAACATCTCATGGTCAACGGTATCAAAAGCAGCCGACAGATCTAACAGAGTTAGCAGGGTCAAACGATCATGGTCCAAATCATGGAGGAGATTGTTGACCAAAGCCAGAAGTGCAGTTTCAGTGCTATAGCCCGGACGAAAGCCGGACTGCGAAGGATCCAGATAGCTGGTGTGGTTGAGATGCTCCTGCAGCTGCTGGGCCACAACCCACTCAATAATCTTCCCTAAAAAGGATAGGTTAGAGACTGGCCAATAACTGGCAAGGGAGTCAATGTCAAGTGATGATTTTTTGAGCAGAGGCCGCACTACTGCCTTCTTGAGGCAGCCTGGCACTCTGCCCTCCTGAAGGGAGGCATTGACCACCCCCGCCAGCAATGGCCTCAACATCTCCTGGCTGGCTTTAAGCAGCCAGGATGGACATGGGTCAAGTTCACAAAAGGTGGCTCGAACTGCTCCAAAAACATTCCCCACCTTGGTGGACGACACCCACCAAAAGTGATCCCATGAACCGGACATGGTGGAATGTGGTACCCACTGGCAATGTGGTATTGTGTCAGTATTACTTCTCAGGATTTGAAATGGATGGCAAAATGGTAAACCATGAAATGGTAAATGGGATCCCCATAAGCAGAAAGTCAGGAAATTGAAAAAGGAAATGTTGATTGAAAAATTAACAAGCACCAAGAGTTCTCGATTCGACCAAGATTGTATCAGGAACCAGGATTTTCACAAGTTTTCCTGTTTTGGTGAAATCTAATTTCAGCCCTACTCAGGATGAAAGTCAGTCTTTAGATGTGAGAAACCTGGTCTCAAACTGGCATCCCTGGTGTTTTGGGGGCACTTGCCGGGTGCACCATACCATTTCTCTGCTATGCCTTGACCTTGGAGCTGCCTTGAAAGCCCTTATGTTCCTCACATGCAACAGTCACCTTGCCTGCTGATTGGCTGGCTGTACAAAAATCTGCCCAACAGGAACAGAAAGTTGGGTGTACAAATGCTCCTTCTTGTGCCTGATCCTGCCTGTGTCCTCTTTGTGCATTCCTGCTCCTGCCTGCACCTGCTCCTAACCTGAGTCTGTTCCTGTCCCAGAAGTCCCTCTAGCCTTCCAGTCCTGCGCCTGTCCTGCCTGATTCTGCTCAGACTCTTCTCTGGATCTGATACTGCTGCTATTCTGCTGGACCTAATTCTGTAAGGTATGTGAAGGTCCTGGAGGTACCCTGACATTAGGGTTGTTTAGAATGCAACCTTCATCAAGGACAGATTTTAATATATGTGTTAACTGGCGTGTTTTTTTGCATGGGAAAAGCATCTGCTGCTGAGTCCTGTTATAGGGGAGCTACTGGCCCAGATGGGTCACCGGTCTGATCTAAGCTTACTGTATGCCACACGTTTGAATACAGTACTTGAAACTTTTCAATCCCTGATAAGATCACAGTCTAAAGACTAAGACCTTCATACACTTCCACATTTAGCTTTAAGCTAGTAACCCCACTGAAGACGATCGGACAATTTCCATGCTTAAAAGTGAGCGTAACACAAACGAATTTGGGGTTGAGCAGGTGAGATGCAACCAGGGTGGGCAAAGGAGTATTATAACACCACTGTCTATTTTCCTTACTGACCCTTTGCCCTTAATGTCCTTGAAAGATGTCTTAAACTAACCCTTCATCTGACACCACCCTTTCTCGCATAATTTTCCAGCCTTGTGCCTTAATTTGAGATCTTGCCATTGTCTCTTTCTGCCTGCTGTTTACTCCCTCATAGCTGTCTCCTTTATTGCCTTTAAATTACTTTTTGCAGGTCTTGCTTTATATTCTCCTTTATGTTCAGAGCATATTTATTGCTTGAGGAAATTAACACCCCTTAGGTATCCATTCATTTATCTTCCAAAATCTAATAATCCCCCATTGTGTCCCTTGCTTTCTCTGTTTTGCTTCTACTCAGCACTTTCTCCAGTCTTGAAAAAATTAGCTTTGCTGAATGTCAGGCTCCTTCCCTTTTTCCCCTTTCTCTCTTCATTGCTTTAATTTTACTTATACAATGGGGAGTCACACAATGGGTGTTTTTACACACACATTTCTCCTGCATGTTTGCTGTTACATCCTGAACTTTCTGTGTGTCTAAATCACTCACCCAGATCTTAAACATCAAGCTCTTTGAACTTCTGCATAGAACTTCTACCAAAACATTTGTGTGTAAAAGTTTCACCAGGTAAACTGCTTTGCTCCAGGCAGCTGTGGTCACTTGGTTTCCATAGCAGCCCCTCACGTCTACAGCTGAGGCTACTTTAAGCTGCTTCAGGGCAGTGTTTGTGTGAAGAATGCATCGGAACTTACTTGTCAACTATAAACCCAGAAGATTGAAAGACCAGCACTTTAAGGTGTGTATAAAAATGCCCAATAACAACATTAAACCAGTGGTAGGGATAGGGAACCTCCAACACCCGGTGGTTAATTTGTCACTTGTATGCACCTTCTGTCTGAACTTTGTTGGTTCCCCCACACTTACGTTGACTTTGGCCCATCGTCTACTTCTCAGCAGCCTGCAACTGACTTGCCAGCTTCTGGAGTTCTTTCATAGCACCACAAATCATTCCTGGTATAACCTCTCCCTGCTGGATGCTTCCCATCCCTAGTATACAGCACTCCCAAAGTGGATGTGTGCATCTTTTGGAATGCTCTATGTAGGAGCAGGACCCCAGTTGGTTTTTCCCTGGCATGGGCGTGCCCTCTCCCTGCCATGGGACGATTTGGCCTGAAGAGCCTCAGGACAGAGCAGATCAGACTGGCGTGAGTGGTGCAATTTCCACACTGGCATTAAACAGCCACCCAATAGTAAATCACCATGCTTCTGGGATATGAGTGTTTTTAGACAGATGAGCTGCCTTGGTGTTGGATACACCAGCCCTCTTCACCCCTAGGTGGCCCATCTGTCTAAATGCAGCCCCGTCAGATATGCAGGTGGAGCAGGCTGTGCCTGCTCTGGGGTTCGCCCGCCAGTAGATTGGGCAGGCAAATCCTGGGGCACCAGCCCAGAGTAGAGCTGCTGTCCCTCCGACGGAGGATACCCGCACTGCAGTTCTGTTTCTAGTCAGCAGTTGTTTCAGGCACCACAATAGAGTTGTGGCTAGGTGATTACCTGCAACTCTATGGTGGGGGCAGGGGGAGAAGAGACATGACTTTGAGTGGGTGGACCACAGGCTGGGGAACGCAGTGGGTTAATCTAAAGTAGGGATGTGCGAACAGAACCGAGTTCAGAAATTCGGTTGGGTTCAAAAATCGAGTTCGATTCAGAAGTTCGGTTCAGTCGACAGAAGTTGTCGAGTTAGGTAAAATTACAAACTTCTGAACCGAGTTCGTACATTCAGAACGGGTGTTTTAAGCTGTTTTTGGCCTTCCGAACTGGTTCAGATTCAACCGAACAGTTCGGTCGACTTCGAGTTCAGTTCGGAAGTTTGGTTCGGTTGACCGAACTAGTTGAGTTTGGTCCGAACTCTGAACTTCTGAACCGCGTTCGCACATCCCTAATCTAAAGCCGACCCAGGTCGGGATGGGTGCAGGCGGACATGAGGGTGCACCTCCGGAGAAGCTCTAGGGTGGGCTGCTTCCACATCTGTCTAGAATCACCCAATGTCTTTCCAAAGACAGTGTAAACATACTCACCTTGAAGCAACCAGACAGATAACTTTGTTCATCAAAATTAAATTGCTCCAGGGCAATGAAGTTAGAAAAGAGGGAAAAGATAAACTTTCATTTTCTTGGAGCCTAGCTGCTTTGAGCCAGGCATTTCATGCCATTACACCATCTGTGCACGAGAAAGCAAGATGCTGTCTGAACTGTTTGTGCCATAGAAAACTGCCGCAGCTCTTTGCCAACCAGCAATTTGACCGTCTGGCCATTCTTCCAGGTTTTGTAAGCCTTCTATGTCCAAACCCTCCCTCAAGACCCCTAAATACAGTAAATGGTTACAACATTTCTCTGCCCATGCACCTCTGTGATATTCAAGATATTAAGCACACAACAAGTGCCATGTTGGGTCAGACCAATGGTCCATCCATCCCAACATCTTTTGTCTGATAACATCCATCCACAATGTAGTGATCCATTCACTGCTATTTACTCCCAGCCCCTGACAGTCAAAAGTTACATCTCTCCAACCAAGATGATATTGTCTATGAGAAACCAAAGTGCAGAAGAGCTCCAGTGAACAACTGTGCAGTTGGCACCTGTTGGACCGAATTGATTTTATATTTGATTTAATGCTCACACCCTATCTGTAATATCCACCAGTGGCAGCTGGTGGGTTCTAAGGCTGGTGGGGTGCAGGGTGGGGCCAGAATTGGGTATGGTGTAGCTAACAATAGGCGGAAATGTGGAAATTTACAGCCTCGGTTCCCCATCTGTAAAATGGGAATCAGTGTGTGTGTCTCTCCCTGTGCTCCCTTCATCCATGTTATTATTATTATTATTATTATAAACATTTATATAGTGCCAGACGTGTGACCTGGTGCTGTACAAAACATAGAAATAGACGCGGTCCCTACCTGTGGCTTACAATCTAAAAGACAAGGAGGGGGAGACAGGGAGAGGGGACAGGGGGAGAAACAGGGGAGAAAACTAACAAACATTCAAGCGGATGCAAAGTCTCAGGTGCGTCTGCTTGGCTTGGTTACAGTCAGGTTGGTTGCAGCAGTCTGCCGAGGAGGGCAGACAGTAGGTATATGGGAACTACTAGCAGGCATTGGGAAAGGCAGCAAGGAAAAAGTGGGTCTTGAGGAGGGATTTGAAGGAGTGGAGGGAGGAGGCAAGGCGGATGTGGGTAGGGAGGGAGTTCCAGGCATGGGGGGCAGCGAGGGAGAAGGGTCGAAGGCGGTTAGGTGAGCAGGAGAAACGAGGGAGAGTGAGGGAGGGGACAGAGGAAGAGCAGAGAGCACGTGCTGGAGTGTGTAGGGAGATTAGGTCTGAGAGGTAGGGAGGAGCTTGGTTGTGGAGTGTTTTGAACATGAGTACCAGGAGTTTAAACAGGATACGTTCAGGAAGGGGGAGCCAGTGAAG
>QEPC01012785.1:407664-458757 GCA_003113815.1 Sphenodon punctatus
GGGGATTGGCGTCCAGACGTTACTTTTGCTTGGTTCCCTGTGGGGGTTCCTTTGACCACGCTTCCCGGGACCTTCCCCCGGCTAGCCCGGGAAGCGTGGTTGAACCTGACCCCATGTGGGTATTGAGCGTGATGAACATCTGGCGCGCGCCGTTCAGACGTTCAGGGCCCTTTGGCCCCGCGGGGGGGTTGAGCGTGGTTCAGTGTGGTTCACCGTGATCTCGTAATGTCTGAAATCACCCATGATGGGAGCTGGGGGAAATCAATAGGGAATGAATCCCCCAGTGTGACCTGTTGGGTGCTTCTCCCAAGCCACTGTGATTGGCCACTGTCGTAGACAGGATACTGGGCTAGATGGACTATTGTTCTGACCCAGTATGGCACTTCTTATTTTCTTATGGCCATTTTAATCAAATCAAATCAAATGTTATTGTTGTTTTAACCCCAAGGGCATAACATACAAAATTCAAGATGCATAGTACAAAATAAACAATAAAACTTGTCAAAAATGACAATATAATAATACAACATAATCCATAATTAAAACTGTCCCCTTTAAAGGGGACCATAACCCACACATTCCCCACATATTTGTGCTTATTGTTTCTACTAACATGAGTACTGGTAGAGCAAGGCAACCATAACTTTGCCAAAATTCTCATACATGTCCTTTCAGGACTTGACTTGCCCTTCCCGGGGCTTATGGCAGCGACACTCGACCCCTGTACATAATCCCCCTAGGCATTCCTACTACCTTCCTTATCTCTTCCGGCACTTCCAGCACTTCTAGCAGGGGGCCATTCCGTCCCTACATGTTGGGATATATACTTTGTGTATATCACCCTACACTTATCTTATGCTAGTTCTTATATGGGCATCAAATAGATTTCCCCTTGTAAATATCATATGACCCCAAGCTCCTCATGCTGCATACATTTTGATCTCACCTTAGCACACCTTTCCGCAAAAACTGCCACCTGTTTTGTCCTATGGGGGTCCTGATCACCCAACAACCAGCTGAGCTGTCTGATTGTGGTCCAATCATACCCCATCCCTAGCCTTGACCATAGTCCTGTCCGCAAATGATCATATAGAGGACATCACAGTAAATAATGGCCAAGATCCTCTATCTGTCTCCCCCAAGGACACCATCTCTCCTCCACTGGGGTCCCCTGGTAATGCCCTACAGTTACCGCTGTTTTTATTGTGTGCAGCCTGAGGGTACTGAATCTATATTTCAGGTTAGGGTCCATATGAGAGTATAAATACATCACTCCAGACCGCTGAGGCATAATATATTTGTAGAATGGTGCCATCCTGGATGTTGAAGATCCTGCTCTAAGTTGTTGCCTGTCTATATCCATGAGCCGTACTTTTAATCGACTTATCACTCGCCTGCTAGTATCGTTCTGGAAGTATAACTCGGAAAAACCTAATCTCGCTAACCGACCTAGCACCCCCTTGCGCCAAGGGTCGCATCCCACTTCCTCTGTAACTTTTTCAGTCCAGGCGCGATCGAGCAATGATCCCACAGGCGCATCACGCAGCTTGGCCCAAAATACCAGGAGTCTTTGGTCTATTAAAGCAGTCAAAGAGGGGCATCCTATTTCCGTTAATAACATGGGCATACTTGTGGACTGCGGGCACTTGAGTAATTTCCTCCAAAATTGGTTAATAACTGGTTGTAATAACCGTGCTGTGTCCACATCCACTCCCCACACATGAGCCCCATATAAGAGGCATGAGAGTACCTTTGCCTCAAAAATCTGCCAGGCCATCTTAACTGTCATCTGGCCTTGAGCATAGAAAAAACATATAATGGCTCCTGCCTCCACTCCTGCCACCTCTTTGACAGCCCGAACTTGGGATTGCCACCGACAGTTCCCCACTATCTTGGCCCATTAAATACTTATAGTATCGAACCTGTTCCAGGCCTCGCCCCCGTAGGTGCCAATCATACTTCTTGTTCTGAGCTCCCACCACCATAATCTTGGTTTTCCCATAATTTATTTTAAGATTTTTCAGATCGCATCTATCCTCAAAATCCCGTAATGCTCTCCAAAGTCCCACCCTTGATAAGGCGATGAGGACGGCATCATCCGCATACATCAATAGAAATAACTTCCTTCCCCCAATGTTAGGCGGATGATACCTCTCCACATCTCGATGCTCTAATATCAATGGGTTGGCATATATCTTAAACATCAGGGGGGCAAGCAGGCAACCCTGCCTGACACCCCTAAACGTCTGTACATAATCCGACAGTCTGCCTTCTGGTGGCATTCTTACCTGTAGACCGGTGTCTGAGTATAAGGCTCTGATCAGTGCTAATAGCCTCAGATCAACCTTGAGGCAGGATGGCCATTTTAAAGAAAAGCCAGAGGTAACTCAGCCATGCCCACTTGGACCCACAAAATGGCCTCTCTATATGCCTAGGAGAGAGCATCGGGGAAGGAGCGTGCAGCTCCATCATGCACACGCTAGTAGCACACAGCAAGTAAAAGAAAGTCATCTTAAATTTGTTCAACAAAGAAAGCCACAACCAAGACACATGCAGAGTGCAGAAGAACCCAACAAGGTGTAAAATGCACCCCATAAATGTAGCATGAGGTTTCCCCCAGAACCCGGTTCCCAATCATACTGCACAGAGATTCTTCTTCTCAAGCCACCAGGCAGGTAAATTTAAATACAGCTCCTGATTAGCCCGAACATGTGGCCTTCTTGTAAAAAAATAAATAATCCCACATCCCACCTACACACGACCAAACTGCAAAGGAACCATTTTAAAATGCTTTGCAGCAAAAAATTCAAGAGAACCCGTGCGCCAATTCCCCCCTTCCCCCTCCAAATAAGAAAGCAGAAAATATGGGTGGAATGGAAAACAGGCCCACTGACCACCAGGCCCATAAAGATGAGTCAGTAAATCTAAGGCTTAAGCAGATTGGGTTCAGGGCAAGCAAAGGGTCTCAGACAGGGCACCAGGCAAAGGGGATTTCCAGTCTCTTTGTTCTTACCAGGTTTCTCTCTAAGCTCTGCAGTCGCTGTGGTATGATGTCCCTCAGAAACACTGGCACAATGATGCATGTGGCTGGGACTGACCGGGTGTGTGCAGCGGCACAGCCTCTCCCCAGGCTCCTCACTGACTCTTCAGAGTCCGTTCAGTGACTGGCTGGCTGAAACCGGCCCCACACCCGAGCCTCCCTCCCTGACCGGCTCCCCCCAAATACTGAGTGTCTGAGATGAGCAGCATTCATTACCACCCAACCACCATCTTTTTGGCTGTGTTCCACTAATCTTTGGGCTAAGGTCCACTAATGGGGCCCAACAAGCCCCTCCTCCCTGCCCCCTCATTGAGAGAGTCATGCAGCAACAGGACGGCACCCAGCACATACGCACTCTCTCTATGCTGAGGTGTCATGATGGGCCAGCCCCCTTGCTAGCTCCCCCTCAAACGTCTGGCTGGGAGGCAGGGAGAAAGGCACGTGTTGGCCGCACCACTGAGACTCGCACCACTCCCGCAACCCCACCTCTCCTCTTTCGCACGCTGTAGTGACCGGCGTGCCCTCAGCCAGGAGGAAGGGGAGAGTCAGAAATGTGCCGCAGTGACTGAGAGTTTGGGTGTATGTGCAGGAGGCACTCGGCTCTCTCACTTATGCGTTTGAACTGTGAGAGAAAAGCGGCTGCCGCAAGCGGCCGGAAAGTGCCTGTCTCCTCCTCAGAGGCTCAGAGCAGGACCTGGGAACAGCCAAAAAATTAACAAGTGGCTTAGATCTGAGCTGAGGCGGCCCCAAGGCAGCCAGGGACTGAGCTGCCCATTCATAGAAACCGCCGACCTTTCTATAATGTACATGCCCATTTTTCATTCCTGAAAGTCGGAGACATTTTGTCTGCCATAACCTTGCTTCATTCCTCCCTGTTTTAGATTACGCTGCTGCATTGTAGTGTCCCACTCCAGTTCAGGCTTCCAAATCCTCTGTTCCTCATCGGGGAGGATAAACGCTTGACTTCCTACTACCATCCATTCTCCTTAGATCACAGAGTTCACGAGGCTGCCTGCTCTGGTGCCATGAGCACAGTATGTAAGACTGCACCTTTTAATGGTATTTATGAATTCTTCAGTGACTGAATTATGAACTCTACCTTCACCTTAAAGCGTGCTTATGTCTAAAACAGGAAGGAAAATCTTCCACAGTTAAAATCAATGGGAGTTTTGCCATTGATTTCAGTGATGGGGAACTGCAGCCTTAGTGCGACTCAGATGATGCTAGCATGGCTTTTTTAAGATTGGAAACACTATAAACACAGTACTTTACTTTTCCATTCATCTGTCTGTGTATTCTCTTCCTATGTGAGTCATCACGGCTCCCTTGAGTTTGTTTGGCTTTTTAATATTTTATTTAGATGTATCTATACTAATTAACTTGTAAGATATATAATTGCTGAAGGAACATTTCACAGTCATTTTAAAGCATACTGTTATTAATAGAACTCTCCTCCTCCCTCCCCATCCTCTTGGCAGAGACAATGCAGCCACAGAAGATTGGGCAGGTTTCTATTATGTCTCATCCATCCTTCATCAGCAATATTGTAAGACATGTTGCGACTGTAGAATCTTTAACCATAATTCAATATCGGTGGTAAAGGCCATTAAGCACTAACAGCCAATCAGCATTTGGAGCTGCAGTCCGTCCCTGGCCAAACCTGGCCCCTCACAGCTCATGAGCCATGAGTGGACACAGAATTATAGATTGTCAAATTGGAAGGTACCTCAAGCATCATCTAGTTCAGCCTCTGCTTGGATTCAAGAAAATATCCACTATAACATCCCTGATTGATGGCTGTCCAGCTGCTTTTTGAAAACCTCTACTGAAGGCAAGCCTATGACCTCCCTAAGCAGCTTGCTCCATTGCTGAACAGCTCTGACTGTTAAGAAATGTTTTCTAGGGATGTGCGAATGCAGTTCGGAAGTTCAGAGTTCGGCGGGAACTCGAATAGTTCGGTCAACCGAACCGAACTTTCAAATCGAACTCAAATTCGACCAAACTGTTCAGTCGAATCCAAACCAGTTCAGAAGACCAAAAAACCCAGTTTTGAACGTACGAACTCAGTTCGGAAATTTGGAATTCGAATGAATGCGAATAGTTCGGTTGACCGAACCGAACTTTTGAACCGAACTCGATTTTCAAACCGAACCGAATTTCCAAGCTCGGTTCTGTACGCACATCCCTAATGTTTTCTGATTTTTAACTGAAATCTACCTTCCTGTCATTTAGCCCATTATTTCATACCAATGCAGAACAGTTCCTTGCCATCTTTTTGGTCGCAGACCTTTCAATATTTGAAGATTGCTATCATGTCTCTCTTTAATCTTTTCTTTGCTACACTAAGCATACACACTTCCTTCAACCATTCCTCATAAAGTTTGCTTTCCAGACTTTTTATCAACTTTGTTGCCCTCCTCTGAAACCATTCCAATTTCTTAATGTCCTTCCTGAGGACATTAAGGAATGAGGTGCTGCAAACTGGACACAACAACAAAAAAAAACAAACAACAATAGTAATTAATAATAATAAAGAATAATAAATGTTATTTATATAGCGCCCCCCCCCCCCTTACATGGCACTCGGAGCGCTTTACAGAATTTAAAACAATATAAAAGTATAAAACAATTTAAAACAGTAATAAAATACTTTAAGATAGGGGGAAGGAAAAAGGGAAGACAGATTAAACTTAAGGGAACCAGCAATGGATCCTAAAAGCACCTAGAAAACAACTATGTTTTTCAGGTGCTTTTTGAAGGTAAGGAGGGAGGAACTGAGATGAACATCCGGAGGGAACGTGTTCCATCCACACCAAGGGGCCCGCCACAGCAAAAGCCCCATCACCCACCGACTTAAGGCATGATGGCAGAACCCCCAAACAGTGGGTGGTTCCTGAGCGCAGATACCTATCGGTTTGAGATTCCAGAAGTAGGTCTCGAATATAACCAGGACCTAAACCATTCTTGACCCTAAAAACCAGCAGTGCTACCTTAAACTCAATCTGTCGATCTACAGGCAGCCAATGCAGAGAACGCAGAATGGGCATAATATAATCACAGCTGTACAAACCAGTAAGCAGCTGCGCTGCTGCATTCTGAACAAGCTGAAAACGATGGATAAGCACTGCCAGTAGCCTGTAGAAGAGGGAATTATAAAAATCAAGCCTCATAGTCACCAGGGAATGGGTGAGGGTGGCAAGGTTATCCTGGGATAAATTGCGTAATTGAAAAAAGGGGATTTCCAAATCACGTCCGGCACCTAGGTTTTCACGGACAGAGCGTGGTTGAAAATGACACCCAAGTTCTTTGGCAATAGCTCACTATTGTCCTCCACCCAGACCCCATCCACATTCAGAGGCCCGAGGGAGGGAAGGGCATCCTCATATTGGCTGCCCCTTCCCACCAACATCACCTCAGTCTTCCCTGGATTGAGCACAAGGTAGCTTTCATGCATCCAGGCGGCTATATCATTCAAGCATTCCTCCAAGGCAAAGGCCGAGTTGGCAGGGCTCACAGGGCAAGAGATATACAGTTGAGTATCATCAGCGTACTGATGGTACTCAACCCCGTGCTTAATCATGACATCCCCAAAGGGCTGAATGTATACATTGAACAACATGGGTAAAAGAATACTCCAGGTGACATCTGAACGGTGCTGAATAGAATGAAATTGTTATGGCCGCTGACATGGAAACAATGTTTCTGTAAGTGCAGGCTAAAATTGCATTAGCCTTTCTTGCAGTCACATCATATTGTTCACGCATCCTCAGTTTTTGCTGACTCATGTTTCCTATGCAGAAAGCCATAGTTCATAGATTAAGGAGCCATGTTTGGTACAGTAGTCACGGTTTATTTCTGATGCAAAAAATCTTTCCTCATCATAATCTCTAAGTTTGGGTACTGCTTTCCAAAGGAGTGGAGTTGTTAGGTCTCCCTCTTGCTTGGAACAGTTGCGGGGGCTCAGCACCCGGGGAAACCCTGTGTCAATGGTTGAGTGCGAATTTGTATTTAAAAAAGAAAAGAAAAAAGAGCCATGCTACTTTGTCTCATCCTACTAGGGAATACCTCTTTCTAATTAAAAAATAATAGGCATCATAACTGCAACAAAAGATTGCATGGAAAATTCATTTTAATTGAAATTAAGTGGCACACTGAACAAGCATATTATATGACAACACACAAAACTTCAACCAATTATTCATCCTCAAAATTAACTGCTCACAAACTGTGCAGTTAATTACAGTCGCCATTAGCAGGAATCTGACATGCACCAGCAATAATATTTATTACAGTCAAAAAAAGAAAGCTGACTGCTTTACTGCATACGATTGCTTAAAAATTGAATAACTCAGCTGTAGGAGCTTTCTCTATTGGGCTTTTTGCTGCTCTTTTATAAAATGATTGCTGATACTTGCTTTAAACATTACCAGGTGGATGGAATGAGAGCAAAATTGAAATAAAACTGCTGTGCTCTAGAAGCTGCTACATATACAAGTGTCAATGGAAGCTGGTGGAATTAGACGTGCAGAGAGAACTAATACGACTTTCATAACTAGGGGAAAGAGTTCCCTGGACTGTGATCAGTTTAGCTTGTCATATAATGGTAAAGTATGGTCCATAGAGAGTCTGGTCATCAATCACTTTGAAGAGCATCAGGACTTGGTTGCCACTAAAGAGAATCTCCAAAATATAGTAGTAGCCCGGGGCTGCTCTCCCTTTTCTGACCGGGGCCCACAGCACCCCCAAAATATAGTGAAGGAAGTAAATTCTCTGAACGATATTAAGCTATGTTGAGAATAAAACCATTTTTTTCTGGTAGTCTAAAAGTGACCCCGAGCCCTCTCTTAGCAAAGTTCTTAGCGATATGCCCATTTTAAAGGATTAATGAAGTGTCTGAGTGATAGTGAGCTGTGGTTAATCACTCATGGTCTTGGAGGTTCTTTGAAATTTCCATATGTCCTTATTCAGCAAAGTTCTAACCTTTAGGGATTAGAATCCCTGGGGATTCCCTGTTGCTGCCAAAACAAGCTTCCAGGGAACCACTAAACAGTCAGTCACCAAGAACCCTAGAGAGATGCCAGTATCCCTCCTAGAGGTCTTTCCCCTTACCCTGTTCGAACTACCATGAGGGACATTCTGTACTTGCTACACCCCCACCCTCGCCAACAACCCAGCCTTGAGTTTCTTGCACAAATGCTAAAGGGGGACACCTTGGGGGGGATTCTCCTTTGTATCAGCTCTCTAGGACTCTGGAGGCAGTGGCTGCTCTAGGGACCTTAGTCAACAGTTCATAAGCCAATTGTCTAAGGGCCACAGGAAATGGCCTCATGGTCCGCATGTGCCCCCTGTGCTGGATATGCTAGGTGCCCTTGTGCTAGAACACCTGTAGAACAAGATTGGGGTTAAATTGCAGCAAAATAGATTTTGGCTAAATATTAGGGGAAATATCCTAAGCGCAAGGACTGCTGGGCACTGGAAAAGGTTGCCTAGGGACCTTCTTCATTGGAAGGAATCTTCTTCATTGGATCTATTCAAACGTTAGTTGCACAAACATCTGACTGTGATTCTGTAGGTATAATGTATGCTGCCTTGGAGCAAGAAGTTGGACTAAATGACCCTTGAGGTCCCTTCCAGCCCTATAATTCTATGTTGTAGCTTTTAGGGGGGTGAGTAACATAAGAACATAAGACGTGCCATACTGGGTCAGACCAGAGGTCCATTTACTTGAAACCACTTACATGGATGACTATACCATTAGGCAGAGAGGTGGTCATCTATGGCGGTGAATGCAAAAGGGGCACTAGTCTACCCCTTTTATATTTGCTGCCCTAGGGCAGAGATGGGGCAGGAGTCACAGGAAGTAAGTACAGGCCACGTGACAGAGGGACGTGGAGCATGCTGTGGTGGGGAGACAGAGCCCATCTGAGAGGGTGTGCACCAGTGCTGGTGTAGGCGGCTGGGCCTAGCAGGGCCCATCTAAGCCTTCTATTGGTAGAGGTAGGTCTGCCTCGTCTACCTGCAGAAAACCCCACTGGGCTTCTTAGGCTTCATCCCTCCACCCCGCTGTGCCTCATCACCAGCTCAGATAGCCTCTGCCTCCCCATCCCAGTGCTCTCCATGACTCTGACCCTGTGACCCCACCCCATCTGGCCCATGGTCCAGGAGTTCCTTATCTTTGGTAGAAGGGCAAAATGCCTAAGGCTGGCCCTGGTTGCTTGTGTACTTAGCACAGTCAGTGTGAATATTTGGCTGAATTGGGTCTTCAGTTTCTAAAGAGGCTCTGACAGACACCTAAGGGAGAAGCTAAATTCAGTTCTTACAAAATCCCCAGAGTTCCAGGGCAGTGACAATCTGCTGTTTAAAATGCTTTGCTCCAACTCTCCATGCCCTGAAGATGGCTCACATCAGTTCTCCTATCACATGGAACTTGATTCCATTGAAAATCAAGCCAGATAAGTCTGCAAACTTCTCACTTTTGGTAGTGCTCCAACTGGGCAGAAAATCAATGTACTTAGCAGCGGTGGCAGCAGACGTTGGGACAAAGTAAGTATATACTCAAATCAGCAAATGAAGAATGGACTAGATGCTAAAACCTTCACCTCAGCATGAACCAGAGCAGAGGAGAAGAGACGACAATTTATTAGAGGTTAATAGAAATGGGGGAAATTGCTACATTCATTTGGGCTTGTTTTTCAGGTCCTCTCTCTTTGGCTTTATCTTCCTGTTTGCATGTTTTGTGGTCTGCTGGTTTCTATTTAGAACAGTGGCCACAATCCCAAACCCCTCCGCATGCAATCCACGTGGGTCCCACGTGGCTTCCACATAGCACAATGCATTTCTAATGAATATGCATGCAACTTGCATTCAGGTTGCACGCGGCCTGGGATCGGCCCCACCGGCAGTAATCTGGGTATGCTCAAAGTTGGCCTGAGCTGTTTTGCCCAGGGCATTAAAATAGTTTGGTTGTCTCCCTCAACCACATTGTAAGTCTCAGCTTGAAGTTTCCAATGTGTTCTGTGATGTATTTGTATGATGGAACAGCTGCTGGGCCTTTAATATTAGCCTGCCCCATTATTCTTGACCTTGCCTCCTTCTGGGAGACCCAGACCTACTACCCACTGCTACTGGCTATGAGTGGAGTAGGAGCTCCGGATAAGTAGGCTTTCATTGGGAACTGTCCATAGTGCTGATGGGGAGAACCAAAGGACACAGCTCTAACCTACAGGAACAGATAATTCCCTCAAGCTGTTGTGAAGCTTGTGCCAAGAGTGTAGTGGAGAGCAAGCACTACTGTCCAACAACTGATCGGTGGAGAACAGGAGCGCTATGCTCTGTCTGCACTACAAGCTTTAGGCTGGGACTTGCAGGATGAGGGGTGGGGATAGGAGATTGGTGGGGAACATGAGCTTCAGGGGGTTGGCCCTGCCTTCTGGGGATCTAGCTGAAGGCTTTGCAAAACCTTTTGGTGCCGGAGCATTCATCTTGTCCAGTGGGTTTGCCTGTCCTGTGTGTGTTCACATAAAATATTTCTCCTTACCCAAGGATAATTTATCCCTAGGTAAGACTACCCCCGGGTTAATTACATAGAAAGCTGTTCATGTGGGATGGGCTGTAGCTCAGGTGGTAGAGCGTATGCTTTGCATGTATAAAAGCCCAAATTCAATCCCCGGCATCTCTGATAGCACACCTGGGTGAGGCCTCTGCCGGAGACCCTGGAAGAGCCAGATTTGAAAGCCTGCTGCCGTGTCAGGTTGTGACAATACTGGGCTAAGATGGACCATTGGTCTGACTCAGTTAGGCAGCTCCTTATGTGATCAGTCCTACTCAGGGCTTAATTTACCACTTGGTGTAATTTAATGATAACAGTCACACAACCAGTTAGTGGGCGCTAATCTACCCGCAGGGAAGTAAAGTACCACACACACTTTCCCAAAAGAGCTTTGGATGCTAGTTATCCCTCACTAACAATTTTTTTGATCATTTTCATTGAATCCCCACCACTGGGAGGTAATTTAAATCCTGGATCGAAACAGTTACATAAATGGCTTTACACCTCCAGATAAATTCAACTGACTAAAGAATGATTGGCATGAACAGGCTTGAAATGTGGGTGGCTCCATAGAATAACCACGATTGGACCAGGTTCCCTCATGGGGCTACGAGAATGTCCCCTCCCCCCACCTGCAGCTGGTGATAGCATGAGATTCTTTGCTTTTGGGGGATAAAAATTAAGTTTCTATATTTTATGGTTGCAGGGAAAAAACCGTTCAAAAAATCTGTGCCCTAAAGCCAAATAAAATGAAGCTCCAACGTATTTATCACATGACTTTTAAAATCCAATCCATGGTCTTTGGGTACCGTAGCCAGGTATTTAATCAATAAACATTTGAGTCTGGTGACTCTAGATTATGCGGTGTGCAACAATGTGGGTAGACATGGCCAACAATTCAAGTAGAGCAGGTGTGAAAAAAAAAGACTTTTCCAGGATCAATATGAATGTTCATCTTTTGGGGTGATCTTTGTGAGTGTTCATGTTTTTTTTCTCATTTGGGATTCTTTTTACCTATTCACCTCTTTTGATATTTCCATCAACTAATTCCTGACATTTTCAGTACTTTTATGTCACTTTCCCAACACTTTTGGCATCACTTTCGTCGGCACTATCAGTGCTTCTGAAAACACCCAGCGGAAACCTGAAAAGATTAGTGTTCTCGAATTATTGAGGAAGCAGAGAATGGGCCCTGGATGAGTGAACCATCCAGAGAGGTGCGAGATCTGAATTACTGTGTCTCTAATGTGTACCAATACTTCGTATTTAAAGTTACTGGCAAAACAACAATACTACTTTGAAGTTAGACCTAGTCAGGAAGGAGAAGGGGGTAATAGCACTTGCTCACAGAATCATAGGGTATTTTCAGACGTGACGTTGACACAGTGAACCACGGTGAATACCCACCTGTGGTCACCGTGTCCCGTACGTCTGTTTGCGGCGCGCCAGATGTTGGCCACGGTAAATCAACACATGGGGTTCGTTTGAACCACGCTTCCCGGGCTAGCCGGGGGAAGGTCCCGGGAAGCGTGGTCAAACGGACCCCGGGCCGTGGCCAAGGAAAAGTAACGTCGGGCCGTGGCACGATCGGCCGGACGCGGCGGCCGCATTGGCCCCGCCGCCCGCCCGTCTCCTCGGAGGGCGGGCGGCGGGGTGCGTGGAGGGGGCGGGGCCGAGCGGCCACACGTTGCGCCGTGCGGCCCCAGCCCCTCCCACTTTCCCCGCCGGGATCCCCCCGGCACGTCTGTTGTGCCATTAAGGGGTGACCCCGGCGGGGAACGAAGCCGGTGGTGCCGGTACGGGGCCAAAGGGCCCCGTATCGTCTGAAAGTACCCATAGTATCATAGAACTGTGGGGAAGGCAGCTCAAAGTGATCTAGCCCAACCCTTGTAACAAGGCTGGATAGCCTCTGTTTACAGCATTGTAGAAGGAAGCGTGTCCAAAGCATCCTGCTCTCTCCCATTCTTTCTTTGTCGCTTTTACTTTGACCATATTCAACAGTGTATATCTATGACACCGAGGTCAGGAGGGCCCTGGATATTGGTTGGGACTTCAAATTGCAATACAGAAAATGACAGTGCAATAAGATTGCTTCTCCTTCAGGAGCCCCCACCTCCCTTGTAATTAACCTAAGGATGAGCACATGGACCTGCAATTTCTGAGTTTCATGAATGTATCTCTGGCCATTTTCAAATGGACCATGCTGGGTGTGGGGATGGGTGTGCAGCCACGGTGGATGGAGGTAGGGATGGGTGAACGCAGTTCAGAAGTTCGGAGTTCAGACCGAACTCGACCAGTTCGGTCGACCGAACTGAACTTCTGAACCGAACTCGATTTTCGAACCGAACTGAACCAAATTTCCTAACTCGGTCCTGTTCGCCCATCCCTAGATGGAGGTGGGTGTGCACCCGTTCTCACAGGCGCACACCCACCTCCGCACCCACAGAGGCATTCCCGTTGTCTCCAATGCCTCCGTGGGTGGACGATGGGTTGAGGTGGGTGTGCATGAGGCACACGCACGCACACCTCCCCCACCGCCCATGGTGTTTCCATGGGCAGACACCCATCCCCATACCCACCACCGTGGCCTTTATATGGATGCCCCCACTGTGTGTGCAAATGGGTGTGGGGGGGCACTGTAAAAAGGGTTTCTGTCCCTTCCTATGTGCCCCTCCACTTGTCTATTGTAGGTTGTAAGTCCTTGTGGCAGGGACCTGTTTCCAATTGCTATTGTTCAGCACCAGGCATATTGCTGCAGCAATGAAAATAATTAATAACAACAGCAACAACATGGAGAATAAAATACTACAATGCTATTATATAATCGGGAGAGTCATCTTTAACTGGAATACTGGCTGCTCCTCTCTCCTTACGTTATATCTCTCCATCTAAAAAAAAAAGCAACTGCTACAACAGAAAATGTTCAAATCTCTGTATTTTGGATGGTTTCAAAGTGGGGCCGATCCCATTCCCTGCGGATCTACCACATGCGATGCACTCACAGGTACGCACGTGCAAACCATGTGCACCCCCAGCATGAGGCCCAAAGTATGGGTGGAAAGTGCGCAGTTACATGAGTGTATGTGCATGCAGCTGTGCACGTAGGGTATGGCCCCACTGCCTTTGTTCTAGCCCCTCTCAGTCAGTGTCACTGTATCAACACTGCAACTTGGTATTGAATTTGCCATGGAGTTCATCCATCAGTCTCTCTTTTTCATGTTCCCCAGGTTTTTGCTGCAGTCGAACATGCCATATTTTATTACTGCAAAGCCACAAAACTCCAGACACTCATTCTTGGGTGTTGATTTTTCTTTTTTTTAAAGACTCAAACTACCTGTGTGTATCTCTTGACAGGTACATTTATAAGACTTCTTTGTTTAATGTCATATGATTTATGTTGTATGATTCATGTCAAAAAAGCTAACAGAAATGTTAGGAATTATTTGTAAAGGGATAAGAGAATAAAACGAAAAATATCATAATGCTACTATATTAATCTATGATGCGACCGCACCTTGAATATTGTGTGCAGTTCTGGTTGCTCCATCTCAAAAAAGATATAGTAGAAACAGAAGCTACAGAGAAGGGCAAAAAAAATGATAAGGGGTCTAGAATGGTTCCCCTTCACAGGCTCTTCAGCCTGGAGAAGAGACGAGTGAAAGGAGATATATTAGAAGTTTATAAAATCATGAGTGGTGTGGAACAAGTTAATATGGAACGGTTATTTACCCTCTCAAATAGTACTAGAACTTAGGGGACACTCCATTAAACTAATGGGTAACAGATTTAAATCAAATAAAAGGAAGGGTTTTTTTTCCACTCAATGCACTGTTCAGTTATGGAATTTGTTGTGAGAAGACATGGTCAAGGCCAGTAGTATAGCTGGGTTTAGCAAAGGTTGGACAAGTTTCTGGAAGATAGATCTATTAGCAGCTATTAGCCTGGTAGGTTTGGGGAATGTAACCTCTTACTGTTGGGAGCTGGGAGTGAACAACCGGGAATGGATTGCCCCATTGTAACCTGTTGGGTACTTCTTTCAAGTGACCAAGACTGGTCACTAGGGATGGGACACCGAGGAGAACACTGGTATCGGATCTTCCTGGTATCGAATTTACCGGTATCGGCATACCGGATTTTTAACTTTGGCCACTTTACCGGGTTTTTTTACATGTAATGTAAATGTAAAAATGTAAAAAAAAAAAACGGTAAAGCGGCCAATGTTAAAAATCCGCTGGGCGTATTTTGGCGGACTTTGTTCCTGCTGGGTACTCCGTGCAGCATCAGTCAAGGCTTGAGGGACGATGGGCGGTGTAGCCATTGTTTTTAGGGAGTCTTGGACTGTGAGGAGGTATCCAGTGCAGGTGATACCAGGGATCGAGGCCCTTCATTTTGCAATCGATTTGGCAGGGGATAGATTAGAGATGCTGCTGGTATACCACACACCTTCCTGTCTGGCAGCATCCCTCTCCACTCTAGCAGAACTAGTATCGGGGGTGGTGTCGCAGTCCCTGAGAGTCTTGGTCCTGGTGGATTTCAATATCCACACCAGTGCTGGTCTTGTGGGGGTAGAGCGTGAGTTCATGGCCACCATGGCAACCATGGACCTGTCCCAAATGGTCATCGACACAACACATAATGGGGGGCATACTCTCAACCTGGTGTTCTGTACTGGCCTTGAGGCAGGGGATCCATTGGTGGGGGAGGTGTTAACAATGTCCTTGTCATGGATGGATCATTACCTCCTCCAGGCCAGACTTCCGGCACACGTCTGCCCCATAGAGGTGTAGAGCCTATTCGAATGGTTCGTCCTTGGAGACTTATGGAGCCAGATCGATTCTAGATGGCTCTGGATGAATTGTCCTCTGATCTCGATGGCTGTTCAGCTGAGGACCTTGTTCTGGTTTGGAACACCTTGTTGACAGGGGCAATCAACTGGACAGCTCCAAGGCGTCTGCTTCAGTTTCGGAACTGCAGGTTGCCTTGGTTTACTGAGGGACTGCGGTGTTTGAAGCGGTAAGGATGGCAGTTAGAGACACAGTGGCGCCATTCTATGACTCTGATAGGTTGCGGCATAGAGTCAGTTTATAGGCCTATGTAATGACCATGAGGGCAGCAAAGAAGGAATTATTTTCTGCCCTCATAGCAGCCGCAAAGTCCTGTCCAGTGGAGCTGTTCCGGGTGGTACGGGGGCTGGTCAGTCCAGCCTCCTTCCGCCTGATGTGGAATCTTTCAGGGTCTGCTGTGACATGTTTGTCAACTACTTTGCGGATAAGATTGCTCAGATTCACCATGATTTTGGTGCTACAAGTTATGCAGAGGGAGGAGAGCCAGAGGCTGCAGAAGCCCCATCTGGTCTGGTTTCATGGAATCTGCTTTCAGGAGGTGATGCCAACTGAGGCAGAGGATGTTCTGGTATCTGTTAGGGCCACCTGTTGTGAACTAGATCCATGCCCATTCTGGTTGGTGAAAGCCTGCTGGGAGACACTAGGGCTGCTGCTGGGGGGAGGGGGGGTGATCAATTCCTCCCTTTGGAAGGGCAGAGAGCCAGAATGTTGTGGAGTTGGGCGGTGTATTAAAGTGTTAAAATAAATAAATAAATCTGGCTATTCTGCCAGGCTTTTGGTGGGGGGGGGGGGAGGAAGAGGGAATTAGTGAGATGGGAGGGTAGTTGGGTTTTTTTTTTACACACTGTGTGGGATGTGATTGTTTTAACGTATGTTTTACATTGTTTTATATTGTTATTTTAGTAATTATATTGTTCGCCTCCCCAAGTCGCTTTTTGAATCAAAATAAATAAATAAATATAATTTCTTAGACACGTGACCTGTGAACATTCGGCACCTCCAGAAACTTCAACTCCCCCCAAGGTAGGGACCCATCTTTAATTATTGTTCAGTGACAGGTACAGTGCTGACGCTATATACATACTCAATACTACTATCACTACTGCTACTAATAAAGGTAATTAGCTCAGAAAAAAAGCCAACCTCTCGTCCCAAATTCTGACTTAGTGGCAGAGCTGAGAATTCCCAGGTTTCCAACTTCAAGCTCGACATTCCTCCCTCCAAATGTCACTGCCTCAGCATGGACCATCTTTGTTTCAACTACAACTTCACCGTCATTGATTTAAAATAAAAGAATACAAAAGTTGCTTACTTTCACAAGTCTTATTGTATTTCGGGTTCTCCTGTGGGGATCCCTGGAGACGACACTGAAACCTGTGTTGCCAGAACTCTTGAAACCATGGGTTTCGGTGATTGGTTTCTGGCCGGAGCTGTAGGTAATAATCATCAAACCACTTCACATCGGGAGACTGGAGCTTGATTGTGATTCCGCCAACAGCTTCGTGTTGATATCCGTCTGTCACATCGTACCTGTCTGCCCAGCCATCACTGCAGGAATAAAAAAAAAAAGAAAAAGAAAACTCGCCATGAAGGTGCTGCCGTTAAGGACCATTCAAAGGAATGACTCTGCTTTCCTTGTGAATAACAACTGAACCAAACAAGGAGACACGTTTACATTAACACATTTTATTCCACAGCCTGAGAAGCCTCAGAAATGACAAGGGTAGAATTTGGCAAAGCACAACATCTATCACGTATGCAGCAGATTCATCCTTTGTCCTGAATGATCTGAAAAAGACTTTCTTCTTTTCTCCTCAGTGTGTGTTTGTGAGGCAGGTCATTATTATCCCCATTTTATAGATGGGGAACTGAGGCTGAGAGGTAGTGACTTACCTAAGGCTAACTTGAAACCTGTTCTCCTAGTTCCAAGATCAACAACTTATCTGCTAGACTACACAGGCACTAGACTTGTCACATGTACAGATTCATAACAACGTTGAAAGGTTAAACTGATTAACTTAATGGGGAAAGAGTAAGAGATCAGGAAAAGCGCTAATTGGGGCTGTTTAACATCACCCACTGACAAATACGCAGTGACAGATATGCAGTGTATTGCTTCGAACATATACCCTTAAGACTCAAATACGTTTAGGGGAGAAAACAGTAGTTATGATCCTGAATATGCTCAGTACCAGCAGACATTTCTACTTCCCCTGGAAAGATATTTACCAGCCCCAGAATTGGAATAATTAGAAGGTAACTGAAGGCTGACTCTGGGTGTTAGTTAAATAAGATTTAGTGCATTTGAGATATTCTTCAGGATTTAGCAAGTGTGTGTCGAGACATTCTTTACAACTGTATACACGGTGAGATGCTTTCTAACCTACCTCCTCTGTCACATTTTCCATAGCTCTTCATCCTGGTAGATGACCTGTGTCTATACTTCTCCTTATACAATCTTATCCTCCAAGATCGCTCTCCTCCCCTTAGAAGTGAGCGAAGCACACACACCTGAGACTTCTCAACTAGGGATGGACGAACGCGGTTTGGAAGTTCAGAGTTCGGTCCAAATTTGGCCTGTTCGGACCACCGAACTGAACTTCCAAACCGAACATTCGAACAGCCGAACAGTTTGGAAAAGTTCGGATGAGTTCAGATGAGTTCGGGGGCGGGAAAAACATGACTTTGGGTGGGAAAAACGTGACTGGAAGGGGGAGGCAGCTGAGGAGCAGACTTCCTGGCACCAGGGGTGGACACCAGGGGTGGTTTCAGGGCCAAAAATACCGATACCGAAAAAATATTGGTTTCGTTTTCAGTACCGATAGCACTTTTTTGAATGTTTGTCCGAGTTCGGCCAAACCGAACTCTGCCGAACCGAACAGCCAAACCCAAACTTGGGTTTTGAACCGAACGACCGAACGGCATTCTGTTCGCCCATCCCTATTCTCAACTTCATGAACTTATCCCTGTCTCTCCCTATGTTCCGCTGTCCCTTGCCCATCCTGGGGCAAGACTTGCCTCTAATCATGGCTGTACAACACCAGTCACAAAGCCTGAGAAATCTTTAGCATGTGACCTAAATGGGAAATACTTCCAGCAGCAGGGGCACACACCTCATATAGAGCTTGTATTTCTTACTTGCCTGACGAAGGATAGGTCCGAAAGCTTGCAAACCTCCACCAACCTAAGTTGGTCCAATAAAAGATATCTCTACACTACTTTGTCTCTAAGACTCGTACCACACAGCAGGGAATTCCAGTCTCGGATCATGTCATCCTTGAAGTAAACAAAGGAAATGAATAGATGAAGTATGTGAATTAATGGATAAGTATGTGAATTCCTGTAACTCCTGTTTTTATTTTCTTGGCTTCCATCTTATGTTTTCCTTTAAGTTATCCTACAGTGTGTCTGCACCAGGGTCAGCCTTACCCCAGGGCACCTTGGGGTGACTGCCCTGGGTCCTGCTATTCCCTCTACTTCTGGGACCCCACAGTGGCTCCCATTCTCACTAGGTCAGGGTGCAGGGTCCCCACTCCCCCTCAGCAGGGCCCTAAGTATGATCACCTCAAGAGTGCTGCATAGCGCTGGAGTCCTCCCCTGCCACCCAAGCTTTCTTCCATGTTAAAGAGGCTGGGCTATGGGGAGGGTGTAGGGGGCCATATGGAGGCCTCACATTTTACCTTTGCCTTGGGCCTCACAAATTCTAAGGTCAGCCCTGGTTTGCACCTATTGTCCAGTCCTCTTCTCTTCTGGGTGCCTAGTAATCTTCAATTCATTTTTCCTACCCTCTTCACCCTGTCACCTTAGCAGCTCTGGGACCACAAACTGAAGGAGGAAGTTTCTACTGGGAAGGACAGGAGGGTAATTTCTCCTTGTCTCTCTTTCATATTGCCCTTTGTGATCAGGTTGCTTCTGACTAGAAACTCAACCTCTATGCTTCCACCTGCTGGTCACTTGATTCAATCCTCTAACCATCACCTTTATAAACAGGAGTTAGGTTGTGAGACCCCTTGAAGCAGCACCCTGTTATGCCAAGGAATTTGTTTGACAAAGGATGTGTCAGAATGTGAGAGAGTTTCACCGAAGTGTCTTTCAAAAACAAGCAAAAGAGGGAATTTCCAGCACAAGGTAGAACATTTCACATTGAATCAGCTACAGTATACCATAGCAGTGCTTCTGTAAGGACGCTTGCACATCTGCACAAACAGGCCGGTAAGAAGGTCGGGAGACTGGATGTGCATGGATATCAGGCGCGTCTTTGATCGGGTGTCAATGTCCTGAGGCGGGTTATTGAAGGTTTTATGCACGGTTACAAGGGTGATTGAAAGAGCTGGATTTCACTGTGAAATGCCCTTGTAAATGCACGTAAAAGCTTCAATCATCCGCCTCAAGGCATTCAGACCTGATCAAAGAATGAGGAGATTTGCATGGGCTTCCCCTCTCCCGACCTTCTAACAAGCCATCGTGCAGGTGTGAAAGCAGCATAAGACTCACAGAAGGAGGAATACAAATTGATTACAGGTAAAACCAATGGCTCATTTTATATTCACAATTATTTTTCACATATTTAACTAGATTGCCAAATGTCCATTAAACATTTGTCACTGAAAAAATATCTATGGCCTTGATACCAAGGCAGCATGCATGCAGAAAGACAAAAACTGCAATTGCAGAGCTTCCACTCTGGCTCTGCTTCTCCCTCTCCCACACACGCTCTGCTTCTCCCTCTCCCCACACACGCAGACCTTGGATTAGGGCTTATATCCATTAATTCACATACTTCATCTATTCATTTCCTTTGTTTACTTCATTTCAGTTATTTGTCACTTCATTCCTGAGGGCCTTTTTAAATGAGAGGGATTTCCCCCACAGTTTAAACCTGTGGCTCTGAAAAAAACCCGTGGGGGCCTTTAGACACGCTTCTGTGAACTGTAAGTCGCCCGGGCACCATTAGAAACAGCGGCGTTGCACAAGTCCATGGTGTTTTGACACACAGTGTAGATAAGACCTCGATTATTGGGGTCTTATCTATGCTGCATCTCAAAACACCCGTGAACCGAAAGTCTACCAGGTGCCATTAGAAACAGCGGCACCGCACGACTCCCAGGTGTTTTGAGATGCGGCATAGATAAGCCCTCGATTATAGGGTTCTTATCTACACCGCATATCAAAACACCTGGGAGTTGTGTGGCGCCGTTGTTTCTAATGGCACCCTGGTGACTTCCGGTTCACGGAAAATGTCTAAAGCCCCCTTGTGGGAGTTTTCCAGAGCCGCAGGTTTAAACTGCGGGAGAAATCCTGCTTGTTTAAAAAGGCCCCGAATGAAGAACCACTATTTCAGGACTATTTCGTTACTATTTTGTACTAAAGCAAAGTTCTGAAACACCAGTGACTAGAACAGCAAAACAAAGTAAACGAAGTAACCAAAGAATCTGATCTGAAATAACTTAAATTGATATCTTAAATGGTTTAAAACAAGCAGATACTCCTACTTCTTTGTATCCACTGCGTTGGAAATAATTTAAAGTGGACAAATTTGTTGGGTTCAAAATTTGCAATGGATACTTTGTTCTGCTTTAATGTTTATGGCACATCCTGCAGGCAGTAGATATAACCTGTGTTTACACTGGAGACAGGCTACAGTATCTGACTTTCACTATTAACGTCCTTATGGGGACGAGCCGATGGGAGCATATTACTCCTGTGCTCTGCGCACTGCACTGGCTGCCTATAGCGTATGGAGCCAGATTCAAGGTATTGGTGTTGGCCTATAAAGCCCTACACGGTCTTGGCCCTTCATACTTCAGGGACCACCTCACCCTCCGCGCCCCAAAGCGACCCCTTCGGTCCACCAGGGCGCCTTTTTGGAGGTCACCCGTGTAAAGCGGGTGGGGTGGGGGGGACACAATGGAGAGGCCATGCCGTTATTATGGAACTCCCTCACGGAGGAAGCCCATCTGGACTCAAGACTGTTGGCCTTCCGCCGGACCTGCAAAACCTGGCTATTCTCCCAGGCCTTTGGAGGAGTGGAGGGTGGGCTGGGATAAAAATCTTGGGGTGGTGGTGGTTGTTTTTAGGAGGAATTAAGATGTTTTAATTTTTGTGTGTGTTTTATTGCTGTTTTAAATTATTGTGATTTTTTTGTGTTGTAAGCCGCCCCAAGATGCCATGGGCATGAGGGGACAGCTAAGAAATAAATGTTTAGGTTTTTACTAAATGGTACTGTATCTTTTACTAAGGGTAGACAGTAGCGGGTGAATCGTATTTTTCACCTGAATACTAACTCTGAGGTAACTGGGCAATTCTGGGAACTGGGTCAGTCAGAATTCTGGCTGTACTGAATGAAAATTTTAAAATGGCAATTTTTTGCTTGTGCGGAATCACGGCCACCAGTCTGTGCTTGTGCAAAACCATTGAAATGGAAATCCAATCAGAATTTTGACAGATATTCCAATTTTGCTGAACATTTCTACAAAATCAGAATGGCTGTTTCAAACCAGCCCAAAGTACGCAGGTGTGGTTTCCAGGGATAACTGTGGTACTACATAAGGTAACCATGGAAACTAATAGGGGTGTGCATTAATTTTGTTTTTTATTACTTACTAAAATGAATGGAGCCCCATTCGTTTTGGTAACAAATGTTTCAAAAATAAGTGACTAAGAAAAAGACATTCATTTGCTTTCATTCATGTTCATTTTAAAATAAAAAATATTTAAAAAACAAAACCAAAAAATGAACACATGTGCAAATGTCCCCTGAGGTAATTCTTTGTGTGTGTGCCCTTTTCTAAAATGGCACCAGCAGTGTCGCCTCCATTTTGGAAAGACGTGCGCAACTGCAGAACAGCACTGGTGACCATTTTATAATCATCATCAATCATCATCATCATCTTTATTTTTATATAGCGCCCCCCTGCCATGTCACTCAGAGGGATTTATATACAACAATTCAACACAACTTTTAATCCTCACAACAACCCTGTGAGGTAGATTAGACTGAGAGAATAATGTGACTGCCCCAAGGTTGCGCAGTGAGGTTCGGGCTAAGGCAAGACTAGAACCAGCGTCCCCCCCTACCTCCCAGTCCAAATAATGAGCACTAGAGGTGTGCACCAGAGGCCCATGTCATCATTTTCATTTTTTATTTTCGTTATTTAAATCTGTCATTTTCATTTTCATAAATATCAAACTTCCATTTTTGCTTTCATTTTTTATAGGCTTCTCTCTAAGCTCTGCAGTTGCTGTGGCATGATGTCCCTCAGAAACGCTGGCACAATCATGCACGTGGCTGGGACTGACAGGGTGTGTGCAGCGGCACATTTCTGGCTGTAACATGTTCGTTTTTCATTATATTTGGCTGCAACTTGGAGAGATTGTATCACCAATGGAAGGTGTTACATGTACCAATTTCCAAAAATATTGGATAAAGGAATCCAATTTTATAAGCAGTTGAATTATATTATTTTGCAAAAATCTTCATATACATTCTTAGCTTTAACTTCTTTGCATCACATTTAATGTAGATGAACGTTTATACCCTTTCCCATATTTACTATCTCTGCCAATTTTCAGAAGGATTGGATAAAGGGTCCTGGTGGTATAAGCAATTAACTTATAAATGTATAACTGTAACATCTTTGAAGTCCAATCAGTGTACATGAAATTTGGCAGGACTGTACATCACACTTTCATGATCATCTTTGTCAAATGTCAGAAAGTACTGATACAGGGTCCCAATTTTATATGCCTGCACAGCATATACAGAGAAGGAGCCTATGCCAGGAATTCCCTTATGTGTCACTGAGTGTTTTTACACACACATTTCTCCTGCATGTTTGCCGTTACATCCTGTTACAGGATGTAACCTGTTACACGGCATGTAACCCGTGTCTTTCTCCCTGACTCCCAGCCAGACTTTTGAGGGTGGAGCTAGCAAGGGGGCTGGCCCATCATGACACCTCAGCATAGAGAGGTAACGTATGTTCTGGGTGCCGTCCCAATGCTTCATGACTCTCTCTCAATGAGGGGGCAGGGAGGAGGGGCGTGTTGGGGCCCATTAGTGAATTAGTGGAACACAGCCCAAAAAGATGGTGGTTGGGCGGTAATGAATGCTGCTCATCTCAGACACTCAGTACTTGGGGAGGAGCTGGTCAGGGAGGGAGGCTCGGGGGTGGAGCCTGTCTCAGCCAGCTGGTCACTGAACGGACTCTGAAGAGTCAGTGAGGAGCCTGGGAAGAGGCTGTGCCGCTGCACACACCCGGTCAGTCCCAGCCATGTGCATGATTGTGCCAGTGTTTCTGAGGGACATCATACCACAGCGACTGCAGAGCTTAGAGAGAAACCTGGTAAGAACAAAGAGACTGGAAATCCCCCCTTGCCTGGTGTCCTGTCTGAGCCCCTTTTTTTGCCCTGAACCCAATCTGCTTAAGCCTTAAATTTACTGACTCATCTTTATGGGCCTGGTGGTCAGTGGGCCTGTTTTCCATTCCACCCATATTGTCTGCTTTCTTATTTGGAGGGGGAGGGAGGGAATTGGCGCACGGGTTCTCTTGAATTTTTTGCTGCAAAGCATTTTAAAATGGTTCCTTTGCAGTTTGGTCGTGTGTAGGTGGGATGTGGGATTATTATTATTTTTTACAAGAAGGCCACATGTTCTGGCTAATCAGCAGCTGTATTTAAATTTATCTGCCTGGTGGCTTGAGAAGAAGAATTTCTGTGCAGTATGATTGGGAACCGGGTTCTGGGGAAAACCTCATGCTACATTTATGGGGTGCATTTTATACCTTGTTGGGTTCTTCTGCACTCTGCATGTGTCTTGGTTGTGGCTTTCTTTGTTGAACAAACTTAAGATGACTTTCTTTTACTTGCTGTGTGCTACTACCGTGTGCATGATGGAGCTGCACGCTCCTTCCCCGATGCTCTCTCCTAGGCATATAGAGAGGCCATTTTGTGGATCCAACTGGGCACGGCTGAGCTGCCTCTAGCTCTTCTTTAAAATGGCCATAAGAACATAAGAAGTGCCATACTGCACTTTTGAGTATATACCCGAAGGGGGAATCTTTAAAGGAAAAAATCCAATCCTGCAAAATGCTTTTCTTAGCCGCCATCAATATAATTCTCAGACATTGGAAAGACCAAAGTGAGCTTCAGATGGAAGAATGGTTACAAAGGATTGTTTTTATCTTTGCAATGGAAAAACTGCATGCAGGTTTACATGGGAAGCTCAGCAGCATTAAGGAAACTTGGATACCCATTGTGGAAGCGCTAGGCAAAGAAATGTCATGGGAGAAAGATCTTAGAACTCTCTTTGATGTTCAATTTTAAATGACTGTTCAGGAAAATGTAAAATCTCAGTAGAGATGCTTGGCCTGATCTAGACACACCTCCGAGCACAGTGTACCATCAAGCACTCTTTTATAACGCACGCACAAGGTTAATGTTTTTGTACTATTATTACTAAAAAGTATAGTAATATGGCAATGGTATTGACAAACTAATTTCTGTCAAATTTGAAAATATCAATAAAAATACAATTAAAAAAGAAAAGAAAAAAGAAGTGCCATACTGGGTCAGACCAATGGTCCATCTAGCTCAGCATCCTGCCTCTGACAGTGGCCAATCACGGTGGCTTAGGAGAAGCACCCAACAGGTCACACTGGGGGATTCATTCCCTGTTGTTTTCCCCCAGCTCCCGTCATGTTCCCTGATCCTGTCTGGCTAATAGCTGCTAATGGATCTATCTTCCAGAAACTTGGCCAAATCTCTTTTAAACTCAGCTATAGTACTGTCCCTTACCACAGCCTCTGGCTGTAGATTCCACAAGTCAATTATACACCTGTCTCTTATACACATCTAGATGTGTATAAGAGACAGATTTTATAGACCTCTATCATATCTCCTCTCAGTCGTCTCTTCTCCAAGCTGAAGAGCCCCAACTACCAAGCCTCTCCTCATATGGGAGCCCTTTCATGCCCTTGGTCATTTTTGTTGCCCTTCTCTGTACCTTTTCTAGTTCAGTTGTGTCTTTTTTGTGATGGGGTGACCAGAACTGCACACAATATTTGAGGTGCGGTCACACCATTGATTTGTATAGAGGCATTATGAATCCTCAGTTTTATTCTCTGAATAATTCCTAACTTTCTGTTTGCTTTTTTGACTGCTGCTGCGCTGTGGATTTCATTGTATTGTCCACAAGGGGTGTGCCTGTCATTTTTGGTATTACAATAACGATAATGACAATTATCATTTTTATTATAGTTATTGCAATAGAGAAAATGACAATAATAATAATAACGAAAATTGAAATAAAAAGCCCCTGCTAAGCCCCTTGTGCCCTGCAGGGGGAAATTTGTGCCCACCCCATGGGGAAAGGAGGCACTGGGTCTAGGGGGGGAGAGAGAGAGGTAGCTGGCAAGGTGGGAGCGTGGCGTTTGCAAGTTGCACACGTGTGCAGCTTGCAAAAGAAGAAGGTGCAGTGCAAATTTGCGCCTCTGTGATTGGCCAGAAGCGGCCATGTGGTCAGCAGTGCAGTGCAGCCCTGTCATTTGGCTGTTCGGGAGCACCTGAAGTGGACATGTTTGTTCCAGTGCTGTAGGCTGGAGTGGGTCTGGTGCTGGAGCGGCTTTTTAGAATCTTTTAGACTTGGGTGGGGTGCTGAGCAGCAGAGGCAGCGTGGAGCAGTGTTGGCTGGGAGCGGCGCTTCAGTGTGAGTGGTGGTGCTGGTGGTCGGTGGCCTTTGTGGGGGAGTAGGAGCGGCATGAAGCAGACGTGGAGCGAAGTGCTGGGAAGTGGCTGGATGGGGCTGACGGAGTCCCCCAGAGTTTAGGGGGCCTGGATATCCTGCAAGGGGGGGGGGGCAGAAGTGTCTGGAGCCAAGGGTGTGTGACTGGGGCTAAGGGCCAGTTCAGTGCTGGGGTTGGGGGGATTGTTGTGCAGCACCCCGCTCCCCCCCCCCACAGCAGTAGTGAGGCAGTATGGGTAAGTCTAAGAAGAGACAGGCAGCTGACGGACTGAGTGGAAAGAATGGTGCAGCAGGCCATGGTAAGGATGGGGCTGGGGGGTAGCGAGATGGAGCTGCCCCCCAGGCCCTTCCTCCCCCTTCTTCAGTAGGGCCTTTTGGAGGTGTCTTGACACAAGGGGATGGGGCGTCCCAGGATGTGGATGGGGCCAGCGGGACAACAGGGCGCCCCACTGTGGGGCAGGAAGTAGGGCCTGGTCTGGCCATGGGAGCCGCAGCTCCTGGGGGGGAGAGTGGCATGGTGCCCCCTGGTGGTTTGGCTGCATTGGGGCAAGGATCCCTGGTGCAGCAGCCCCCACCTGCCTGGCTTCAGGGGGGACATGGGTAGGCTTTCCTGCACTCCATGGAAGCCAGGATGACTGGCTGGGATAATGTGATGACCCGACTGACAGTCTCGGGTCTGTTGGAGCCTGGGAGTGTGGGGGGTCAGGTAGCTGGGGGAATGAGAGGGAATTCACCGGATTCTTCTTTGCAGCTTAGCGAGACAGCTGGGCCGGTTCAGGGTGGGCCGGCGATGGAAGCGCTGACGAGGAAGTTTGACAGGATGGAGCAGCAGATTGCCAGGATCGCCCAGCTGCTTGAAGGAGCCACTGGTCCTTTGATAACAGCAGCACCAACTCCAGTGGCTGGGGCGCAGCAGGTTACTGCTTCGGTTACCCCAGCGGCTGGTGATGGTGAGTATGTTGTGCCACATTCAGATACACCGATTCGGGGGCAGGTGGTAGTTGGAAGCAGTCAGCCTGCTCAAAGGGGGGAGGTGCCAGCGAGTGGTGGACACACTAGGGTGGCAGGCAGTGACCTGTGGGATCCTCGGTGGAGACGCGTGCGGTACAACAGGGTCTCGTCTCACCTGGGCAGCCAAATGCTGGTATGAGTCAACTGCTGGTGCAGCAGGACCCAAACAGGTTGGTGTGGGTGGCTAATGTATGGCACCCACCCACAAGTGTCAGTGCTGCAGGGCAGTCAGGCGGGGGTTGAGGTGAGCACTGGGGTTCAGGCAGCTCAAGCAGGAGGGGTGAATGTCCTGGTCACACCGGTGATGGGTGTGGGTTTGGCTGGTCAAGGTGGTGTGGCCTCCGTGGGGTCACTAGCTAAGGAGGTCCCTCCTTTGCAGGGTGGCTATGCCAGGGTCTCTGCACCACTTGGGGTGTACCTACTGCAGTCCATATGGGAAATGATTTGGAAGGATGATTATATTGATTTGTTTGCCATCCTGTTTTGTGATCCGGTTCCTGACCCCAATGCTACGAGAGAGCTAAGAGGAGAAAGATATATAGGAATTGGGCCAACTGGGAGTCGGCATTTAATATCTATGCAGGAGTTGTGATGCAGGTATTTCCAGAAAGGGCAGTAGCTCTTTAGAAATATTTTGACATCGTTAGGTTGGCATATTTGACAAAGGAGGGGTTTGGTTGGCTCAGGTATGATGAGGTGTTTCGTCAGAATGTGGCCATCACACCAGGGGATCGCTGGGATGTAAAAGACCATGATCTCTGGATAGAGTGCATCCAGGGAAAGGATGTGGTCCGTGCAGATAGTGGGCACATTATTGTCAAGGGGGATGCATTGCTCAGCCATCTGATAATTTTTGTGGCGAACAGGGTAGGAAGGGATCTCAGTCGTGATCCTTCTGGGATTTCAACGAAAGCAAGTGTTTTCATTCCTTTTGCAGATTTAGGCATACCTGCTTGCAATGTGGGGGGACACACCCCTCCACCAATTGTCAGCGCAGGCGAGGTGTGAGTCAGAGGGGAAAGCAGGGATTTCAGCCTGGTGCAGGGAGGGGTGGTGGGCCAACCCTGTCTAACACGGGAAAGGGCACCAACGCCAGTTAAATGGTGGGTTTTATCTTTTTAGGGTTGCTGCATTGCATGGGAAGAAAGTTAATCTGGATTATTCGGCACAGTTTTGTCAGTTGGACTGAGAAAAGGGCGAAATCATCAAGTTAGAGTTCGCAGTTGGGCTTATCCTCTCGTGCGGTGGTGGTTTGGAGGGGTAAGCAAGGCATGCTGTGGCCTCAGTTCATACCATTGCTGCTCTGTGGGGGTAATAGGCCTCCCCCTGGGATGATAGTGATTCACTTAGGGGAGAATGATTTGACCAGGGGGTCGGGGTTGGATTTATCCATAATAGTTAGACAGGACTGGTTGAGGCTTAGGGAGTTGTTTCCGGGTACGCAGTTGGTTTTTACTGAAATCTTGCAGAAGATAAAATGGCATAGAGCCATTAATCCGAGAGCACTGGACAGATTGTGGAAAAGGGTTAATAAGGAGATTAAGAAATGCATTGAGAATGCGGGGGGAATTTGGTTTGTGCATCCAGATATTTCATGGATGAGACCTGAATTATATGGGGCTGACGGGGTTCACCTGTCTGGTTTGGATCTATATCTGGGGAATTAATTTTCCTCCCCGAAAAGTGTTTGGATTAGGCAGGGTGTGTGTGGCTCTGGGTAAGCGGGGGTGTTCAGGCAAGCGCTGTTGCTGAACTTGGTGACGGTGTCCAGTACCATAAAAAAAGTGAACTGGCATTGGAATTGGGTTGACTGTATAGAAACAGCTGGTAACGGTGGAGGATGGTATGCATTCTGGAGGTTGGACCTGGGAAGCAAGTAGGGGAGGGCACCCTGCTGCTATCCCAGAGAAGAGGGACTGGCATCAGGGGGCATATGGGAAGGATCTAAGCCGTCCCTGATGTGGTCACTTGATCGTCAGTTCTTCTCCGGGTATGAATCAGTTATGGTCCATTGGAAAAGGGGATTGGACTGGAATCTCCAATCCAATTGGTTAGCACTATGGTACTGAACGTGGGGAGTGAGTGGCATTGGATGCGGAAGGATATCAGGAGGAGGACTTAATGCCCCATCACTCCTCTTGTACTCACCCAGAATTTTCAATTCAGTCTAATTCTAATGGGCTCACTAATTGGCATCTTTATTCGGATTCTTACTTGTTGATGCTTCCATAGGATAATTGGGAGGACTCACGGTAATTGGTCAATCATACTTAATTTGGATAATGCAATTGGGCAATTGGATCTTTCCACCGTTCTCATAAATTGGTTTAATTGGTCATAATTGGGTCTTGTTTTTCAACAGGTTTCGCTTCATGCTGGTTGTGTTTTAATAAACAGTTGTGGCAAGTTTTCCCAAGCTTACTGTGTCTGTGCCTTATTTCCAGTGTGGCGGCAAATGACATTTTGTTTTTGAAATAAAGGGAAAACACTGAAAAACATATTTATGGCTATAACTTGTATGTTTCATATTCAATTCTGATGGAACTTGGGGAAATAGTGCCTAGAATGGCGGGCACTATGTGTACCAGGCTTCAAAAATATTAGATAAAGGGAACCAACTTAAGAAGCTTTTGAATGTTGTGATTTTAAGAAAAGCCCCATACACATTCATGGCTACAACTTCTTTATTTTCCATCCAATTAGCATGAATCCTGTTAATATTATGTCCCTCCACAATCTTAAGACTCCTGCCAATTTTCAGAAAGATCGGATAAAGGGTCCTGATGGTATAAGACATTAACTTTAAAATACATTTCCAGCTGTAACATGTTTATATTCCATCCTGTTTACAGGACATTTGGCAGGAATGTATAATATACTTTCCCTGTCATCTCTGCCAAACTACAGGTTAATTCTTTAAAGGGAACCAACTGTATAAGCAATTGAGTTTGTCCCCTTGAAGACCATTATTCAGATAAATAGCAGCACATGCAGTGCCAGTCAGAGGCAGGCACCTGGCATGACAGGGGGAGGGAGGCTGTAGGAGAGAGGATGTGGAGCAACCCAAAAGAGTGACAGACACATTCACTGGCCAATTGCTGCATGCTTTCCAGCTTTACAGGCCCAATCGGTAGTAGCTTTGAGGCAAGCATAGGGGGCGGCCCTGAGGTGAGCATAGAAGGGACATAACTGGGACTTTGGGGATAGCATCCCAACAATCAGGAGACATCATTTACACATCCAGGCTGGCCAATTATCATCACAATCACATCCTGCAGCACTGTGACAGAGGACATAAGAGAATCTCTATTGGCTCTTTTCTAAACAGATGCTTCTGACTTCCCAGTAACAAGTGGGGGAGAGATGTTGGGATGGTCACAGCACAGAATGAGGATATTTGGTTGACATTTCTGCTGGCCAATTGGCATCACAAACCGATCTTATACCACAGTGACATGTAAGAGAATCCCTGGCATAGGCTCCTTCTCTGCATATGCTGTGCAGGCATATAGAATTGGGACCCTTTATCACATATTTATGATATTTGGGGAAAAAGGATGGTGAAAGTGTGATAAACAGTCCTGCCAAATTTTATGTACACTGGTTGCACTACAAAGATGTTAGTTAGATATACATTTATAAGTTAATTGCTTATACCACCAGGACCCTTTATCCAATCCTTCTGAATATAATTCAACTGCTTATAAAATTGGATTCCTTTATCCAATCTTTTTGGAATTTGGTAAATGTAACACCTTCCATTGGTGATACAATCCCTCCAAGTTGCAGCCAAATATAATGAAAAATGAAGATGTTACAGCTGAAAATGTATTTTCCATTGAAACCAATGAAAACGAAAACAAAAGCAAAAACGAAAACGACAATTTGATATTTATGAAAACAAAAATGACAGATTTAAATAACAAAAACAAAAAAATGAAAACAAAAATGACATGGGTCCCTGGTGCACACCTCTAACAACCACCCCCAGATCCTTTTCCTGACTGGTAACTCCTAGCTTAGTACCCAGCATTGTGTGCCATGGTTTGGATTATTTTTCCCTAAGTGGATCACTGCACATTAAATCTCATCTGCCATTTAGATGCCCAGGCACCCAGTGTCGTAAGATCCTGTTGCACGTCCTCACAGTCTACTTGTGTTTTAACTACCTTGAATAACTTGGTGTCGTCTGCAAATCTGATCACCTCACTCTTAACACCCTTTTCCAAATCATTAATGAATACATTAAACACCACTGGTCCCAATACAGATCCCTGAGGCACACTAAGTTTTAAATTTCCATTGTGAAAACTGTCCATTTAGTCCTACCCTTTGCTTTCTATCTTTTAACCAGTTTCAGCAACCATTTTTCACATGCACAGTGATTTTATTTTTTAATTTTAATAAATGAAAAAGCCCTCAAAACAAAGGGGTTTTCAACAAAAAAAACACCAAAATTGTTTTTGTCATATGTAAACAAAAATGAAAGCAAAAGGGTTGCTTTCTGCACCCCCTAGAATCTAACTCTACAGATTTTTTCACATATTAGTAATTGAGTTTTGATTGCTAACGTAAAAGGTGGAGTTTGACTATTTCACTTATGTATTTTAAAGTTATGAGTACCCCCTCCCCCTTATCTTCCATCTACTACCCACTCTGAGGGTTCTTTTACACATGAGAAAAATCGGTTCTTATAAGTGCTCGAGATAATATACCAGTTGTTATAAATGCTGGAGTTTTGTAATCTGTGAATGTACTATTCCCCTCTTATGCAGAGAGATCTCACAGCCTTGTAAGATCCACCAGATGTGACTCTTAGAAAGCTTTTAGACAAGGTGCTTAAAAGCTCCTCCAAATGATACGCAGGGAGAGAAACCTGCGCCGGGTGGAGGTTAGACATTCCCCCATGCTACCGGAAGTGATGTTGCTCCCATTCTGAAGCAGCAACTGCCGAGAACAAGTGTAGTTTTGAAGATGCGGCATTGTAAAACTCTCTAGAGGGGGTTTTACAACACCACATCTTCAAACCTATCCTTCTTCTCAGCAGCTGCTGCTTAGTAGGGATGTGTGAACAGAATGCGGTTCAGATGTTTGGATGTTCGGTCATTCGGTTCGAAACCCGAGTTTGGGTTCTGTTGTTCGGTTTGGCGGAGTTTGGATCGGCCAAACTTGGCCAAACATTCGAAAATAGCACTATCGATACCGATACTGAATTCGAAGATTTATTTTTTTTGTAGCAGTATCATTTGGCCCTGAAACAACCCCTGGTCTCCACCCCAGGTGCCAGGAAGTCTGCTTTTCAGCTGCCTCCTCCTTCCAGTCACATTTTTCCCACCCAAAGTCATGTTTTTCCTGCCCCCAAACTCATCCGAACTCACCCGAACCTGACCAAACTGTACGGCCGTTTTCGAGTTTGGTTTGAATGTTCGGTTCGGACGTCCGAACAGACCGAGTTCGGTCTGAACTCTGTACATCTGAACTGCGTTCACACATCCCTACTACTTAGAATGGGAGCAACATCGCTTCTAGTAGCATGGGGGAACATCTAACCCCACTAACCCACCCCAACGTTCAGGTTTCTCTCCCTGTGTATCTTTTGGAGGCGCTTTTAATCACCTCATCTAAAAGTGGTCTTAACAAGGCTGCGAGATCTCGCTGCATAAAAGGGGAATAGCACATTTACACATGACAAAACTCCAGCATTATTAACACCCGGTATTATCTCGAGCACTTATAAGAACCCATTTTGTCATGTGTAAAAGCAGCTTAAAGGAGCACCATAAATGAATAATCTAACATAGAATAGGCTAATAACGTCCTTCCTGCGATGTCTGCAGTGATTGGTTGAGTGGCTGTGAAGTCACTGAACATTCAGAACTACTCCTACCGTTATGAGGGAAGGAAAAGTTCATAGAATTTCATAGATGTATCGACTTCTCAAAAGGGAGGAAAGGTGAAGAGGAGATGAGGATAGATGACAGACCGACAGACAGACAGATGTGCTTTGGCTGTACATATGAAAAAGCTTTAAACCAGCAATAGTCCCATTCCTTAAGTTGCATTTATTCTACCTATGCTTCGGGATAATACATAGCCTTGAATGCTAACCATAAATCTGAGAGATTTAGTTTGGCTATAAGCAAATAAAATAACTCAGTCCCAGCACCTTTAGAATTGTTCTGTGAACAGGTGAAAACACTTTGAAACCCATTTTGCAGCCCCACCTTGGGGGACAGCTTTCAGCAGATAAATACAAGGTGCTGAGAGAGTGAACCCAACACATGCATTTTTAGAAACATTTCCATTTATTTCAGAGTGTGGAAATCCAGCATTATCTTGGGAGAAAGGGTAAGATGATTCTTCTCTCTCTCTCCTTCCTCTCCCCATCCTTCCAATCCGTAGCTGATGCCATTAAGGTTAATGAGTGCATTCATTAGGCTGCAGCCCAGTCTTTTTAACATTGTAAAAGCTGTTCACAACCCACATAATTATTATGGAAGCCGCTGTTCTGTCCCCATGTAATCACTTCTCTGCCAAAACTCTAACTGATAGTGCTTTTGCAGATATTTTGAGAGGGTTTTTTCTCCCTCTCTCTCTCTCCCGGAGTGGGAGTTGGCTGACTGATTGGTTTGCCTTTATTCTCCTTTCATTGTAGTTTGCTTCTCTTTACAGAAATGGAGTGGGAAGTGGGGGTAGCTGAAAGTTCTAAAAATATTAAATGTCCCTTGAGATTTGGTATTAAGAGATGATAAGTGCCCTTCCCACTCCCTGGTGGCAGAAGCATTTAGCTTGGAATGGGCCCTAGTGCAGAAGAAGGAATGAGGCCACTCAGAGCCCCTCTCACAGAGGCAGGAGACATGGGCCTCCCAGGCTCATGCTCCCTGCTGCAGCTACACTGTCTGTTCCTATTATAATTATGTCCTTGCCAGGTAGACTTGTTTGGATAAGCTGGATTTTATTCTTCAATGAGCACCTGTAAATGGGCTGCAAACGAAGCATGGAGCAGAGGTCTAGAGCTTCTTGCTTTAGGGCACATCCAGACAACACCCTTCCCTCTGCAAACTCCCCACTTGTTCCTTAATCTGTGTTTGCTTTGTCCAGCAGCAATGCACTCACACAGCTATTGATCTCCTTGCATTTCAGTAGCTCGGGTGGAAAAAAAACCCCGTTATCATCCAGTAGCGCAGGACGTGGTAATGATTTCACACAAGACGCAGAATGAGGGTTTGGGCAACTCCCCACTCAAAAAAGTGTTGTAGACTGTACCTCTAAAAAGGTCCCTTTGAGTTTTTTAGGAGGAGTATCCTACCAGTAGTCTTCAACTGGTGTTCAGAGGTGGGGTCTCCAAAGACTACAGAGTTCTAGCACACAATGGGTGAAAACAGACATGACGCTAACTCCAATTTAACACAGCTTTAGCATTTCTTATGCATGTTGCAGGGCTGCATAGGGCACCAATACAGCCCTGCAACATGCATAATAAATGTTTAAATGGTGTTAAAGTAGAGTTAGCGTCATGTCTGTTTTCACCCATTCTTGCGTTTTGAGCACTAAGACCCAAAGCAAGCACTGCACGCTGGGATCTGTAGTCTCAGTGGGCTATTACTCTACCTTAAGGAAGAGGAGGGAGTATGGTTGATGTGTTGGTCCAAAATGTAAAAAATAGACAAAGTAGTTCAGATGGTATTTATTGGAACAACTTTTGTTGATGAGGCCATGCAAACTTAAGGGACAAAATGTTTTGAAATGCTAAATTACCTTTTTTCCTTGAACTTCTTTCCCTACAATCTCAATCTCAAACCTAGTGTATGTGAATATGTACATATCCTAGTCTGAATTTATTTTGTTTTTCTTTTTTCCTCCATTTGATTATTGGTTTCCTCATATCGGGCACAATCTTATGCAGTGTACACACTGTTCACGTGCATAGTGTATGCACTATGCATGTGCAATGAACACACTCATTGTAGGTGTGTTTGAAAAGGACCTTTGTGCACCATAGGCCCTTTTCAAACAAGACGCACCCACGCATGCGTGGATGTTTCCTGTTTGAATGAATGCCATGGCAGGTGGGTGGGCATGAGTGTGCTCTGCCGCACAACACGCATGCCCACCCACCTCCACCCATCGCCCACGCACGGAACAATTGGCCAAAATTGTGGGGGGGTGTAGGACTGCTCTTGAGTGGTTCCGCTCTTTCCTGTCAGGGAAGTCCCAGAGAGTGGTGATGGCCGATTGCTCGTCGGCCTCTCGGGACTTCCCTTATGGTGTCCCGCAGGGTTTCGTTCTGTCTCCCCTTTGGTTCAACATGAATATAAGCCCACTGGGCGAGGTCATTTGGAGGTCAGGGGTGAAGTGCCATCAGTACTCTGATGACACCCAGCTCTACCTCTCTTTTTCATCCAACCCAGTCCCTGCATTCTTGTGACTTACCTGTGGCCTGGTTGCCGTTGGAGATTGATTGAGGGTGAGCCAATTGAGGGTGAATCCAGACAAGACTGAGGTGATGATGGTCGGCCAGTCTTGTGGCCTGGAGAGGATTGGGACACCACTTATTGATGGGGTCTGCCCCCCTCTAGTTGATCAGATTCACAGCCTTGGAGTGCTTCGGACCCCTTGCTGCACCTGGATTGTCAGGTTGCAGCAGTAGCCAGGAGTTTTTTTTACCAACTCCATCTAGCGAGGAGGCTGTGGCATTTTCTTTCTGATTCAGATCTGGCCACTGTCATCCATGCTTTCATCACCTTGAGGCTAGACTACTGAAATGCTTTCTACATGGGGTTGCCCTTGATGACTATTCAGAAGTTGCAGTTGGTGCAGAATGCAGCGGCTCGCCTCCTGTCAGGGGTGAGATGCCACGAGCACATTACACCAGTGTTCCATAGTCTGGACTGGCTTCCTATAGCTTTCCATTCTGGACCTTGCTGTAGGCTTTTATCTAGGGAGTTTATGTAGATTATGTTTTGATATTATATTAATTATGCCACAGCAGGCTAGGTTGTATTAATATATACTGTTGTAGGGGGCAGTGACCCCAACTTTTGCATTTGTATTGTTATTCATAATATTATAAATATTTTGTAGAATTTGAAGGATCTGCCCCATATGAATATACTATGTATATTATGTTTATGTGAAATGGCTAATTAGCCACGCAATAAAGACTTACTACTACTCCTATAGCTTTCCGGGCACAATTCAAGGTGCTGGTTTTGACCTTTAAAGCTCTAAACAGTTTGGGCCCACATATCTGAGAGACCGCCTATCCTTCTGTGCCCCACTGCAGCCCCCCCAATTATCCAGGAGCGCATTTCTGTGGGTACCATTAGTTAGTCTTCTTCATACGTTGAGGGCTCACGGGGGGGGCGTTCTCAATTGCTGCCCCAATGCTATGGAACTCCCCTCCCCCCAAAGGTCCAGTTGAGTCTGAGTCTGAGCATCTTCTGGAGCTGGCGTAAGACCTTACTCTTTGTAAAGGCATTTGGCAGGCAGGGATAGGGGTTGGGGGGGTTTCTGGGTGGTTTGGGGTAGGTTGGAGGGGGATATGGGGAGGTGGCACTGGGTGTTTTTTGGGGTGGCTAGGGTTTCATTATATTTTTTTTTGTATTTTACTTTTATGGATTTTTATGTTTTTTACATGATCATGATGTTAGCCACCCTGAGCTTTTGGGGAAGGGCAGAATACAAATTCAAATAAATAAATAAATAAATAAATAATGGTGGTTGCTCTGTGTATGGGGATGCATGGGGGGGATTGGTGTGCACCCGCCCCCCTGCACCAGGATGCACACCGATCCCCCCCTCCCTGCTGCTGGGTCCCATTTAAAAAGGGCATAGTTGTGCGTAGGGGTGTGCATGTAATTTTCATTATTACAGTAACAATAATGACAATAGTCATTTTTGTTATCATTATTGCAGCAAAGAAAACAACAACAAATAATAAAGAAAATAGAAATGAAAATGACATTTTGTTTTTGAAGTAAAGGGAAAAGACTAAGAAACGTATTTATGGCTATATCCTTTTTGTATCTTATTGAATGGCAATGAAATTTGGGGTGCTTGTACCCCCAATGGAGGGCACTATGTGTAACAATATTTGAAATGATGCAATGAAGGAAACCAATTTCAGAAGCAATTGAATGTTGTTGTTTTAAGAAAAGCCCCAAACACATTCATGGCTACACCTTCTTTATATTCCATCCAATTTGCATTAAACCTGTGAATATCATGTCTCTCCACAAGTGTAATACTCCTGCCAATTTTGAGAAAGATTGGATAAAGGGTCCTGATGATATAAGACATTAAACTGAAAATGCATTTCTAGCTGTAACATTTGTATATTCCATCCTGTTTACAAGATATTTGGCAAGACTTTATCACAATTGGCATCACAAACTGATCTTATACCACAGTGACCCGTAAGAAAATCCCTGACATAGGCTCCTTTTCTGCATATGCTGTGTAGGCATATACAATTGAGACCGTTTATAACATCTTTTTGATATTTGGCAGAGATGATCAGGAAAGTGTGATATACAGCCCTGCCAAATTTCATGTACACTGATTATACTACAAAGATGTTACAAGCAGACATATATTTATAAGTTAATTGCTTATACCACCAGGACCCTTTATCCACTACTTCTGAAAGTTGGTAGAGATAGTAAATATGGGAAGGGGCATAAACTTGCCAAGTTTTATCTACACTAAATGTGAGGCAAAGAAATTACACTTAAGAATGTATAAGAAGATTGTTGCAAAATAATATAATTCAACTGCTTATCAAATTTGATAACTTTATTCAATCTTTTTTGAATTTGGTATACATAATGCCTCCTATTGGATGTATAGGCACACCAAGGTTCAGCCACATATAATGAAAAACAAAAAAGGTACAGCCAAAAATGTACCTTTGAAATGAAATGAAATGAAATGAAACCAATGGAATGAAACCAAAAATGAAACCAATGGAAAACGAAAGCAAAAACGAAAACGACAATTTGATATTTATGAAAACAAAAACAACAGATTTATATAACAGAAATGAAAAACAAAAATGAAAATGACATGGGTCCCTGGTACACACGTCTAGTTGTGTGCAATAAGCACACAACCTGGGCTGATCCGACCCCCTGCACCCATGCACCCCATGGCCCGAGGGGATGGCGCATATTTGTGTCGCGCCCATTGTGACCACTGCATTCACAGTGGAGCATGCACTTGTGGGGGTCTCTGGATTTGGCACATGCTCTTTCTGTGTGCGCCACAACATTGCACAGCACTGCATACATCCATGCTATCAGTGTGCACATATCTACCATCTGCATGTGCAACACATAGGATTGTGCTCAATGTATTGAAATGTTTGAAATGCTAAGCACTTTCTTCCTAACAGCTCATCCCCAAGTGATTGCTTCTATCTATACAGTGCTCAGTCTACAGTTCTGGGTTTTTTTATGGTCTGAGGGAGGATCATGTTGGTACAAAAGTTTGCTTATTCTCGTCAATAGAAGTTGTTCCAGTAAAAGATTTTATCTGAACTATTTTGTCTACACCTTTTAAGCTAGAGGCACAGCACCTTTGCCCTCCTAGATGGCAGAGAACTCAGAGGGCATTATTTGAGCATCACATTATGTCTATTATGAAATTAGTCAACTGTGAACAGCAAGCTAAAAATCAGTGTCAGTACACCTATCTTGATTAAGGTAAGGAAAAAAGGGTCACAGATCAATGACTGGGGGAAAAACAACCTCTATGTCTGGACAAATTTCTATGGGCCTACTTTATAGTCAGCGTGTGTAGCTCTGATAATAAAACAGGCCAAGCCTTATAATATCTGGGGTTAACATCAAACATAAAATAATATGGAGAGTATGATTTTCATTTGCAGTTATTGTATTCAGCCACAGCTTGCCCTTTCTACTCTTTTTAATCAGATCAGTATCAAAATACGTAGCTAAGGAAACGAGGCATCTGAGCTTTCAGGGCCTGGGCTACAGTGTAGTTGAACATTGCCATTCACTGGGAGTTAAAAGGGTTGAAATGAGAGGAGGTCTGTCACAGCTAATTTAACAACAGGACTCGCCCTTTCATTAATCAAAATGAAGGATTGTTTTTGCAAGGTGATAAGTCAGTCTGCAGTCTGTACAGTGCGCTCTTCTTAACAATTGCAGCTTTTTAGAAATACAGGGTTACCAAAAGAAAGGGGGGGGGGGAGGAGTAAGAGAGGAAAGACTTGCATAACAATTTTCTCTTTATCAAGCATGAATAAAAGCTTTATTTGAATTCAGTAGAATATTTTAATTGACCAAGGGCCAATTTAAGAACTGTGGATATTTGAGCCACTCCTCACTGTATTCCAGCCTCCCTCAGAAGGGAGTGGCTTGGGGAGGGGGGAGCCAGGTCACTTAAGAATTGAAGGATGGAGCCAGGTTCCCATGTCAGCTATGGTGGGGACCCAGTGTAGCAAACACTTGATTAGGCCACTCAGATCTCCCCTTCTAATCATGAAGGAAATGGTTGTGAGGTCCAGTCAACAAAATATATGGACTACTATTCGATACGAGCTGTGGCAATTATGCTCGCATCACATTGTGAGGTCCAGTCAACACAATAGATAGACTATTTGATACAAGCTGTTTGAGGCAATGGCCTGTGGCAATTATGCTCACATCACTGGGTGGTCCTACCTTTTTGGTTGCCCTCCTGGTGCTCCACCCTAACGGGGAATTAGATCCCTTCTTAGACTGCGGCCACCTCTTTTAGCCCTTCCCTATGGTACTAAGTAGAGCTGAAAGAAATAGCAGATCTTGTATTCATTGAAATTAAATTATCATCATTTTCGGATGGCCCTCTAAATAACCAAATCATATTTAATTGATTTATTTAATTGATTTATTTAAATTTCTACCCCACCCTTCCCCTAAGGCTGAAGGCTCAGACTTACAATATTAATAAAAACACAAAAAAATCATTAAAATCCCTTTAAAACACACACCTTCACACCTAAACCCAGTCACCCCAACCCCTATTCCCGCCTGCCAAACACCTTTCCAAAAAGATAGATTTTACACTGCCTCCAGAATATGTTCACACTCAGGCACTGACAGACCTTTAGGGAAAGGGAGTTCCATAATATTTGTATATTTCCTATGTGCAACTGAAACCAATATTTACATATCTGGTTAGTTTGGTCTGGATATTTCATGTATTTTGGTATACTAGTCATTTTTGGTACTTTGTTCCAACGATTGCACACGAGCCACACTACCAAAATGAAGTAACCAAAATGCCTCCACCTCCTTCAGTAACCTGCAGCAGGCTGACAGAGTTCCTGAATTTGCTGCTTTTATAGCTCTCAAAGGAGGCGGGCCAATAGTGATGAGTATGCCACCCTTAAAGGGCCACTACTACCATACAGTCTTTATTGCTACCCACAAGCCCAGCTCTGAATTAACCTTGTTTACTGTGTATTACGAGGTAATATACAATTGATGGATAACCTGCATTAGGAACCCAGTTGTAAATCTAGAATTACTGTAAGAGCACGAAGTCACACAGCAAGGGTTGCCAGATCAAAATCCGGACACAATTCAAGGTGCTGGTTTTGACCTAAAAAGTCAAAATGGCCTGAGTCGTACATATGTAAAGGACCCGCCTTCCTCCTTATGTCCCTCCACAGCCTCTAAGGTCAGCTGAGAGCAACCTCTTGCAAGTTCCATCACTGGCTCAAATCCATACAACCCAGGTACGCAGAGAGGTGTTCTCAATGGTTGCTTCATGGCTCTGGAATTCCCTTCCCTTGGAGGTTCCCCTAAGCCCTAGGCTGAGCACCTTCCACAGGCAGTGTAAGGCCTATTTGGTCAGGCATTTAACAAGCAGGGGTAGATCCTGGGGTGGGGGATTTATTATATTATTAATTATTATTATTGTTATTGTTATTATGTCAATTTATATCCCACCCTATCCCAAGAAATGGCGCAGGGTGGCTTACAACCATTTAAAAGCATCGTCACAAATACATATACATTAAATCCCAGCCCTCCCCAAACCAACCTTTCCCATCCCTCCCACTCTCACTTGGAGCCCCTTCCCCTTTACGATAATGGGGAAATGCATATATTTATTTATTTTTATTTATTTTCAAGTTCTTGTTACCCCACTGCATCGTGCTACCGGCATATAAGCAAACATTAAAAAAATCCCACTCATGTCCAACTATCCCATCCCACTCACTCCTAGTCTCCTGTCTCTCACCCAAAGGGGTCCCCACGTCCTTTCCAAACCCAGGCCACTCCATTTCACAGAGGCACCATGGCTAACCTTCAAGCCTTCCCACCCTATTCACACCCATTCCCCCCATCTCTCACCCAGGGCAGCGAGTCTCTCCCTATGTATCCTCCACCCCATGTCCCCATAAAAACATTAAAAGGTCAACTAAAAAAAACCCCTAAACCTCACCAGCCCACCAACAACAAACAGTCAGCAGCCTTTGGTGTTGGCCTCCGGCAGCTGCCACAGTGCACAGAAGCCAGTGGGAGGAGGCAGGACAGCCCTAGGTTTTCCATGTCCAGCCCCTAGAGCAGCAAACAGCTCCAGCAAAAACCTTTAGCCGTATTTTATGGAGGTTTATGTGTTTTATTTTGTGTTTTATATCTTTTATGATAGCCATTCTGAGTCTTTGGGGATAGAATTAAAACAAAGGAAACAAATAAAATTTTAGATATAAAAGTGGCCAGCAGAGCCAATGGATACTGAAATATAAGAGACATCCATGAAGTTCCATGGATCGGTGGTGTCCAGTCCATTAAATAAATAAGGGATGTTCATTATGGTCTCTAGAGCCACAGGGCTCTGAAATAAAAGGTGCTCCCTTAAAGTAAGGGAATCCCATGAAAAAAGGGATACCTGGCAACCCAACAATGACCAAGGAGAAATCTAATATTTCCTTAGAAGAGGGTCACATTCCCATCCATCTACCCGGATTTGCAATTGCTCAAAAGAACACTGCAGCGGAAGCCTCTTCCCACCAGGATACACAATTTGTTCCGTAAGCACATCACACATCCATAACTCTACTCCAGTGCTATTTTTCTACCACTGGTTAAATTTACATGTGCCTGATTGATGGAATGTGCCTGTGCGTTATGTCTGCTGGGAGGGGGGAGGGAAAAAAAAAAAGATAGCTAACATTTAATTGGATTTCTCTTGGATTGAAGATTTACTGTCGCTGCCACCTTCTGAATGATTTCCCATTAGATACCCAAACACAGTTCTTATAGACAAGCCATGTGACTGTATGGGATCCATTTGTGTAGATTTATAACGGAGATGCCAAAGAAAGAAAGACCTTGAGCTGCCTGAATACTGTAAAAAAGAATACAGAGACACTGTTTTGGCTGAAACTGTGAATTCACTGGCTGCAAGCCCAAGCAGGATCACAATGCAATCCCTATGGAGATGCATATGATTTGCACGTGTGTGCGCAGTGTGTCCGCAGTGCCCGAGGGGCATGGGATTGGTCCAAATGTGATGGAATTTACCATCTTTTTACTCTTTGTACCAGCAAGTTGGTTTGTTTTTCTTCCCTCCCACCCCTGAAAAACATTTCAGAAATGGAAAATGTTGCAGGTCTATATGCTAGTTGGAAAATGGAAAGGAGGGATTATTTTTCCTTGCCCAAGGAGAACAGTAGTCATCAAAACAGCACGGACAAATGAGCAGATGAATGTTAGCAAGAGGTTTCGATAACCTTCTCCTGAGTTAGCTGTGGGTGTCTACACATAAGCCCTCCCCACATTTATTGATGGCAGCCACCCCTTTTCCAGTAAGGCTGGCCACATGAAACAAGGTTGACAGACAGATTTAAAAAATAAGGGACATTAACAGATCCAATGGATTCTGAAATAAGGGACATCCCCATCCATTATTCCACAAAGTTGTGGTGTTCAGAATAAGGGACTTCTGTTACAAGGGACCTTGTCTCTCCCTCTGTTCGCCTTCCTTCGTCTCCCCCCCTCCCCCCGGTCTCTCAGATTGTAAGCCCTAAGGCAGGGACCGTGTCTATTCAATTACTTTGTAAAGTGCCAGGTACATTGCTGATGCTATATAAATGCTTGATGATGATGATGATGATGATGATGATAATAATAAATAATAATAAATGTCAGTTATGTTCCATAATGGGTTCTGGGATGCTTCCTTTTAGGCCCTTTTCAAACGGGCCGCAGTGGGTAGGTGGGTGGGTGGGTGGAGAGGGAGGGGTATGCACCTGCGGTGGGTGGAGGTGGGTGTGCGGCTGTTACTACAGGTGCACACCCATCTCCATTCATGGATTTATAACAGACATCACCATCCTTTAGAGCCCGTTGTTCCATGAGTGAGTGATGGGTGGAGGTGGGTGGAGTGTGCACCCACCCCACCTACCGAGGGTGCCATTCTTATGGGCACCCACCCATCCCCCTTGCACCTGCTGTAGCGTTCGTACAGATGTCCCCACCCCCACCGCACACGTGTGCAGTGTGTGTGTGTGTGGGGGGGGTGCCCATGTGAAAAGGCCCATAATAAGGGATATAGCTTAGAATGAAGGACACCTGACAACCCTCGATTGAACTTAATCGGTCTTGTGGGGGCAGTCAGGGAGGAAGGGTCTGACCTTTCTCCTTGGAATCCCTCCAGGTATCCAACCCAAAGCATGTTTTTGGTGCAGGTAATTATATACGTATATATATAAACGGTTTGGTTTGGGTACCTGGAGAGATTCCTATGAGAAAGGTTTAACTTCCCCCCCTACACACACACACACACACACACACACACACACACTGTGTATGTATATATTAAACAGATATAGGAGATTTGTAAATATATGTTTGGATATTTAAAATTATATAGATAATTAAATCCACAAAAATCCAACACAAGAGCAACATTAGGTTTACATTCTTGAAACAAACTGTCAGACAATACAAATAATTAACATTTATAAAAGCAACATTAGTTCTACCACACTGTGCATCTAATAATATATTGTACCGTTTACTCTCAATAATATACATAGTAACACAGCCTGTTTCTGTTGTGTATGTGTAGGAAAATGTCGCCATTTTTCGTTTGCTTGAAAAGGAGAGAATTCCAAAATTATTGCTATGAAAATGTTCTCTCTTGCAAAATCTCTGTGCTTGCTGTGTGAGAAAAGATGTGTAGTGTCAATACACTACAAATGGCAAATGGCAGATGCCATTTGTTTAGCGAGTCTCATTGTATCACCTTTTATTAGTTTTGTCAGAGAAGAGATTTCAATTTAGGCCTGTATTCTGCAAGACTTAAGAATGCCTTTTGTTTATATGAATAAAGAAATGCTCATGTGGAAGCTTTGGGTGCCATGAAAAGCATCTGGGTGAGTAGGTGTCTGAATGAGTGGGACAGAGGAGGAGGAGCATCCCCATCTCACTCTCCCTAGTAATCCCACCCTCGGTGGTATCACTGATTCTCCAAGATTCTCTGGAGATAGAAGTAGTGAGCCTACAGCAGACAGGGGCTGAGGATGATCTAGGGGCTTGGTGGAGAGAGCAGAGTGGGACACCCAGAATGGAAAGAAAATAACATGGGTGTTTGCTGGGTCCTGCGGCAGTCAGTGGGCATTTTTGCACACACCTTAAAGTGCTGGTCTTTCAATCTTCTGGGTTTACAAGTCCAAGTTCCGGAAACATTCTTCACACACACACTGCCCTGAGACAGTTCCTGGATGCATTCTTCACACAAACACTGTCCTGAGGTAGCCTAAAGTAGCCGCAGCTGTAGACGTGAGGGACTGCCATGGAAACCAAGTGACCACAGCTGCCTGGAGCAAAGCAGTTTACCAGGAGAACTTTTCACACACAAAGGTTCTGGGAGAAGTTCTACGCAGAAGTTCAAAGAGACAGATGTTCAAGATCTGGGTGAGTGATTTAGACACACAGAAAGTTCAGGATGTAACAGAAAACATGCAGAAGAAATGTGTGTGTAAAAACACCCAGTGTGACTGACACACTGCCTTCTGCTATGACAATTATGCAGTGTTTCCAGGTGTGAGAGAACCAGATCTCTAATGTTCTGGGATTTCCCCCAACTTCTCATAATACAAGAACAAGGGGACTTTCCATACAATTAAAAGATGGCAAATTCAAAATAATTATGCTAAGAAATACCTTGGCACAGAATGTGGTTGAGGCCAACAACTAGGACAAAATTCAAAATGGGATTCATCGTTTATATGGGTAATAAAAATATCTATTTATTATAATTAAAGGACCTAATCTGAGGACAGTGTTGTAACTTCTTCTTCTTCTTCTTGTTTGTTATTATAAATATGCAGGGCAGGAAGTCCATGCCCCCATGCCCAAATGGTTTGAACCAAGGGAGAAAGTAACAGGATCAAGAGGTGGGGACTAGGGATGGGCGAACAGAACGGAGTTCAGAAATTCAGTTCGGTTCAGTTTGAAATTCGAGTTTGGAAATTCGGTTTGGTTCAGTCCAGTTTGAAAATCGAGTTCGGTTTGGAAGTTCAGTTCGGTCGACCGAACAGACCAAGTTCGGTCGAATTCCGAACCAAGTTCGGACATTCAAAACCAGGTTTTTTGGTGTGTGTTGCCACTAGGGACGGGCAAACAGAACAGAGTTCAGAAATTCGGTTCGGTTCGGTTTGAAATTCGAGTTCAGTTCGGAGGTTCGGTTCGGTTCGGTCAACCGAACAGAGCGAGTATGGTCTGAACTCCGAACTTCCGAAGCGCGTTCGCCCATCCCTAGTGGGGACTTCTAATTTGGCCAGTGGTGTAAACAGAGCTGAGATGAGATCCAGTGTTCCCGTTCTGAAGGAAAATACCGTCACTTTCTGGGACTTCTTTGTCACTCTCCATGAATTCTATGACCATTCTACTGCAGTTTTACAACAGTTTTATGGCAATTTCTAGCACTCCTCCAGTGCTTAGCCATCACTGGACATTTTTAGACACACGTTAAAGTTCCAGATGTTTCAATCTTCTGGGTTTACAAGTCCACAAGTAAGTTATGGATTCATTTTTCACACACACACTGCCCTGAGGCAGTTCCTGGATGCATTCTTCGCACAAACACTGCCCTGAGGTAACCTAAAATAGTCGCTGCTGTAAACGTGACAGGCTGCCTTGGAAACCAAGTGACCACAGCTGCCTGGAGCAAAGCAGTTTACCAGGAGAACCTTTTACACACAAAAGTTCTGGGAGAAGTTTCATGCAGAAGTTCAAAGAGCCGGATGTTTAAGATCTGGATGAGTGATTTAGACACACAGAAAGTTCTGGATGTTACAGCAAACATCCAGGAGAAATGTGTGTCTACAAACACCCAATGTTTCATTGCCACAGCCCCCAGGGGTGCATGCAGGACAGACACAGGCCTTGTGAGCAGCCTGTAGTTCAATGGGAGACTTTTCTCCACTGTCACAGAAGATAGAACAAGAGGGAATGGTCCTAAATTGGTCACGTATTGGCCAAATATTAGGAAAAAATCCTTAACTGTGAAAACTAGGGATGTGTGAACAGAACAGAGTTTGGAAATTCGGTTCGGTTCAAAAATCGAGTTTGGTTCGGAAGTTTGGTTCGGTTGACCGAACTAGTCAAGTTCGGTCAAATTCAGAACTTCCGAATCGAGTTCGTACATTCAAAACCAGTGTTTTAAGCTGTTTTTGGCCTTCTGAACTGGTTCGGATTTGACTGAACAGTTCGGTCGAATTCGAGTTCGGTTCAGAAGTTCGGTTTGGTCAACCGAACTAGTCGAGTTCAGTCTGAACTCTGAACTTCCAAACCACATTTGCACATCCCTAGTGAAAACATTCGGGCAATGGAATAAGTTGCCTAGGGAGGTTGTAGAATTGTTTTTTATTGGATTTTTGCCCGGTAATGCTGTAAACCTAAGACATTCTAGGACGGAGCTGGGGGTTGGAGCAGATGACTCTTGAGCTTGCTTTCCGCCATACCAACCTACGCACATCCAGATACTTATTGTAATGAGTCCCAAATAATGAACTTCCCTGTATGTTGAATGCAGGCACTCCCAGAGCAGTGGCGAGACAGGAATGATGGGTGGCTGGCTGGAGTGTAACATCATTCTGCACTCTAACATACACAGCCAGTTCCTTCTTGAAAGCAGTGTATTATAATAAGCCCACCAAAATGACAGATCTAATATATAATATCCAAGGAAAGATTTGTGAGGCAGGAATAAAGGATGTTCTGCTGAAGCAAGCCATAAATCTCTTTCAGGATTCACAAGTGGAAACACAAAGATTCTCGCTTCTTCTAAACTTGAAACAACAAACAAATGGGGAAATCTCATTTCCTATAAAAATACGTTGTCTAACTGTCTCATTTTCTCAGTAGGGGGCAGTTACAATGAGGTTTCTTTAAAAGATGTATTTTGTATGCATACATGGCTTTACAATAAGCATTTCTTTCAGTCAGTCAGCCGTTCAGGATTAACCAAGGTCAACATTTTCAAATGCAGCCACTAGCAACCTAAACAAAACAATCAGATTTTCAAAGGACTTCCTCTTGACTTGATGTTCACATTTACATGATCCCGTCAAATTCTACACAACCATTATGCCTGTCTTGTGGTCAATTGAATTTCAAAATCCTGTACTGCATTGGCGACAGCATGGCTGCAGAGGGCAAAATTATGCCCTCATTTCATAAGTTCAGATACTAAAAAGGGAGCTGACCCAAACGGCATGCATGACAGAGCTAAAACTCAATCCTTGGTTTTATTTGGAATTTACTGGAGATTCCAGTCACCAGTTCTGAATTTCTGAGTACTAAAGTACTGAATACCAAGTAACTGGAAAACTTCAGAAACTTCAATTGAGTAATGGAGGCACCATTATACATATGTCCAGATTGAGCCAGTACTTCTGTTCTCACCACTTCTCCTCTGGAATAACTACCCTTGCTCCTGAGAACAAGCCATTATAGGGAATGAACACCCCATTTATAAATAATAATAATCATCAGCATCTTTATTTTTATATAGCACACCCCTGCCATAGCACTTGTAGCGCTTTGCATATACTAATTTAACACATCTTTTAATCCTCACAGCAACCCTGTGAGGCAGGGAGAAGATTGTGACTAGTCCAAGGTCACCCAGTGAGTTTCTTACTAAGGCAAGACTAGAACCAAGGTCCCCTCCTCCCAGTCTAAGTACTGTGCACTTAGCCATTACACCACACTGGCTCTTGTGATAACGTGGGATGGCAGTTAAAGTAAAATGATTGTTTTTTCCGAGTGAGAAATTTCATCGAGTGTCCTGAACTCGATTGTTACATGAGCAGAGTTTTGTACAAGACTGTAAACAATAAGTGTGTCAATCAAACACTAGACACACTGTATGGCATGTATTTCTCAGTAAACTTGTGAGCAGCCATCACATGCTTACAGAATTGAAAACAAAATTAGTCCAAACTCCTTCTTCATACCATAAATTCTAGAGAAAAGAGAATGAAAGATCGGAGTCTGACCCCATTATCACAGGGGCAAACTGGAAATAACTTCGTAAAAACTGGTGGTTTCACCAATGTCAAACCTCTAAGGATCAAAATCAGGGCCTAGGAGTCTCCTTCTTTCTTGCTATGGTTATTGCTATGATTACTGACCACACAATACATCTCTATTATACTGCATCCATATTTTTTCTCACACACCATGCTTTAGTTTAATATGCTGGACATAAAACTACTTGGTTCCAAAAGAAATGGAAAAAGGAAGGAGGATTCATGTTTTAAGGGTAATGATATTGTAGGAAGGTGCTGATGACAACCTAGATAGATGGTTGTTTTACAGTGTAGTAATACAGCACAACTTTATTCTGTATATCATCTTTCATTCCAACATTATCCCAAAGCAAATTATGGAATTAAATTATATAGAAAAGCAGACAGAAGCAAGTGTGAATTATGTGGAAATGGCAGTGCAAAACCAAATTCTGATTCTTTTAGTCAAATAAGTTATGGCTTGATGTGCTTCATGCACTGATATATTACAGTCATATTTCATATAGGAGCTCGATAAGTCACATTACCAAGTTAACGTTTCACATCTGAGTATAACACCTACCATGCTGCAATTTGGTTTAATCTAAAATACTGTTATAATAAATCAACAAAATTGGATGTAGATGTAGGTGTACTGTAGACCTTTGAAGACCTAAGCCAATGGTAAATTATGATAAATAATGATAGATTGTGGCAATTTTCAATTAATAAGTGACTGAGACATCCTTTTGTGTTATCTGAAAAACTAAAAGGAATCCAGCTAAAGCATTAAAGTACATGTGGCTCAAATACATCAATCTATGGTTATTTTTAAGCTTCCGCTCCTTTCACTCTACTGAAACTGCTCTCGTTAAGATCACCAATGATCTTCTTGTAGATAAATCTAATTGCATCTACTCCATTCTTGACCTCATTGACCTCTCTGCAGCCTTCAATACTGTTGACCACTCACTCTTGCTGGACTCACTTCACTCCCTTGACTTCCGTGGACCCATCCTTGACTGGTTCTCCTCCTTCTGACCACTCCTTCAGTGTGTCTCTTGCCAATGCTGCCACCTCCGCCTCCTTTCCCCTCACAGTTGGTGTTCCCAAAGGCTCTGTCCTTGGCCCTCTCCTCTTCTCTATCTACACCCTATCCTTAGGCAAACTCATTACCTCCCATGGATTCCAATATCACCTCTATACTGACACTCAACCCTATCTCTCTACTCCCTCTCTCTCCATTTGTTCAAGATCGCCTCACCAGCTGTCTCCCTGATAGCTCTACCTGGATGTTTCAATGTCAGCTCAACATGGCTAAAACTCCTTATCTTCCTCCCCAATCCTTCCTCTTCATCCTCCCTGTCGATTCTTTTTGCTGGGGTCATCATCCTTCCCATCCCCCAAGCCCGTAGCTTAGGCTTCATCTTTGACTCACCTATTTCTTTTAAACCCTACAGCGACTCTGTTGCCAAATCCTGTCGCTTCCCCATCCATAACATTGCTAAGATTCACCCTTTTCTCTCTGTCTCCTCCTCCATCTCTTGCCTCAATTACTGTAACCTCCTTCTCACTGGCCTCTCCCGCTCTCACCTTTTTCCCGTTATCTCCGTCCAAAACTCTGCTGCCCAGGTCATCCACCTCGCCCATCGCTTCGACCATGTGCAACCCTTCCTCTCCTCTCTTCACTGGATCCCCCATCCTGAACGAATCCTGCACAAGCTCCTAGTCTTCACCTATAAATCTCTTCACAACCTTGCTCCCCGCTACCTCTCTGTGCTAATTTCCCTCCGTGCTCCAGTCTGTGAACTCCGCTCTTCCTCTTCTGCACTATCATGCCTCCCCTGCTCCCCTAACTGCTATAGTCCCTTCTCCCTAGCTGCCCCCCATGCCTGGAACTCCCTCTCTGCCTACAACCACCTCGCCCCCTCCCTTCATACCTTCAGATCCCTCCTCAAGACCCACTTCTTCTGCTTTGCCCTCCCTGACTTCTCGCTCCCCTCTCCTAACTCCTGCTGATACCTACCATCCAATACAATCTGTCCTGAGGTCTGTGTACTCATACCCTTCTCACCACATGGACCAGCCAGCCATCATTCTCGATGTAACCAAGCCGAGCATGCGCACCTGGGACCTCACATTTTCATAAAAGTTACACTCCTTGTCTCTTCCTGTGTTCACCTTCCTTCTCTCAGATTGTAAGTTCTAGGGCAGGGACCATCTCTATTCCAATACTTTGTAAAGTGCCAAGTGCATTGCTTGAGCTATATAAATGCTTGCTAATAATAAAATAATAATATTTTTTAGATGAGACGGTACCACACAAGTCCACCTAGTGGACACGTGTGGTACTGCCTGTTTAAAAGT
>QEPC01012785.1:478794-489894 GCA_003113815.1 Sphenodon punctatus
CCACAACCTGAGATTCCAGGCTGAGCCATGAATCGAGGAGCACACCCAGACTCTGTACCTGTGAGAGCATGGGAGGGCGACCCCCTGAGGAGATTCAACCACTCCCAGGTGCCCCAGGCCCTCACCCACTAACATCACCTCCATCTTGTCAGGATTCAGCTGCAGATGGCTCAACCTCATCCAAGCCCCCACAGCTGACAGGCACTGAGAAATTAAAGAGTTTGCATGGCCTGGGTCGATGTAAAATGAGAGGCAGAGCTGAGTGACTTTACGAACTGCTATCCAATTCCATTCTAGTCTGTATGGCATTTTATGCAGAATGAATCTCTGGTTCAAGTTGTAGATTGTCTGTGCCACTGTAATATAAGTGTTAATAAAGTAGTTAGGGGGGAAAGTCACTTTTACTAGGAAGGGAAAGGATAAACGCATTACATCAAGCAACAAAGAGAACAGAGATTTAGAATGAAAGATGTATGGAAGGGTTTAAAGGAATGGTTATATTTAGCCTGGAGAAAAGAAGATTGTGGTGAGACACGGCAACAATTTCCAAAGTTTATGGATGCTATAAAGAAGAGGGAGAGTAATTTTTCTCCAGTTCGGCTGGGGTAGGATGGAAGGCAGTGGCTTTAAGTTGGAGGGAGGTAGACTCAGAGGAAGTTATTGCCTAATATTTAATAACTGTAAGAACATTTGGGCAATGGGGCAAGGGGTGGAATCTCCTTCAGCCATATATTACACATCAGAGAGTCTACTTAGGTCAAAGGCCATTCTGGATGGACTTCAGCAGACTCTCTGATATCTACTATGGGGCACAGGGATGGGGAACCTTTTTCCTCTTGGAGGCCACTTTGAAAATTAGTACAAGCTCAGAGCACCGTATAGAAGTCAGGTGTGGGGTGGGGGGATTAAGGGGTGTGTACTCAGGAAGAGGAGGGTCCAGAAGATCATGCATCGGTCCCCTATCTTTGTATGCATGTCCTCATCTCTGCTCCCTTACTCTGAACTCAGGTTTTCAGTACTTGGATGTAGGAACTGGATCCAGGGCCAGATCCAGGAACTGGAACAAGCCACACAAAAACTAGTTGTGGGCTGCATTTGGCCCCCAGGCCTGAGGTTTCCCATTGCTGACATAGCTGAAAGCCCACCCTAGTTACTTAAATAACAAAAAAACACGATCTAACAAACTGAATAATACAACAGCAATAATACACATAATGCACAAACTGTGAATAGTACAACAAATCCTTTGTGAACCTCCCATTTGCAGTTTGCGTATGTGGTGATAAATTTAACTTCGAGCTTGCAAATCAGTAACAGGAATTGAATTCCAACTTTACTTTGAATATCAAAGTAGCTGTTGATGCTAGCAGCAATAATAATCACCTGTTGCTGGAGTTTAAACCAGACGCTGCTCTCTGTTGCTTCTGCTCCTGACACTGAATCCCAACTGGGGTTTCTTGTCTTCTCTATAAATGAAAACCCCACATAGCCGGCATTGGCCACAGTCGCCTAAGCACAGGTGGCACCAGCAGATGCAAGCTCTTTAGCTCTTGTCAGTTATGTCAGAGATTTTTTCCTGAGCAGCAAAGAAAGCCGGGACATCACTGCTGCACAGGTTGGCAAATAGCCATAGTGCAATGCTTGCTGAAATGGATTTCTTTTTTTGCCTGGACTGTTCCCTTGTGCCTCTCCTAAACAGATTCATATATATCTGAGGCTGTAAAGCAGTAGTGTCAGGCTTGGGGCTCATGGTCCTTCAGGGAGATTGTGTAAAAAAACAATCCAAAGCCTCTATTAAATGAATTCCAACATTTAAAAAGAAAGGGTGTAATCCTGCTGCTGGTTTATGCTGGAGGCAGGCGAATGATAACACCAGCCAGCACGAGTTCAAGCGCACACGTGCCCCAAGTGTGCAACAAGCCGCGCAGGACAACGGCACACCGCCTCCGATATGACCCCCCCAAGCCCACACACCCTGCAGCCCGGGGGATGGAGCAGGAGCCGTGCCTGCTCCAACCTCATAGCTGTGGAGTGTGTGGGCTCGGGGGGGTCACATTGGAGGGGGGGCGCCGTTGGCCCACACGGCTTGCTGCACGCTTGGTGCACCTGAGCTCACATGTTCATTGCCTCCAGCGCAAGTATGGGCCGGCATAAGCCGCCCCTAGGATTGCACCCCAAAGTTTAAATTCATAATTAAGGTGAATTCATCATTCGCAATATTTTCACATTTCCCCAATCTAATAATGGGTCTTTTTACACACACATTTCTCCTGGGTGTTTGCTGTTACATCCTGAACTTTCTGTGTGTCTAAATCACTCACCCAGATCTTTAAACATCCAGATCTTTGAACTTCTGCGTAGAACTTCTCCCAGAACGTTTGTGTGTAAAAAGTTCTTCTGGCAAACTGCTTTGCTCCAGGCAGCTGTGGTCACTTGGTTTCCATGGCAGCCTGTCACATCTACAGCTGCAGCGACTTTAGGCTGCCTCAGGGCAGTGTTTGTGTGAAGAATGCATTCAGGAACTGCCTCAGGGCAGTGTGTGTGTGTGTGAAAAATGCATCCGGAACTGACTTGTGGACTTGTAAACCCAGAAGACTGAAAAATCCGGAACTTTAACATGTGCGTAAAAATGCCCAATATCACCATACTGTAAGACCTATACTTTCAGCTTATTACTTCACCACATCACACCACTATTTTTCACCCTCTCTATATCCTTACCCCCATAAAATTATCACCCCCTCATCTTTAAAGAACATGACAATTCTGTCGTAACAACGGATATTACATCGCTTCACACACTCTAAAATTAATTACTTATTATTCACACCTTAACGAGTTAATCAATACATAGTACGTATCACACTAATATTAACTTTTAATTTTCAGATACAGAATAAAATACATCAACACTTTGATTAACTCATTAAGACATGTGAATAATAAGTAATTAATTTCTTTAATTTCTTTCCTACTCCTAAAGCTCGCCACAGAGTAGTTTGGATAACAGTAACTTATCTTACAACAGGGGTGGGGAAGCTTTTACGTCCTGGGGGCCACACTGGAAAATTAAAATTGTCTAGTAGGCTGTGCTGAAAAGGGGGTGTGGCTCTTCTATTTCCCACCAATCAGCTGTTGAACAAGTACAGTGCCTCCCTGCCTGCTCACCATGCAAGCTGATTGGGCAGAGGCTGCAGCTAAAACTTGTACATTGGCAGAAAGCTGTAGAGACCTCTCCAGTTCTCAGGGCCAGCACACCCCTGGCATCGGGACATGGGTAAAAACAGCGGTCATGGGAGAACCATGGGGGGCCAGATTTAAAGGGGTGTGGGATGATATTTGGCTCCTGGGCCCCAAAGGTGACATACAGGATGAGGGAAATTTCTCCAAACTTGCCTTTGCTAAGGTGAACACATAACACAAGGTGCCTGTAAGGCTAGGCTTTCGAAAGAAAAAGAAAAAAAAAAGTGCCAAGCTGGGTCTCAACTTCCAGTAGAAGGCACCAAGATAGACTGTTCTGCATTTGTAAAACTGACTCATATGCACAAATGTATTAACTTCAGAGGCTTTTTGAGGAATTGGTGAGGCCCTGCTGGACCCTATGCAAAGATCCAAGTGGGACTCCACTTATGCATCTGGACCAGTTGTAAATCCTTAAGGATGCCCACGAATAAATCATTAGGGATGTGCGAACGCAGTTCGGACGTTCAGGGTTCGTCTTGAACTCAGCCAGTTTGGATGGTCGAACTGAACGGGCGAAGTCCCCAACAGTTCGGGTGTGTTCGGATGAGTTCATATGAGTCTGGGCAGGAAAAACCCTGGCTGGCAGGCCCAGGGAGGGGGGTGAGGGGGGAACAGCTGAAGAGCAGACTTCCTGGCCCCAGGGGTGGAGAGAGGCTTGGACTAGCAGCCAGCCTGCCCAATCATCATCCCTCTTTTCCTCAGACCACTGGCTTGGCAGTCTGCGATTGGCAACGGGCTAGGTTGCATGGGGCCAATGGGGCTTGTGGTAAGGCGGGCACAGTAAGTAACAAAAGTCATTGCCCCCCTCCCCCTTCCATATCGTTCTGAGCTAGCCACTGATCCTGTCAGCAGATGTTTTCAGAACTCTCCCTTCCAGCAGTTTGTGTTCCTACCAATCCATTGCCATCCTCCTATTTCACCCATTTCCAAACATTTACCTCCATAATTTCATTTATTTAGATCAGATTAGATAGATTTAGGTGTAATACCCAGCATGAAGAAGCAGTCACTCCAGCCCCAGGATCTACCCTCAGGGTTCTGGGGCCTACGTTGCAGGCAGGGAGGGCTGTCATTCCACTTCATCCAGAAGCTGCCACTCCTGTCCCAGGACCCACCATCAGGATTCTGGGGCCGTCATTCCGCTCATGGGAGCTGTCATTCCACCGCTTCAAGAATCAGCCAGTCCAGCCCCAGGACCCACCCTCAGGGTTCTGGGGCCTACGTTATAGGCAGGGGGGGGCTGTCAATCCACGTCATCTGGAAGCAATAGGGGTGCTGCTGCTGCTCAGCCTGCTGATGGTACTGCTACTGCTAGGGCTGGGGGCAGAGATAGGTCCCGTCGGCTGAAAGGGGTGGCTGCTCCCACCCCCACCATCCCCAGGGGCATCCTGCTGCTGCCACCGCACACTCTCCAGAGCCCTCTCTGCCTGACAGACCCTCCCCACCAGCTCACCCTTCCAGTGGCAATAGAGTGGTGTCTGGCGTTCCATACTGTCCTTGACCCTGGGGTCCAGCATGGTTGCCGACACATATTTCTCCCGCTGCAGGAGCTCATCAAACAACGCCTTCAGCCCTGCCTTCAGCTGCTGCACCAGGGCAACCGCCTCAGCCACCAGCTTCTTGCCTTGAGGGTCACAATCCTGCCCCTGGAGAATCTCATCCAGCCTCCTGAGGAGACTCTGGACCAGAGGGGTCACCTGGTTGATGGTGACCATGGAGGAGCTGATGGTCTCTGTCATGGCCAGGAACGGTCTCAACACAAAGACCGTGTGAGCCAGGATCTCCCATTCCACCCCATTGTACCCTGGAGGTGTCCCGCTGTCCATCACCAGTTGAACCTGATGCAAGGCAGCTTTCTGTTCGAGAAGCCACTCGAACATCAGGAATGTCGAATTCCACTGGGTGGACACATCCTGCACCAGCTGGTGCACTGGGGAGCCTTGCTCTGCCTGCTTCGCCCAGAGGAAGTCGCTGCCCTTCACGCTCCGGTTAAAGAAACCGCCCAGCTTCCTCCCCTGCTCAATCAGGGAGCTAAAGGTGCCTGCCACAATCCCCTTCTCCCCCAAGCCCAGAGCGTCCCTGACCTCCAGGTGAAGGGATGCTGGTGAAACCCCCTCGCAGACTGCTCTCAATATGTTGGCCGCGTTGTCCGTCACCACACACCCCTTGGTGAAGGGTGCACCTGGTGTGACCCACTACCTCACCATGGCAGTCAGGACTGCCTCGATGTTCTGAGATGTGTGGAGGATGTCCATGACTTCCGCCTGAATCAGGGCCCACCTATACCCTGCTTCAGGACCGGTCCTGCCACTCCCAAATGCTGCCTCCAGGTCCTGCCACCAGTGCGCTGTCACTGCCAGGTAGGTATGCAACGCGTTTCTGCTCGACCACAGGTCAGTGGTGAAGTGGATGGTGGCACCCCCAGCCCCTGTCAGCTGTTCCCTCACCCACTCCTTTAAAGCCTGGTACACGGCTGGCCCCACCTGCCGACTCAGGGTGGTGCGTGAGGGCAGCTTAAACTGGGGGGCCAGGAACCCTAAACCCCATGTCCCCGACCACTGAGAAGGGCTGCCCATCAAGTGCAATCATTTCTCCCAACATGCGCGTGGCTTTCAGTTTAAAGCCACACTGCCTCCATGTCTTGCAGGTGCCGATGGACTTGGCAGCTGCCCCCACCACAGCTCCTCCATGGTGTACTGATGCTTCTGGGCCTCAACTGCTGCTGCTGCACCACTGACAGTGCTGATGGGAGGGGCAGAAGATGGTGATGACACAGCTCTCGGAGGGACGTGTGGCCAGCCCTGTCCAAAGTGGCCAAGGATCTGTTGTCCTGCCCACCGAGTCTCCCCAGCGAGTGGGTGTTCTTGATGGCAGGGGACATTTGCTCGCCGCATCGCCTAAGACTGGGGGCCAAGTTGGTGAAGAAGTTGCTTTTCATCAAGGTCAACCTTCCGCTGATGGGATTCCCCGAGCTGCCCCTGGGCATGGATTGATGGTTCAGTGGCACACGCCATCCCATGCCAGGGGCAGTCTTGGGATGGGGCTCCTCCTCAATCTCGGTTGGTGCTGCTGAGGTGCTATCCCTTCCTCCCAATGCCCGGTGCCCACTCTGCCTCTCTCTCTTTCTCCCTAGACGGCCTCGGACGGCCTATCTGACTGACCTCATGACGCCGGGTGGCATTGGGAAGCTGTAAGACTGCCAGCCGGCCTCTGGCTAGATGATCTTGGCCTGCCTATCTGACTGGCTCTCTCTCTCTCTTGCTGCACAGTCTTTGCCAGCCTATCTGAGTGTCATGCCAAGGTCCCAGCCTGTCTTCCCTACTGCCTCTCATGCCATGAGCCTGCCTTCTGCTGCTCATGCCACACTGCCTGTCTGCTGCTTCTGCCTCTGTTGTACCATGGGTTCTGCTACTGAGAAATCCAATGACTGCTGCTAGGGATGTGTGAACACCGGGGGGTTCAGCGTTTGGCCCGTTTGTGGTTCGGCCCCCCCAAAACCATTTGGGATTCAGGCTGTTTGACCCGAATGGGTTTGGGGGGGTTCCCTCCCCCCTCCAGGCTGCGCGGGTGGAAGGGGCGCCGTGGCTCACCTCCATCCCCAGACCCTGCCCAGCCTCATAATTTTTTTTAACCCACTCCACCCTAGGGATCGACCTACCTGGTGGTGCTGGGGCTCCAGCAGCAGCGGCAATCTGGAGCACTTCAGGCCTCTACTAGGTCTTCCAGGTTGACCCGGAAGGCCTAGTAGAGGCCTGAAGCACTCTGGAGCACCACCACCGGCAGACCCACCACTGCCACCACCACTGCCGGACTCAGGGCCAGAGTCCTGGCACCACCAGGTAGGTTGATCCCTGGGGTGGGGGTGGGTTAAAAAAAATATTATGAGGCTGGGCAAGGTGGGGGGGGGAGGTGAGCCCCGGTGCCCCTTCCACCTGTGCAGTCTTGAGGGGGGAGGAAAAACCAGGTTCCCTTCTACCCCCCACCTGAACGAGTTCGGAACCCAAACTTTGCTTGGCCGGTTCAGGCAGGGGGCAAGTTGATTTGGGGTGTTTGCAAACGGGCCGAACACCCTGAGTTCGGGCCAACCCTGAAACCCCAACCTTGGTTCACACATCCTTATCTGCTGCTGTTCCATGGATGCCTGGAAGCCTGCAATGCCTGGCCAAGTAGCGGTGCCGGGCCAGCCACCAAGCCCCAAGCCTTCCCAGCGTCTTCTGCTGCTGCTGCTGCTGCTGCTGCTGCCATTAGGTCTCAGACGGCCAGATGGTGCCATGGGCACCCCCAGTGGCCAAGCACCGAACCTGCCTGCCCGGGCAACCCAAAGTGCCAAGCCCAAAGCCTTCCCGGTCTCTGCTGCTGCTGTGTCTCCGATGTCCTGCCATGCCCCCATGGGCACCCCTGGAGCACCCCAAGCCTCTGTCACAGCCAAACTTTCCGAACATTCGGGGGGGGGGGCTGAACTCTGTGGGACCAAACCCACGAACCCGAACTAAGTTTTCGGACTGAACGGCTGAACGGTGGAACATCCGCACCCCGTTCTGCCCACACATCCCTATAAATCATATAATGTCTCCAGGAGGAGGAGAAGAGAACAAGAAAGAAACATACATGACAAATGCTCACTGCACTTCTGGATCCCGCATTGACAAGGGGCACAAAACAGGCGTAGCTCCCATGAAGAGTGAGGTTAAGTTGAACCTAAGCCCTGGACCCGGGGGGGGGGGGGGGGGGCTTGTGCAAGTAGCCTAAGGACTACTAGGAAATTTTCAAAATTGGCAGGGGTGGAAGTAGGGACAACATTCTGCCTCCACTCACTTGGAATAATTTCTAGCAGCACTCAAGCCACTTGCTTAAGGCCTACCAATAAGGAAGTTTTCAGAGTAGGCAGGAGTGGAGTGCTAGCCCTCCAAAACTTAAAACTTTCTTCCTGGTGGAAAGAAATAAGGCCCGCTGCCCCCCCTCCCCCCCCGCCCACAAAATACCTCAAGGGGGTGGGAGGGGGAGAGAGAAGGGACCAAGAGTGATAACAAGGGTCCAGCAGGAAATGTCAGATTTTCTGCACTACTGTGACTGTGAACTGTGGAAGGGAATATGAAATTCAGTTGCTGGCCAAGAGCCAGTTCGACTGTTTCCAGATCACCAGTGAACCAAACCACCTGCTTCTAACATAATCAGGGCAAATCAAGTCACATTGTGTCATGTTGAACGAACAAAGAAACAACAAAAGCACTCTGATTGTGGATCTTAGTTGGCAAATAGTTATCAGAAATGACAGGCTAGAAGCAAGAGATAATTTTAATGACAGCAGAAAGAAATGACCACTCTGACATTTCCGGTTCCACCTTCCAAAAAAAGAGTTGGTAAAGTTCTTCTACAACGTGATAGATCTCCTTCTAAACCACAGTGTAAGCTTGGAGACAGACTTGTAGTTATACAGAAGGTACAAAGGGTGATGTAAGAACCTAAGGAATGTCATAACTGGGCCAGACCAATCGTCCATCTAGCCCAGGATCCTGTCTCCGATAAAATGGCAGCTTTGGTTGATTCAGAGAAGTGCACAAATGGTTGTAATGGAGTGATCCATTTCCTGCTATCCTCTTCAGTCCCTGAGAGTCAGAGACCTCATTCCCATACCAGATTGATTAGTTACCATTTATGGACCTATCCTGTAAGAACTTATCTAATCCTTTTTTGAACTTAGTCATGGTCGTGTCCTTCACGGCATTTTCTGGCATGGAAGTCCCATGGGTTAGTTGTACATTGAGTGAAAAAATACTTCTTTCTATTTGTTTTCAGCCTATTGTCAGTCTATTTCATAAGGTGTCCCCTAGTTCTATTATTTTAAGAAAGGGTAAATAACCACTCCTTATTTATTTGCTCCACACCACTCATGAGTTTGTAAATTTCTATCATATCCCCCCTCAGTTGTCTCTTCTCTATGGCTCCTACCCTATGGAGCCTCTCCTCGCATGTATGCCGTTCCGGACCTTTGATCAATCATCTTTGTTGCCCTTCTCTGCACCTTTTCCATTTCTACTACAGGTGTTTTTAAATGAGATGCTATCATGCATGGTCACCCAGGAGCCACTCATCGGACTACCCATCTGTAAGTGGAGCAGGGGAATGCGCGCTTCCATGAGCGATTCAGCACCCACTCATAGCCACTCATGGCACACTGCTGAGAAATTCAGAGTGTGCCATGTGGGGCAAACCAAAAAGGTATGTAGCAATGGGTGCCCATGCATTCCCTGTCCGTATGAACCAGTGTGGTCAGTCACTCCAGTTCCAGGACGTGTCAATTTCAACATCCAGCCTGGCACGCTTCCCCCTGCCCCATGGTCCACGGCAGGGAAGTTCGAGGCAGCTGCCATGGTTTTCACACTGGGAGCCGCCCGTTAGAATCCCTCCCCGCTCACTCCATCTAAGTGGCTGCTCTACAGCTGTGCCACTTAGCAGCCAGGGACCCTTTCCCCCAGCCTTGCTTGTTTAAAAGCTCCCTAATGTCCTTTTTGTGATAGGGTGACCAGAACTGCACCAGACCAATAGTCCAGCTAGCCCAGGATCCTGTCTCTGAAAATGGCAGCTTTGGTTGCTTCAGAGAAGTGCACAAATGATTATAATGGATTGATCTGGTTCACACCTTTGAGCTGCGGGCACACCAAGGATTTATATAGTAGCATTAGAAAGTTCTCAATTTTATATTATTTTCCTTTCCCAATAATTCCTCCTGGGAACAGTAGCATGCATGACAGTATTACACTCATGAAGAGACCAAAAGAGTCCAATTTATACACAGTGCAACCCCTGTTCAACAGACTCCAATTACCTGGGAACTCTGGGTGACTGAAGTCATGTCCCCAGTCATGCTATTTATTACCTTCTTATATTGATTTCTCCTTTCTCTGAAAGCCCATTTGTCTGAAGGTTTTAGATGTCCCTTGACACCTTCACATAAATGGGATTGTACCATAGTCTGGCAAAGGGGACATGATCATAACCTATAAATACCTTCCAGGTAGCAATATCAATGAAGGATGGAACTTATTCACAGCCTGAAAAGATGACAGAAGAAAAGAGAGCAGGCCTTCAGGAACCTAATGAGATTTTAAATTAAATTAAGCTTCCTTGGGCCTGATCTGAGTTTAGCAATTAGATCCATCTCTAGATTATTATTATTTTATTTATTCAATTTGTAGATTAGAAGTTTTTTTTTTTTTTTTTAACAGTCACAGAGACTGCAAGCAGGATTACCACCTTTCTAATTTGGGACCAGAATTTTGGGTTTTAACCTGTCATTTCCAGGTGAAGCCAAGTTTTTGTTAGGGTTAACATTGCAGCAGGGTGCAGGACCATGTCAGGATGGTTTAGAGCAAAGATGCTCTCCCACGTCCTTTCTGAGGGGGTCCACACCCCCACGAAGCATTGTGACATCACAGCATTCCGAAAGAGGAATAGCTACATCAGAAAGGGGTAGGAGAGTCTCTATGCCCCTCCTATGCTTTAGGTCAAAGCCACAGGGAAGGCGGCAACCCTCACCATAAGCTACTGAGACCATTTTCACACAGGCTGCAGTGGGTGGAGGGGATGGGTGCAGATGACGGCGGTGGGTGGGCGGTGGGTGGGCAGCCGTTCCCACAGGTGCACACAAATCTCCACCCAGGGAGCAACCGCCATTCTGGCTAATTGATCCGTGAGTGCATGGTGGGTGGAGATGATGGAGCACAGAAGCGCACATGCCTCCCAACTGCCCGTGGCATTCCCACGGACACCTCCCCCACCACACACCCACTCGCCACAGCGTTTGCATGGGTGCCCCCTCCCACCTGTACACATGTGCACGGGAGGGGCCCACGTGAA
>QEPC01012785.1:489911-510018 GCA_003113815.1 Sphenodon punctatus
GGGGGGGGGGGGGTGCTCCTACTATGCATGCACTCAGGTCCCACTATAGAGAATGGGACTTATGCATATACAAATAGCTAGCACACACACATGCTGTCATGTGCTGCCCTTGGACAAGACACTTTATACACAATTGAAGATAAGGATGCTACTATTACTGTTTCCATTTATGGAGTGGGAACAGAAACTAACAGTGACAGGTCCAAGATCCATAGATGAGCTGTGATGTGAAGAGTAGTACCATGCACTGGAACACAATCTCTCTCCCCATTCATAAAGGGAGAAGACATAATCCTCATTCATTTCTACAAAATGTTTTCCCCTACCCACCAGCATGATCTCCATCTTTTCCAGACTGAGTACTTTTCAGCTCCAAAGGCAATATCTCCTATCAAAGCAAATTGCTCCATCACAGCCAAATCCTACCTCCTTTTGAAGCAAGGAGGCTGCTGCATCCATATGTGTAAGAGATACAGGGTTGAATTTCATCAGCATGCTGATGATACGGAAAATCCTGATGTCTTTCAATATTTCCAGGAGACTCACACATATTGAAAAGGGGGTAGCATCAGGGAATTTTGCAGTACCTCCCAATGTGCCCTAAAAGAGGTAGCAAAACTGAACACACCCCAAACTGGTAGGAAGAGCCAATGCCAAACTAAACATGAGGAATGGATATATAAAAGAATCCTAGACCTTGAAGCTAACTCAAAGATAATCAAGTCCAACCCCAAGGTCCATCACAGAATACTCATTCATTACTCACAGCATTCCATCCCAGACTTGTCCAACCACTTTTTTAAAAACATCCAATTTAGGATATTCCACAACTTCATTAAACAACCTATTCTGTTCCCCTACTGTAGTTAGAAAGCTCCCTCCTCCTCCTCCCAAATTTAACTCAAATCTACTTTGATGCAATAAACTAACATTTATTAAACGGCTGTGGAAAGATCTTATTACAGCCAAGTGGATTTTGTGCCCTCACCAGGAGAGGACTGTCAACCAAAGTTGGCTGTGTGTCAATGGTTGTAGAGCAAACATGTAATTTAATCATTCATTAGACCAGTGGGGTGGGGGTGGAGGGTGGACCTCAGGCCTGGAGATGAAGAGGCAAGTCTTAGGATTAGTGCTAGCCCAGTGGTATCAATTGTTTTATAAAAAGGAGATTTTTTTGGAATGATAATTTGCTGGCTGATCAACAGTGGTAAGTTAGTCCATTGGTGGATGGAAGTGTTGGAGAGGTCTCCAAAGGTTTGTTGTGAGGAGAGATGGAGGTGCATGCAGAAGTTAATAGAGAATGTGTCCTCCCGGCTCATCCCTCCACTACAGGATTTTCCCAAATGTATTCCCGTGAGGAGTGGTTGGCTGAGATTTTGAGAGGAAGGTCAATCTGAGTCTATTTGTAATAAAGAGAGTCAGTCCCCTCCTCCTCTTGCCAGACTTTCTAATGTTTGCGTTTCTTCATCAAGTAGGCATATAGAGTCTCTTCACTCTCAGGTAATTAATATTCCTCCCAAGAAGCAACAATGTTTGGTTTCTGAAGTTATCATTGTCAATGAAGAGCTGTCAGACAATTCCTTGATAGGGGTAGAGAAAAGGCCTGCTTCTCTTGACTAAAGTGAATTGATTTGTGTCAACTACCAACTGATGACTGGCAGTTAAGTGTAAGGTAGCCCTCTGTTTGTCCCTATTGTCTTGGAATGTTGTGGGTTTGAAACTGAAGTCTGGGGATCCTGATTTTTTATCCTTTCTGTACTCGCATGATGTCATCCTTCTCCAGAAGACGTGATTACTGGACCCCTCCCATTTTAGGGGCTATGTGCGTTATAATCTTCCTGCCTCCATTATCTCAAAATGTGATTGAACTTCTGGTGATTTACTGATATTAGTGGCCAACGATTGTTCCCTGATTACCAATTTTATTTCTTGCTGTGAATCTGTTGCTCTCAGTATTGAGGCAAGGAATTTGTCTAATGAGAGGTTGTTACTTGTTAACACCTACATTCCCCCTCGTAATGCTAAAACTTGTTCTCCCTAGTATCTGGCATAATTTTCAGGCTTACTTAGAAGATCTGAAGTTTAGGCTCCCTATGCACGGTTTTGTGATCGCAGGGCACTTTAATGCTAGATTGAGTGGTTTTCATTGGAATAGTGAAGATTTTGAGGTGATTAATGAGATTTGGGAAATTCCTAAGACATCCATTGAAGACAAAACATCTAACACTCATGGCAGGAAATTGTCTCAAATTTTACTAGCTTTAAATCTGAGGAATTTGAATGGTACGTATCAAAGTTTGACTGCTAACTCTCATACTTTGATTTCTCCATTGGGATCATTGACTACGTTTTGCCTGATCAGATCTCATGGTCTAAGGTTATTAATTTTACCATCTATAATAGACCAGAGTGTGATCATTCACCTCTTTGTTGGGAAATGAGATTTAATGTTGTTAATGATTGTGCCACTCTTGAGTTTGGCAGTAATTCCTGCCCTCCTTCCCATCTGTTGGCTCCTTATAAGCACCAGTCGAAATGGAGTGGCTGTGTAGAGGGGAGTATTTGATGTTATGCTGAGGGGGTCGGCTCTGAAGGGCTGTAGACAGCAATCCTCAACCAAGTGAATGTCTTAGAAAACTGTCAGATCTTGATGGATCAGATTTCTGACTGCTTTCACAGTAAGGTTAAGCCTAGAAGGCTGGTATGTAGTAGGGTGAATTATGCCCCTTGGTTTGACCAGGATGTTTGGAACAGAACAAATCTCTCATTGGTAGGACTCGGGAGGTACAGAAACATAATCCCTCGAAATGGGCTAAATTTAGATTACTCAGGTAAGAGTACAAAATACTTCTAAAGAAGAAGAAACTCGCTTTTCTGAAGTCACAGTAGAACAGACTCAAAGCTGCATTGTTTGCCAAGGATAGCAGAACTTTTTGGCCCCTTGCTAAAAGGGGTGTGCATGTCATTTTTGTTATTACAATAATGATAACAAAAATTGTTGTTTTCATTATCGTTATTGCAATAACAAACAAAATAATAATAATGAAAATAGAAACAAAAACAATTTTTTGTTTTTGAAATAAAGGGAAAAAACTGAAAAATGTATTTCGAGCTATATCTTTTTAAAATTCTTATTCAATTCTGATGATACTTGGGTAAATTGTACCCCCAATGGAGGGCACTAAGTGTACTAGTTTTCAAAATGATTAGATAAAGGAAACCGATTTTAGAAGCAATTAATGTTGTGATTTTAAGAAAAGCTCCATACACATTCATGGCTACAACGTCTTTATCTTCCATTCAGTTTGCATGACACTTGTGGATATTATGTCCCTCCACAAGCTTAACGCTCCTGACAATATTCCAAACGATTGGATATGGATAAAGGGTTCTGATGGTATAAGACATTAACTTGAAAATACATTTCCAGCTGTAACATTTTTATATTGCATCCTGATTCGAAGACATTTGGCAGGAATGTATCTCATACCTTCCCTGTCATCTCTGAGGAACTACAGAACAATGTGATAAAGGGCCCCAATTTGATAAGAAATTGACGTTGTTCCCTTGAAGACCATTATTCAGATAAATAGCAACACATGGGTAGTGGCTTCGAGGCAGGCATAGGGAGCGGCCCTCAGGCGGGCATAGAAGGGACATAACTGGGACTTTAGGGATAGCATCCCAAAAATCAGGAGACATAGTTTACACATACAGGCTGGCAAGTATCATCACAATCACATCCTGCAGCACTGTGACAGAGGACATAAGAGAATCTCTATTGGCTCTTTCCTAAACAGATGCTTCTGACTTCCCAGTAACAAGTTGTTGAGAGATGTTGGGATGGTCACAGCACAGAATGAGGATATTTGGTTGACATTTCTGCTGGCCAATTGGCACCACAAACCAATCTTATACCACAGTGACATGTAAGAGAATCCCTGGCATAGGCTCCTTCTCTGCATATGCTGTGCAGGCATATAAAATTGGGACCCTTTATAACATCTTTCTGATATTTGGCAGAGATGATCGTGAAAGTGTGATATACAGCCATGCCAAATTTCATGTACACTGGATGGACTACAAAGATTTTACAGTCAGACATACATTTATAAGTTAATTGCTTATACCACCAGGACCCTTTATCCAATCCTTCTGAAAGTGGCGTGGGAACATTATAGTCCCCATTTTTAAGAAGGGTGATAAAAGCCATCCACAATCTTATAGGCCAATTAGTATGATAGATATTTTGGACAAACCTTTTGCCAGGCATTTACTCCAACATCTGTTAGTATGGGTTGAGGATGTTGGCATTCCTGCATGGGTCTCAAGCAAGGTTTAGATCTGTTTTTTTTAACTTTAGATAATGTTTTTATCCTCCAGTACCTCTGGTACAAATATGTTACTTTATCCCGGTCAACCCTCTATTTTGCCTCTAATGACCTCTCGGCGGCTTTTGATTCCTTGAATAGGGCTTTGTTATGGGAAAAATTAGACCAACTTGGAATTGTTAAATTTGTTAAAACTTGTGATGGCCTATTAAAATGACACCTGGACTAAAGTTAGATTTGGTTTGCGAGGTCAATTGTCGAGCGATTTCATCTTTAGTAGAGGAGTTCGGCAGGGCTGTTTACTCACCCTGCTACTTTTTAATTTCTTTGTTAATGGTTTATTTCAGAAGTTGGAGTCTAACTGCCATTTGCCTGATGTGCTTACTACGCCAATACTGCTATTTATGTATGCCAATGATGCACTTTTGATCTCAAGAATGTTGATTGGTCTACGAAGAGCCCTTAATAGCTTTGCTTTCTTGAGTGGTGATACGAAGGTACTCTCTATGAGTTGAGACTTTGCTCATGTGGGTTAGGACAGGTGGAGGACCTTCTTCACTATTTCTTTATCTGTACCCATTCGGCAGAGATTCATTGCAAATATCTGTACCCCTTGATTACGGGGAAAGACTGGAGTCCCCTTTGTGAGCTTATTTACCTCTTGTCCTGCAAACACGACCCTACTGTTAAGATTGCCAATCTGAATCTAGCACATCTTTTAGCTTTAAGAAGGAAAGAGATGAACTGTTACCCGGTCACTTTTCTTTATATGATTGTTTTATGTGATTACCAGTATGATTTTGTATTTAAGTACTAATTTCAGGGGCTAGGCCTGGTCATACTTAAGCTCTGCTCAGAAGCAAGACCTATGTTATTGGGGATTTCATGAAGTTGAACCTTGGTTAAAGTATTAATTTCAGTGGTTTGGAGGCGTTATTCTCTATTTAGGAGTAAGATCTATATTACTGGGGATTTTACAAAATTGAATTTTAGTTTAATATTTATTTCAGGGGTAAGGCCTAGTCAAGCCCATGCTTAGCCTAGGAGCAAGACTCATGTTTTGTTATATTTTATTTGACACAGTCTATTGCCTTGCTTTTTTGTTCTGTACTAAATTTTTGCTTTTGTGGCAATTTTATTTATTTGTATTTTGTATTTGTATTTTGTTATAATCTTTGGTTAAAACAATAAAGTACTATTGACTGAACAGCTTTGCATCTGCTTGTGATCTGGATAATTTGTATATAAATCTTTTAAATCAAAAATAGTGAGATGTGGTAGGAGAGGTAAACTGTTAAATTGGCAGATTGGGGATACCCAACTTGAATTAGTGAGCAAGTATAGATATCTCAGGGTAATTTTCTCCACTGCTCCTTCATGGAATTGTCACCACAGATTTTTAAGAATGAAAGTTTCATCTGTGATTGGTGCAATTTGGAGTTTTTATGCATCATTCAGACACAGTTCCCCTTTGTTGGCTCTGCAATTCTTTGATGTCAACATTTGCTCCAGCATTTTATATGGGGTGGCAGGCTGGGGATACAGGGTTACTGATGAGTTATCAAGGTCCTTAAATAAGTTCCTATGTAGACTTTTGGGGTTACCACTTTCAACCCTTGCCTATTTACTGAGACTAGAATCAGGAATGGTTAATTTGTTAACCACAGTCAAAATTTCCATTCTCAATATTTGGTTTAAATTATTAGCCTGTTCCCCCAATAGACTGTCCAAATTGTGCTATTTGGAAGATCTAGCTAGGCTGCTGGAGAGGAGATCTCTGTGGCTGTAGCCTGTTTCTGAGCTCTTGGCTGCTTGTGGGATGGAGCTTCTCTTTTTTTACAATTATAGGTTTCCTTCTTCCCGGGCTAAATTAGAAATTAGGCAGAGGATTAGAGATATTTCTTGGCAAGAGGATGTGGCAGCTGCTAGGTTATCTAGAATAGTGCCATCCTATAGTTGGTATATTGACATAAACGTTGACATTGACAACATGACTTGAAGTTAACAATGGAAGTTGACATTTTGGGATATTGGGTACCCGTTTGGGTCATCAACGGGTAATGCATGGTACCGGATCATTACCCTGATCATTACCCTGGGTTGATTCAGGTACTAGAAATTTGATGGGTTACCCATTTCTGTGGGTACCATCTTTCAGCCCTATACACAAACCTCTCTGTGACTCTTCTTCATTTTAAACTGAGAAAACACTATAGGTGAGGCCACACAAGACATTACCATGAGCTGGGCAGCCTTACCCCAATTTGGGCATTGCTGCCACAAGATTCATGCCCAGCAGCTACCAGATGTTCACCCCAAAGTGAGGTAAGTCTTCCCCACTCGCAGTAACACGTCGCTGCTCGTGGACTCAGTGCCCATCTACCTCACCCCATGACAAGGTCCACCGTGAGGCTTTGAGTGGCAGGTGCCATTACCATTCCTGCATGGCCATGTCACAGCCAGGGCAGGATACTGGGTAGGCTGGAGGAGGGAGGGAGGATGGGATGGGGCACCCATGCATGTGACGAGTGCCTCAACCAGAGGGTGTGTTAGGACATCCGATGGTGGTCCACTCGGTATCCCTGCCTGGGGTGAACCATCTGCCCTGTTCCCCGCACTGGCCCGCTAAAGTTGCCTGCCCTGGGCATATGGGAATCACTCACGGCTGAGCCCATCTGGCTGTACCCTATAGCAATCTCTTATCCTCCCCAGTGGTAAATAACTGACCCAGAGGAAAGTGGCAGCTTCAGCGTCTATCTTTAATCTTATATTTTATACTGTTTCTGGGGCTCTGCAATAGGTGAGCAACTTTCCCCAATGATGCAAATTCATCTGCAATTTCTGATTTACATTATTAGAGTAAATGAAACGGAAATTAAAATTATGCACAGTTTAGCAATCCAGTTACACCTCTTATAGAAGGTTCCACGGCAACAGAGGAGTATTTAATATTCTAGCCAAAACAAGAAAAAAATTGAAAAAAGCAAAAGAAGTATGTCATTTAATTGCAGACTAGAATAGTTTTGCTATTACAGTTAATTAAATTGCACACCTGGTAATAAACAAATTAGGGATGGGCGAACGCGGTTCAGATGTTCGGAGTTCGGACCAAACTCGGTCTGTTCGGATGTCCGAACCAAACGTGCAAACCGAACTCTCAAATGACCGAACAGTTCGGTCATGTTCAGATGAGTTTGGATGAGTTCGGAGGTGGACAAAAGTCTTTTCAGGGCCAAAAATTCTGTTTCGGTTTCAGTTTCGTTTCGTTTTTGGTATCGATAGCGCTATTTTTGAATGTTCGGCCAAGTTTGGCCAAACCGAACTCGGCTGAACCGAACCATCGAACCCGTACTTGGGTTTTGAACTGAACGACCGAACGTTCGAACATCTGAACATCCGAACCGTGTTCTGTTCGCCCATCCCTAAAACAAATATATTATTATTTGGAGATAATTAAAAATTCCACTCTGTAAAACATTGTGTTTCATGACTGTTTTCAAAGTTTAAATGGCAGTCATTCCAAGAGATTCCTCCCAGGCTTTGGCATGGTGGTTAATGGAGTGGAGTGGGGGCCGTCATCAAATGTGCCCTTTATTTAGCGTCCTTTACAAAGTTTCTCACCATAAACTATGGGCCCTTTCTTGTACAATTGTCCGGTTCCCCACAGAGGTACCCAAACCCAAGCTTTTGAGAGTATCCATTCTCTTCACTGGGGTGCAGCTTCTTCATTCCCTAGCCCTCCTGACTTAGCCCTCCTGATTCTCCCATGCCAGAATCTTAAGTGATATTCCAGCTGCTATTAGCTGACAAGGAAGATGTGTGGCATTGTAGGAGACTTAAATGGTAATGCTCAAAGGCAGCATCAGGCTCAGGGGAACCCCACGCAGAAGTCAAGTCATGGGTTGCTCCCTTATCTCAGGTTGAAAATGGATGAATTTTTACATTAATTCACGTTTTTCACTACTTTGTAGATTTCTCTGAAATTATCTTAGTAAGGGTCCCATGGACTGTGACCCCACACAATTGTCCTGGTTGCTTCTCCCTCAAACTGGTTCTGTTAATCTTCTGAAGGAGTCATTCTTGAACAATGATTAGCTCTTTTCAAATGCAAAAGAATCAGCCTCTGTAGGGGACAGACAGTCTGGTACTATCCATTAGTCACAACATTTTGTTCCAAATATTATCTTTCCTAGGAACCTGTCTGTAACTGCTGACTGTTCAGTGCCAGGTACATCGCTGACACTTTATAAATACTAATACTAATAATGCATTTAGTTGCAGTTACAAACTGGGACCAAAATACTAGTGCTGAGTAGACTCACATTTTACAGGGGGTCGAACAGTGATGTTTAAGAATTGCATTACACATTTTAGTATTTGCACCACCAAAGGATCTGATCTCAAGGTCCAACTCCTTGTTTTCATAGAGCAGCAATATTAACTGCCCATGGGCCAATATTGGTATGGTATGGTATATACTGGCATGGCCAGAAGTGATATGAAGGAGACTACCTGAAATAAACTGACATCTGTAACAGAGCTAAACTGCCTATCTACGGTGAATACTACCATTTATCCAACAAATCCATCCACTTCCATTTAGATGTGATGAAGCAGTTATTCAATCCCATTTCACTCGCTAGCCACTTTGGATATTTCGTTTGGGTATTTTGGGTCTGTCGTTTCAGTTATTTTGGTGTTTTAGGTTGCTTTGTTTTGGCGTTATGCCAACATAACTGAACCAAAAATACTGAGGTGGACAAAATAAACGAATAAGCAGTTATGCGAATATCCACTTCAATTACATATATCATTTGGAGGACTACCCGAAAAATGGGTGAACTCACACGTAACTCCAATGTCCGTGGTGCCACAGAGGAAATCAGCCCCAGGTGATCTCTGGATTGCTGTAGCATGTGAATGAGATGCTCTGAGTTCCAGCCCTGCTTTAAACTCAGATCGGACAAATACATCAGATATAAACATCAGATCAGAGTTTTAAGCAGGGCTGGAACTCAGAGCGTCTCATTCACATGCAACAGAAATCCGGAGATAATCTGGGGCTGATTTCCTCTGTGGCACCGCGGGCATTGGAGTTAGCAGAGTTACGTGTGAGTTCACCCATTGTTTTGGTATAGATTAGAGATGGACTGAATAGCAAATTTTTTAATCACAAATATTATTCACATTTTTCGGGCCTGACCTCCAAATGATATCTGTAATCGAAGTGGATATTCGCATAACTGCTTTTTCGATTATTTTGTTCATTTCAGTATTTTGGTTCAGTTATGTTGGCATAATGCCAAAACAAAGCAACCTAAAACACCAAAATAACTGAAACAATCATCCAGGGCTGTTTATACAGCTTCCGGGGCCCCGCAGACATTACGTGTGAGTTCACCCATTATCTGTATCAGGACCTGGCCTTGAACCCACGTCCCTGGGGGAGCTTAGAGCAGTGGCCAGCCCTCCTGTGTCTCTGCCTTAGCCTTTCTCAGGCTGGTTACTCACCACAAGAGGCTTCCATTCTCTGCTGTAACCACGCCCCATTTCCTGAACATCTCGAACCCCAGTTACACCTCCCAGCTCCATGGTTGGTTGCCAACTAAGTTATAAACCTGGCTGGGGACAAATGGAAGCTGGACGGAATAATTCCTTATCCTTTTCCTGGCTCCTTTTGTTTCTGCTCTTGGCCCTTGCTCTGCTCCAAGGCCATTGTCTCTGGTTCTTGCCGCCAATCTTATTCCTTGACTCTGTTGCTGTATTCTTGCTCTTCCCAGACCTGTTTCCCCTTCTGCCTTGATTCCAGTCTTCCATTCTCTTACTCTGCCCTGAACCATGCACGTCCAGTCCTGACCCCAATCTAGACCTGTAATGTTGAGGAGTCCACGCCATGTTTTGTAGTAGTTTCAGCAGACAGAAGTCTGGAGCAAGTCCAGACCAGATCTTAGAGTTTACCCAGCTAGTCAGTCGAGGGAGTCTGACTGGAATACTGCTAGCAAGGGGAGCTCTGAGGAAACAATGAAAGGTCTGCCATGTAGGCCTTGTTGTGCTGATGCCATTAATAAAGAAAAGAAATACCCCTACGCTGATGGCTACCTCGCCTTCATACTCTTCAGTATCTTACAAGACCCTGTGCCCCAATCCCCAACAACCGCCCACATCCTGGATACCCCTCATCTTGTGCCCCCTGCAGTGTGCCTGTTTTCATTCACACAAAGGCTTGTAAGACACATCCTGTGTGTTGTGGCATTGCAGAAATCTTCACTTCTGATCCACATTTTGTCCCTGAGACAGAATTTTACAATCAACTGAACTAAATCCCCCCAATCCAGACCCCTGCCGCATTTTAGAGCATTAAAAATCTAGACCCAGGCTTTGCAACCTGAGCCTGTTTCTAATAACACTAGTTTCCTTAGCAGGAGTGGCACTGGGTAAATATGTCTGCAGATTGTTGATTACTCTAGACCAGCATCCTTGTCATAATGCAGGACAAGATGATGCTCAGCGAGATGGAACATCTTTAATATCATCTTCTAAGAATGGTATCCCTTAAGGGAAGTTTGACTGCAAATATCCTTTGACATTTTGTCATTTACATAAAGCTCATCAAGACACCAGCAGAGGCCAAAGTCTGTGGATTTCAGTTTTTATAGGTCATGACATTATTTCAGCTTATCTTTGTGTACAAAATAATAACAGCATCTATTAATGATGACAAAAGCTACAGAGGCATACACGCTTGGCAAAAAGCAATCTGTCACCATCGATCAATGTACCCAGAAATGCTTGAATCATATTATCAAGCATATGTTTCTTCTAACACCGACCTCTAATTACAGAATGGTACCAATTCCTGACTAATTGGAGAAAATATATGATTTTCCCAATAGAAAAATCAGCTATATTTTCAGAGCTCACTTAACTCAATTTCTAATCTGCAAATCATGTCATCGTCATCCAGATACAGTCTTTTTTGTGGCTTTATTAAGCACCGCCTCAGGCTCAGCTTAAATCTTGTCGTTTCCTCTGGCTAGCTCTTCTCAATCAAGATTTCCTCCTGACTAAATGCTGGTGGAGAAAATGGGTGTTCTCTCCTGTAAAGAGACTTCTTGTAAAGGGCCTCTCAACCCAGCTGACATTTTATTTATTTTATTTATTTAGCAAATTTATACCCCGCCCCCTCCTGCAACGCAGCTCGGGGCGGCTTCCAACAATCATAATAAAAACATTTAAAATTCATTTTAAAATATTAAATATAAAATATACCATATAAAACAGGGCTAGAAAAATAATAAATAAATGGGTGGGGGACTAAAATCATCCCTCCCCACCCTCCCTCCCAAAGGCCTGGGCAAACAGCCAGGTCTTACAGTTCCGCCAAAATGTTAAAAGGCTTGGGGCCAGGCGAGCTTCCTCCGGAAGGGAGTTCCACAGCTGCGGCCCTACCACCGAGAATGCTCGCTCCATCGTGGCCCCCCGTTTGACACGGGGGACCTCCAGGAGGGCACCCCCGGCCGACCGCAGGAGCCGCTCTGGGGCGCGAAGGGCGAGGCGGTCCCTAAGGTATGAGGGGCCAAGACCGTATAGGCCACATAATTTGTGGGAACTATGTAGAAGAAGCCACAAATGATGTGACAGGTCAAGAGGCTCCTTGCTGACCTGCCACATCATTTGTGGGTACTTCTACATCGTTTTCACACAGGTCAAGTCTTGTTGCACCAGCTCTGAACACAGATGGGACTTTCTGCATGATTCAAACTATGAGCATGCTCAGGGACGGACAACGTGTCGTGTTGTAGGGGCCTGCCCCCTGACCACCACCAGACCACGTACTGAGCTCTCTGGCCGAGAACACTTTGTTTTGTCTTAGTCAATGTGCATATGCTAAATCAATTCTGTACATATCCATGTACAGACCAAATAAGTTACCTTCTCTGAAAGAAACATTTTCTAGTCAAAGCCCTTTTTGAGTGATTGCAAAAGAAAAAAATGGCAGTATTTCTCTTAGGGAATCTTCCCTGCCATTTCAAACACATCCACTTCCATCCACTTGTGGAAAGAAATTTAGGGTCCTGGGACATTCTGATAGTTGGAGGTTACCTACCACCTAACCTACTCTATCTCATCATCTGGCCAAGCCAATTTCTGGAGAGACCTTATTCACTCAGATGTTCGCTGTAGCCCTCTCCCCATCACTCTGTATGTGTCTATCTTTACTTCAATAAATTCTTGAAGTTCCCCGACTCACCACCCAAGGTAGGTGGCCCAGTTAATTGGCCTGACCTCATATAACCCCATGCCTTTCCACTGACCTGAGTGGAACTACATAAAGGTTAAACGAGCTGCTGACCAAGATCCAGGTTCCTGTGGCTTTGGTCACACGGAGTAGCCTTTTAAGTTAAACAGCTACTCCGTGTGAGCAAATCCAAAGGAATCTGGATCTTGGTCAACAGCTCGGTTTACTGAGCCCGCCTCACATACTGCCATATTCCATATAGCACATAATTTTCAGGCAATGGGAGTGTCGTTGGTTATTGTTAGGAGAGGAATGGCAATCAAGAGTCACCCATTCAAAACGGGTGGCCAGAATTGCCAATTCATGCAGGGAAGCAGGACTGGTTACTCTTTTTTCTGCTGAACAGTGTTGCACTCTGACATGCGGGCCTGAGGGAGTGTAAGCAGGTTCCTCCTATTAGAGTCCTATAGATCTGTGTATGAGGAATGCTGGAACCCACCAGGGGCACAACCAGAGGGGAACCCTCTCCAGCCCCTGAAAGCACACATTCCGTCTTCCCCCCATGCCCTCCCCACACACATGCTTTCAGAATCTTCTGTCCTCGGAAGCTCTTGTCAGCAGCTGTGGAGTCCTGGAAGCCTAGGACTGCCACTCCCTCCAGAGCCCCTCAGGGCAGGCACTTCCTGTGGGGCATGTGGTTAGTCCCCATTCCTCTCCCACTCCTTAGCAAACCCAGTCCTGCCTCTCTTCAGGTCAGCTTTGGGGGTAGGGAAGGAGAGTGTGGGGCTGAGCAAGAGACAGAACTATGCCAGAAGACTAGAGCAAAGAATTGGATGGGAGTACCCGCTGAGGACGCCCAAGGGAAGGGGAGCTGAGACTTTCCAGAGCAAATGTTGTGAACTTTTAAAACACGTACAGGTGGGAAAATATGCAGATTGTTGTGTGGACCTCTCCGTTCAAGGACCTATTGCCAGAGATGGCCTCCCTGTTGCATCCCTGTGTTTCAATATATTAGCATGTCCCTAGAAAGCCTATGCACAGTGTACGTTTTAGAGAGTACATCGCAATGGAAGACACATTCTCTCAGTTCCCTTTTTCTCTCCCATTGCTCAGCCATTTCTCTGCCTGTAGCTCTCCAGCCAGAAAAGGATTTATCCCTAATCTGTTTACTTTTATTCAGACTGTATGTGACAAATTTGCAGATGGCTAAAATAAGCCTCACAGATTTTATGCCTAAAACGCAGTCAATAAATAATTATACTATGCTGAGAATAAGGAAGGCAAATGCTTCGTTTTATACCAGTGCAGACATCACTTGTATAGAAAAACTGAACTTGGGCACACTCCCCGTGATAAAACTTAACAAGCCCCAAATAATAGGTTTTTAAAAATATAAGCAAGCCAGTGCAGTTAGTCAGTCATACGTTTATGAGGAAAAGTCATTCTATATTTGAATCCATTTTAACCAAGTGGATACCAAGCAGTAAATGACTCCAGCTTCATAGACAATTTCAACTCTTCATTTCGGTAGTTGTTTCAATGTTCAGTACTTTGGTGTGAGGTCTCACTGGGTTCAAGCCCTGGTCCCTGGGACTTCAATGCAGTCACCTTAACCTCAGTGTCACTCCCCCAGGGTATCAGAGGCTTGCTTTTCTGTGTACCAAGCAACACACCCCTATCTCCCATTGGCTGATCTACACCTTAAAAGGAGCACGACAGGAAATGGAAGCTGTCTGAGCAACCCAAAGACTTCACTGATTTCAGTTCCAGACCTGTTGCATGCTTGTGCTCTGCCTGCAGCCCTGCTTTTCGCTGACTGACTCTCTGGAATTGACTCTGCTTTAGCCCTCAGACTCTTCCGATCCCCTGGCTCTGACACTGGTATTATACCTCCTGAAACTTGGCCAGACCAGACCCTGACCACACCCCTGGATTATCCCCAAGTCTGCTGATAATCTGGTCTGAACTATTGGCTTCTCACCCCAGCTGAGCTCCTAACAACAGTCCTGAGAAGACGCCTGGCAGTTCCACCCAGTGACCATGAGGGTACTGAGCACCCCGACCCAAAGCCAGCCTCTGACATTCGGTCACTTCAGCAATCCTATCAAGTGGTGATGGTTGGGTTCGGGGTTTTTTCTTTGGAACTTGGGTGTAGGGATGTGCGAATGCGGTTGGGACATTCGGAGTTTGGCCTGAACTCGGTCAGTATGGACGGCCAAACCGGGTGGGAAAAACTGGGCTGAAAGGCCCAGGGAGGAGGGGGGGCAGCTGAGGAGCAGTCTTCCTGGCACCAGGGGTGGAGAGGCTTGGACTAGCAGCCAGGCTGCCCAATCACCATCCCTCTTTTCCTCAGACCACTGGCTTCGCAGTCTGTGATTGGCCACGGGCTAGGCTGCACGGAGCCAATGGAGCTTGTGGTAAGGCGGGCACAGCAAGTAACAAAGGTCATTGCCCTCCCCCCTTCCAATTCCTTCTGAGCTAGCCACTGATCCTGTCAGCAGACGTTTTAAGAAGTCTCCCTCTCCCAGCAGTTTGTGTTCCTAATCCATTGCCATCCTCCTCCTGTTTCACCCATTTCCACGCATTTACCTGCATAGTTTCATTTATTTAGATTAGATTAGATAGATTTAGGTGTTATTTTTAATTTTTTTACCGCTCCCTGTGTTCTTTCTCCCTACCCCCCATTGAATCCTTCCCTCCTCCCTGTATATATTCCATCCCTGATTCCCTTCCCTTGTTTTTGGATTTATTTAGAGTAGGATTAGATTGATTTAGGTTTCATTTCAGTTTTGTACCCCTCCCTGTGTTGTTTGTTGTGATCTGTCTGTGTTTCCCGCCCCCGCCCCCCCATCCCTCTGTGTGTGTGTGTGTGTGTGTGTGTGTGTGTGTGTGTATAGATAGATAGATAGATAGATAGATGTAGGAGTTAGCTTAGTTATAGAGATAGATAGAGATAGTGTGTCATGATTCAGTTTTAATATTTTATAGTTTTTTTGTAGGACTAGGCCTTTGTAGATATTATATAATATTCCATTTAGTTCCATAGGTTTTAGAATAGTTAATAGCAGTTAGAGTTAGTGTAGATATATATATAATATTAGATTACAAATTTGAATAAATAAATTTTAAAAAATATAAAATCTTCCTCTGAATTCTTTGGGTGGGAGAAATGGAGAAGGTAAGCAGGAGAAGCCATAAGGCAGGCAATGGGGCATGTGGCAGAGGTGGCAGGGTCCATGCCAGCAGAGTGGCAGCAGGCATCAGCAGCAGCCCGAGCCCATCACCATGCCCCAAACTGCACAGGCCTGATTTTGGCAGTCTGGCTTCAGAGGCTCCCAGCAGTAGCATGAGGCGTGTGGTTCGGCGGTGCCTCCTGCCAGCATCCTCCACTGCCACACAGGGCACTGGAAGGCCTGCACTCCAGGAGGCTGCGACTGTCTCTGCTGCGGCTGCAGGAGCAGGTGCAGGTGCTTCTGGTGATGAGGCGATGTCTGTACCTCTGAGAGCTGTGTCGCCACCATGTTCTGCCCCTCCCAGCAGCGCTGTCAGTGGTGCATCACCCGGTGCAGGCCAGAAGGCAGGAAGGGGCAAAAAAATCATCCATATGGGTGCATTTTAAGTTGGTGTGGGCGGATAATCCCAGGGAGGTGCAGTGCAGTTTGTGCCAGAAGGTGGACTGCTGTGGTGAGGCACCTGAACGGATGCCACAGTGCTGTGCTGCTAAGCGGGCAGGCAGGGGCAGAGGATGCCAGCAGGTTCCCAACTACAGCGGCCAGTCATCTGCCTCCATCAGCGGGCAAGAGTCCTGCTCTAACAGCTGCCTGTAGCAGCAGGAGTGGTATTGCTACTGGGGGGAGCAGCAGCAGCACCAGCATTAGTGCACCATGGAGGAGCTGGGGTGGGGGCAGCTGCCAAGTCCATTGGCAGTTACAGGATGTGGAGGGTGGCATGGCTTTCAACTGAAAGCCACGCGCATGTTGGGAAAAATGATTGCGCTCGATGGGCAGCCCTTCTTGGTGGTCAGGGACATGGGGTTTAGGTACCTGATTGGGTTTCTGGCCCCCCAGTTTAAGCTGCCCTCACGCACCACCCTGAGTCGGCAGGTGGTGCCAGTCCTGTACCGGGTTTTAAAGGAGCGGGTGAGGGAGCAGCTGACAAGGGCTGGGGTGCCACCGTCCACTTCACCACAGACCTGTGGTCAAGTAGGAATGCACAGCATGCCTACCTGGCAGTGACGGCACACTGGTGGCAGGACCCAGAGGCAGCATTTGGGACTGACAGAAGGGGTCCCAAAGCAGGGTATAGGTGGGCCCTGCTTCAGGCAGAAGTAATGGACAGCAACCACACCACTCGGAACATCGAGGCAGCCCTGACTGCCATGGTGAGGGAGTGAGTCACACCAGGCGTGCCCTTCACCAAGGGTGCATGGTGATGGACAACATGGCCAACATATTGAGGGCAGTCCACGAGGGGGGCTTCACCAGCATCCCTTGTACTGCACATACCCTTCACCTGGTGGTCATGGAAGCTCTGGGCTTGGGGGAGAAGGGGATTGGGGCAGGCACCATTAGCTCCCTGATGGAGCGCAAGGAAGCTGGCCGGTTTCCTTAACCAGAGCGTGAAGGACAGTGACCTCCTCTGTGCGAAGCAGGCAGAACAAGGCTCCCCAGTGCACCAGCTGGTGCAGGATTGATTTGATTTGATTTGATTTGTTATTTATATCCTGCTCTTTCCTAACAAGTCAACTCGAGGCAGCTTACAAATCAAACAGGCATAGGTCCTACACAGAGGACCCCACAACCCAGTACAAAATTAACATAAGTCCTACACAGAGGACCACTAATCGCAATATAATAATCAAACCCTCCACACTCCACTACCAAAAATAATCTAGAGTGCAAGCCTACACAGAGGCACCCCAAATCATTATACATAATACAAAGACCCTCCACCGGCCCTGCCCCAGCAAGGGTGGGAGGGAAGGTGAGCAGGGAGTCCCACGGCCCCCAACAGTCCACACTGGGGCCCCTCTCCCCTCCAACCACATACCAACACAGTCCATGGGAAACGGGGGGGGGGGAGCTGTTGGTCTTCGCTCCACCGCTGCCACCGTCAGCTCTATCACCCGGATCCCCATCCTCCAATGGGTTGCTATCTCCCGGTGGAAGCACCCGGTCGAATTTGATGTTCCTGATGCACGAGAGGCTTCTCAAGCAGAAAGCCACCTTGCATCAGGTTCAACTGGTGATGGACAGTGGGGCACCTCCAGGGTATGATGGGGCAGAATGGCTCACACGGTCTTCTGGCTCAGACCGTTCCTGGCTGTGACAGAGACCATCAGCTCCTCCATGGCCACCATCAGCCAGGTGACCCCTCTGGTCCAGAGTCTCCTCAGGAGGATGGAGGAAATTCTCCAGGGACGGGATTGTGGCACTTAGGGAAGAAGCTGGCAGATGAGGCAGCTGACATGGTGCGGCAGCTGAAGGCAGGGATAAAGGCATGGTTAGATGAACTCCTGCAGCGGGAGGAATACATTGTGGCAACCATGCTGGACTCCAGGGTCAAGGGCAGCATGGCACGCCAGACAGCGCTCTATGGGCACTGGAAGGGGGACCTGGTGGAGAGGTTCCATCAGACAGAACGGGCTTTGAGACTGCACGGCAGCAGCATCAGGATGCCCCTGGGGATGGCTGGAGTGGGAGCAGACAGCCCTTTCAGCCAGCGGGGTTTTTCCCTGCTCCACACAGTCCTAGCAGTAGCAGCACCAGCAGCAGGCTGAGCAGCAGCAGCACCCCTATTGTCAGTAACAGCTTGTATGTGCAGGGTACTCTGGGGAGCATGGGCTCGTGCACAGCAGGGCAGGCAGCGTGGCTGAGGGTAGTGGTGGAGGTGGTGCCCAGGCAGAGTTACGTGAGGGAGTACGACAGTAACTCAGCAGCAGTGGAGAGCTACCTGGAGGAGGAGCCGTGCATAAAACCCAGCAGCAATCCCTTGGCCTACTGGACCAGCAAGACCAACGTGTAGCTGGCCCTGTCCAAAAGTGGCCAAGGGTCTCTTGTCCTGCCCACCAACGTGTGTCCCCAGCGAGTGCATGTTTACACCGCCTGAGACTGGGGGACAAGTTGGTGGAGCAGTTGCTTTTTATTAAGGTCAACCTTCCGCTGCTGGGATTACCCGAGCTGCCCCTAGACATGGATTCATAGTGCAGTGGTACACGCCATCCCATGCCAGGGGCAATCTTGGGATGGGGCTCCTTCTCAATCTGGGCTGCTGCTGATGTGCTGTCCCTCCCTCCCAATGCCCAGCACCCACCCTGCCTCTCTCTCTCGCTAGATGCCTTGACTGGCCTATCTGACTGACCTTATGACACCGGGTGGCATTGGGAAGCTGTAAGCCTGCCAGCCGGCCTCTAGCTATACAATCTTGGCCAACCTATCTGACTGGCTCTCCATATCCCTGCACAGTCTTCACCAGCCTATCTGAGTACCCTGCCAAGGTCCCAGCCTGCCTTCCCTGGTGCCTCTCATGCCATGCTGCCTGTCTGCCTGCCTGCCCAGGTTGCCAAGATCAAAGCCTGTCTCAGTCTGCCTTCCCATGCTCATGCCACTCTGCCTATCTTCCAGCCCACCCAGGTTGCCAAGATCAAAGCCTGCCTCAGTCTGCCTTTGTATGCTCATGCCACGCTGCCTGTCAGCCCACCTGCCCAGGTTGCCAAGATCAAAGCCTGCCTTCCCATCCTCATGCCACGCTACCCGTCTGCCCACTCACCTAGGTTGCCAAGATCAAAGACTGCCTCAGTCTGTAGGGATGGGCGAACGCGGTTCGGAGTTCGGACCGAACTCGACCAGTTCAGTTGACCAAACCGAACTTCCAAATCGAACTCGATTTTTGAACCAAACCGAACTGAATTTCTGAACTTGGCTCTGTTCGCCCATCTCTAAAAAATAATATTCCATTTAGTTCAATGGGGTTTGAATTTCCGAACTTTGTTCGGAAGTTCGGAGTTTGTACCGAACTCGAATAGTTCGGTCGACCGAACCAAACTTCCAAACCGAACCGAATTTCCGAACCGAACCCAACCAAATTTCTGAACTCGGTTCTGTTCGCCCATCCCTATGAGTCTGCCTTCCCATGCTCATGCCATGCTGCCTGTCTGCCCGCCCGCCTAGGTTGCCAAGATCAAAGCCTGCTTCAGTCTGCTTTCCCATGCTCATGCCACACTGCTGGTCTGCCTGCCCAGAGTGCCAAGATCAAAGCCTGCCTCATTCTGCCTTCCTATTGTCAGGGCTGGGTCTTGAACCCATGGCCCTTGGGGTGCTGACAGGCTATCCAGTGCTCTGCGCCACCTGGTGGGCTTGTGAGGGTGCTGGGTTTTCCCCCTCCTGTCTCCCTTGTGTGCTTGCTCCCTGTGTGTCATGCCCCTTCCCAGCTGTAGCCAATTACCTTAGCCCTGCCTCCCAGCTTCCTGATTGGCCACAGGAAGTATTTAAGCCTTGGTGTGGCCACAGGAAGCTGGTGGAGCAACGTCTCTTACCCC
>QEPC01012785.1:530608-562023 GCA_003113815.1 Sphenodon punctatus
AGGGGCAGGGACCGTGTCTATTTTATTACTTTGTAAAGTGCCAGGTACACTGCTGGCGCTATATAAATGTTTGTTAATAATAATAATAATAATTGTGGAGGACAAGGGCTTCCAGTGGCTGATTGGGTTCCTGGCCCCTAATTTTAAGCTTCCTTCCCACTCCACCCTGAGTCGTACTGTAGTGCGACAGCTCTACAGGGCTTTGAAGGAGCGTGTGAGGGAGTTGCTGACAGGGGCTGGGGGGAGGGGGGCATGGTCCAGTTCACCACTGACCTGTGGTCCGCCAGAAACGCCCAGCACGCCGACCTGGCAGTGACTGCACACTGGTGGCAGGACCTAGAGGCAGTGCTTGGCAGTGACAGGAGGGGTCCTGAATCAGGGTATAGGTGGGCCCTGCTTCAGGCACAAGTCATGGACAGCTCCCACACCTCAAGGAACATCGAGGCAGTCCTGGTCACCATGGTGAGGGAGTAGGTCATGCCAGGCACGGCCTTCACCGAGGAGTGTGTGGTCACGGACAACGTGGTCAATATACTAAAGGCAGTCCATGACGGGGGCTTCATAAGCATCCCTTGTTCCGCACACCTTGTGGTGAAGGATGCTCTGGGTTTGGGGGATAAGGGGATTGGGCCAGGCACCCATAGCTCCCTGGTCGACCGGGGAAGAAAGCTGGTGGGGTTCTTCAACTGGAGTGTGAAGGGCAGCGAGCTCCTCCAGGAGAAGCAGGCAGAGCAAGGGTTCCCAGTGCACCAGCTGGTCCAAGATGTCTCCACCAGGTGGAATTCCACCTTCCTGATGCTCGAGCGGCTACTTGAGCAGAAAGCCACCCTGCATCAGGTGGAACTGGAGACAGACATTGAGGCACCTCCAGGGTACAACAGGGAGGAATGGGAGATTCTATCTCACACGGTATTTGTCCTGAGACAGCTCCTGTCTGTGAAGGAGACCGTGAGCAGCTCCACCGCCACTCTCAGCTAGGTGACCCCGTTGGTCCATAGTCTCCAGAGGAGCCTGGATGAGATTCTCGGGGGTCGGGATTGTGGCCCTCCGGGGAGGAAGCTCTCCGATGAGGCGCTTGACCTGGCAGGAAGCTAAAGGTGGGCTGAGTGCGTGCTTTGATGAGCTCCTGCGCTGGGAGGAATATGTCCTGGCAACCACGCTGGACCCCAGGATCAAGGGCAGCATAGCGTGTGCGACAGTGGTCTATGACCTCCGAAGGGTGCGCTGGTGCAGAAGGTCTGGCAGGCAGAGTGGGCCATGCAGCAGAATGCCCCTGGGGATGGTGGGAGCGAGAGCAGAGACCCCTTCCAGCCATCTGGGTCTATCCCTGCCCCAGCCCTAGTAGTAGCAGCAGCACCAGCAGCAGGATGAGCAGCAGCAGCAGGACCCCTATTAGTACCACCAGCTCCTCCTGCATGCAGTCCACTCTGGGGAGCATGGGTCCCAGCACAAAAGGGCAAGCAGCGTGGCTGAGGGCAGTGGGGCAGGTGGTGACCACCCAGAGCTACCAGAGGGAGTATGATGGCACCTCCACAGCAGTAGAGACTTACCTGGAGGAGGAGCCATGCATTGATCCCAGCAGTGATCCCTTGGCCTACTGGGCCGGCAAGGACAACGTGTGGCCAGCCTTGTCGAAAGTGGCCAAGGGTATCCTGTCCTGCCCACCAACCAGTGTCCCCAGCGAACAAGTGTTCTCTCTGGTGGGGGACATTTTCTCCCTGCACCGCCTGAGACTGGGGGCCAAGTTGACGGAGCAGTTGCTCTTCTTGAAGGTGAACCTTTCACTGCTGGGATTCCCTGAACTGCCCCTAGACAAGGAGTGATGGTGCAGTGGCACACGCCATCCTATGCCAGGGGCAGTCAGGATGGGGCTCCTCCTCCTCCTCATTCTGGGCTAGGGCTACTGCTCATGTGCTGCTGAGGTGCTGTCCCTCCCTCCCAATGCCTGGCACCTGCCCTGCCTCTCTCTCTGCCTCTGCCTCTCTGCCTCTCTCTCTCTCTCTCTCTCCTGTCATAGGAGAACCGGTAGTTTCCGGGAAGTTTCCCTCTCATAAAAAATGGTCAGAGGAGCCTGATGCAGTCTTTTTAGCCCACATTGGATCCACCACTAATTTAGTCAGGCATTTTGAGTCTCTTGGTGAGCATCTGCTTCCCCTGTATGAGGCTTTGGTGGAGTTACTCAGCCCTCTGCTTATTGAGTACAAAACTACATCTCGGAACAAAGTTCATTGCCCAAACTGGTTCGATAATGAATGTCGTTGCTCAAGGGCTCAGTGCAGAAGGCTAGTCAGAATGTGTAAATGTAACCCTTCAGGGGAAAACAGAGAGATCTTGATACGTGTCAGAGGGAACTATAGAATATTACTAAAGACTAAAAAACTTGCTCAGCAAAGGCAAATGTGGTCTCAGCTTCTGCAGTCTGTTAGACTTAAGGATTCCCGGTCCTTTTGGCTGTTAATCAAGAAGGTGTATCCTGGTAGAAATGTTTTTTCACCCCCAGACCTTCTACCAGAAGTCTGGGAACAGCATTTTAGTAAGTAAGTTTGTTTGCACACAAACACAGATTGTTACCTCTGCAGTTCTGGTGACATACATTTTAGAAGACCAGAGTCAATGGGCATTTTTACACACCTCTTAAAGTGCTGGTCGTTCAATCTTCTGGGTTTACAAGTCCACAAGTAAGCTCTGGATGCATTCTTCACACAAACCCTGCCCTGAGGCAGTTCCTAGATGCATTCTTCACCAAACACTGCCCTGAGGCAGCCTAAACTAGCCGCAGCTGTAGACGTGAGGGGCTGCCATGGAAATGAAGTAACCACAGCTGCCTGGAGCAAAGCAGTTTACCAGGAGAACTTTTTACACACAAAAGTTCTGGGAGAAGATCTATGCAGAAGTTTAAAGAGCCAAATGTTTAAGATCTAGTTAAGTGATTTAGACACATTTCTAAATTCAGGATGTAACAGCAAACATGCAGGAGAAATGTGTGTGTGTACAAACACCCAATACCAGAGATGGAAGATTTTAGCACCTCATGGGACTGAGATGCCCAAATCCAATTTCAATAGGATTTGTGTGCCTAACTCTTTTAGGTTCTGTGTAAAATCCCAGCCCATGCAGAGGGAAAGGAAGGCCTAGCTGTGGTGAGCGGACATAGTGTGCGTGTGGGTGGGAGGGGGGAAGAGCTATGAACACGAAGGGAAGAGCTTTGTGTGTGATGGTCATGATGGGGTGGGCTTTGAATGTGATGAACAGGACAAAACAGCGAGGCTGGGGGTGGAAGGGACACCTTTGGCATGCATGACATGGCAGGGCTTTGGGTATGAGTAAAGATACCACTTCTCTGGGTTTGATCCGGTGTCTCTGGGTTTTGCAGACTCTAGGTGGAGTGGAGCCCCCACCTCTCCAGACTATCTGAGGCACAGTTTTAAAAAAAGTTATTTGGGAAAGAGGGGGTAAGACATGGCCCTTTCCCCTGCTGAGCAGCACAGCTTCATGATGTTCCAAAGCAGGGGTTATCACATCCCTTTGCCCAGGCCATTTCTGTAATTGCCCCATCACTTTCCAGGTCAAAGTGTCCAGGAAGGTAATAAGTTTAACCGTAGGTAGAAGGGGTGGGTGTCACCATTATGCCCTGTGTTAGAGGAGTTGGTATGTGCAGCCAGGAGAGAAACCAAGGCTCCTACACTTTCATTCTGGAGTTTGCACACCCTGTGGGTCAATGCACAGAAGGGGAATAGCCCCATTTTCAAGATGTGATTGTCCTTGATACTCACAAACCTGACCATTTATTTGGTGCCATCACCAACAGACATGTGGGTGAGCATCAAGGACACTCACATCTTGAACACACTGCGCGATCGTCCTGTTTATTTTCACCCTATGGTTCTAGAATCATTTGAAGATTTTTATTGAAAAATTCAATCCAAACTCCCACAACTCTTTGTGAAATTGATCGTTAATTTTCCATCACTCCCCCCCTTAAATTATTCTGACTAGTAGCTGTATTTAAAAAAAAAACAACCAGTCCCAGATTTAGAACTGTATTCCCATCCACAGTATTCCATGTCTGTTGGGTTATCTGATGCTTTAACAAAGAGCAAGTTATCACAACTAGAACCTGCTGTTCCCACTGCAACCTCTCAGTCCAGGAGATACTCTTCTTTCAAGCAAATGTATGTTTAAGTAGGTGAATAAAAAAAAGACCTTTTCTTAATGACAGACACCTTCTCTAAAATCCATCTCATTAGCCCCAAACCTTTCAAGGTCAGTACAAGCTGCCCTTTCTTGCTTATAGATGAAACTATGAGAAATTAACACTTCAGACTGATTTTTCACTCTACCAACCACTGGCTGATTAGGGTCAATTATAATTAGCTTAGGTTGATTGACCATAATGTGACAATCTAAAATTTCTGATGATAGTGAAATTCATCCGAACTTGAACATTCTTTGCAGCGAGGGCCATGTCTAGTCACATGTTAACTATGTGCCTGGCACAATGGTTTCTTTAGGGCAGCAATATAAATCTCACACAACAGCAATCATATGAATGCTGGCATGCACTATGAATGAAATGTACCCAGTAGGTAAGGAGATACAAAAGACCTTGGAGTAAGCAGCTGGATCCCAATCCTGATTGGCCAAGCACAACCTGGGCTTTCATTGGCTGCCTAGAGCTATATAAGGAATGTTGTAGAGGTCATAGCAAGCATATTTTTGGCTACCCTAGACCTTGGTGTGTGGCTGCTCCTACTCAGTGTCTCGATCTTGCCTTTACCCTTGTTCATGCCTTACCTCAGCAACTCTTCCAGCTCCTGCTCCTATCTGTGCCTGGCCCGCTCCAGCCCTGACCTTGCCTTATTCCTTGCCTCTTGAACCATGTCCTGGTCCTTATTCTGCTTAACTGCCTGGCTTATGACACAGCTCTGGTTTACTGACTTTTGACTCCCTGACTTGGCTGTCCAGCTTCAGCCCTCTAGGTATTTTACTTGGGTTTGCCCAGTCTATGCTCCCAGTTCATCACTATGGCTGTAAAAAATGCATTTGGATTTTACGGAACATCTTCCGACAGGGGCACAACTGAACTCGCTGATTTGGAGGAGTCTAATTCCCCTTTAAACAAGGGTTGGTAGATCAACGGATGATGTGTGAAAGTGGAGTTATCTTGAAGACCCAGATATTTGAGACTGTGCCTTGGGCATGGCAAGGGAGGGGGCCTGACTTTGGGGCCTATCTTAATGCTCTGGGGACTTGTGAGGCACTGGGAGGAGCCCCAGTTAACAGATGAAAAAAGGGAGCTGGGAGCCTGAATACAGCTAATCCCAAACAGAACTGACGGAACCGGCTGGAAGGCCATGGGATCTTGGGCTGCAGAGAAGCCAGACAAGCTGGATTTTGTCATCAACTCCCGACTTAGGTAACAGTCGGGGGAGGGGGGGAGTGTCTGCTTGAACTTCTTAAGTTCAACTTTATGCTTTTATGCTCCCCTGTTGTATCTGACGAGGTACAGCATCAGAAAGACCCATTCAAGGGAGAAAGGAACTTAGGCCTCATAGTTTGGTTGTGTTCCCTTGAGAGGGCTGGCTCCTGCAGCAGCTTACCCCGCTGGGGAAAGTGTGGTATGACAGGGCATCATAATAATTTTGCTCTTCTAAATTAAAGTGGGCAGCTTTACACTATGGAAATTGCTGTTCAATATGTCTCTTTGCAAAGAAGAAAAACTGGAATGGCATTTAACGTTTTCTGTCTGCAGTCCCTTGAGACAAAAATAAGCTCTTTGATCTGCCCTTTAAACTACAGCACAATATGCTACTGCTAATCCACTAGTAAACGCCATTGAAACCCAGCATGAAACCTTGGGGTACCCCACTGTTAGCTTTCGAGTGGAGTGAAAATTGATCATTTTTTCACTTTTCAGTCTCTTAGGCAGCTTCTAATCCATGAATGTACTTCACTGCTCCGTGGCTACTTAGGACTGTTAATACCTGCATGAGCCTTTTTTTTTTCCTTTCCATTTTTTGAGGGATGAAGACAAAATAGTTCAGATGATATCTTTTATCAGACCAACTACTGTTGATGAGAGTAAACTGTTTTTCAGGCAACACACTCAAATTAAATAGTTTCATCAGTTACTCTTTTATCCATTATTTTGGAGAAGGACAGCAATATAAGTGAATTAAAGAAAAGAATTAGACAGGTTAATAGAGAACAGGACCATCAAAAGTTTTAGGTCAAGATGGTTAGAGGATCCAACCTCAAAGTGAAGGTGTCTATAAGCCACTGACTGACTGAGTGAGAGTGGAGGAGTCATTCCACAATTTCTCTGTGACTTCCCATACACTCACATTCTCTGGTAATTGACACCATCAGATAGGATACAGGACTAGACAGGCCATTGAGCTGATCCAGTATCATAGCACTCCACAATGTTAATGGGAGATTCAATATGTTTCCCAGCACCTCGGCCACATTCCTAAATTCCTTCAGAAATGTAGATGTAGGCCAACTTGTTCCGTGTAATGCTGAAACAAATAGTAGACTTTGTATTCATGGATATTATTCACAGTTTCAGAATAATATCTACAACCAAAATGGATATTCATGTATCTATTTTTGTAGTGTTGTCAGTTTACTTGACAATTCAGATATTCAATTACTTTAATTTAGTGCTGAAACTCAGTATTTGAAATCATTCCGTTTTTACCGAGTATCTCAGTATTCAGCACAGTTTTACAGAGTACCAAGTAACCAAGGAATTGACCCAGTACTTGATCCAGTACTTGGCTCAGGCAAATTCTCAGATGGGCAACATACAAGGCTTTTCCTGCAACGTATGGGACTTTTCCTGGTCTTATATAAGGGAACTCAATACTCAGGAAATATTCAGAGCTTAGTTTTATTTTTCTGAATATTGTACCGAGTATTGAGCATTCGGCTGAGTTACACAGGACCGGCCAAACACTCGAAGTCAATCCTCAGACACTCAGAAATAATCGTAATTTTTGTTTTATTTTTTACTATTTTGTGCAGCCCTACTTTATTATTAATGAATTAATTATTAATTATTATTATTATTATTATTTATTTATTATAAGAATTTATATAGCGCCAGCGATGTACCTGGCACTTTACAAAAAATAAGATGGACACAGTCCCTGCCTAAGAGCTTACAATCTAGCGACAGGGAGAGGGGAGACAGGGAAGGGGGAACAGAGGGGGAGACAAGGGATGCGACATTCATGAAGAAGTGAGAACTCAGGTACACGTTCTTGGCTTGGTTGTTACAGTACATTGGGAATTTACAGATAGCAGGTGGGGGATAATCCTGGGTGGGGATGATTAGCAGGAGTTCGGAGGGGCTGAGCGGAAGAGGTGGGTTTTGAGGAGGGACTTGAAGGTGTGGAGGGTGGGGGTAAGACGGACGAGGGCAGGGAGGGAGTTCCAGGCATGCGGGGCAGCAAGAGAAGGGACGAAGGTAGTTGGGGGAGCAGGGGAGGTGTGGGAGGGTGAAGGGGGGGATGGAAAAGGAGTGGAGTGCTCGAACAGGGGTTCGGAGGGAGATCAAGGCAGAGAGGTAGGAGGGAGTGAGGTTGTGAAGGGCTTTGTAAGTGAGGACAAGGAGCTTGTGCAGAATGCGCTCAGGAAGAGGGAGCCAGTGGAGAGAGGAGAGGCTGCACAATGTCAAAGCAACGGGCAAGGTGGATGATCCTGGCAGCAGAGTTTTGAACAGAGATGAGGGAAGAAAGGTGAGAGTGGGGAAGGCCAGTGAGGAGGAGGTTACAATAGTCGAGGCGTGAGATGACTAGGGCATGGATGAGAGTTTTGGCAGAGGAGACAGACAGGAAAGGGCAGATCTTAGCAATGTTGTGGCGGGAGAAGTAAAACTGACCAAAAGGCAAGATGGTGCGGTATACAAACAAGAATTAAACAACAACTAACCAGCACCTAATAGAACAATCTTATAAATCTTATAATGGAGATCTAAGTCTCCTAGATTTCTTATAGCGAAAATAAAGAAATAAAGGCAGTGTCTCAGTATAAAATAGCATTCTCATAAGTATATTTCAAATGGATAATATCTCATTATAAAGTTCTTTGGGAGACAGTAGAAAACCTACAAATGGTATATAAAGTTCAAAGCAGGATTCTAGAAAGGGTTTATAGCTAGATCCTGTCTAATGATATCAGGCGACAGTAAAGGTGTTTCCTGAAAAGGACAAACTTTCCTAAAATCCCCATATTAATGTGATACAGTTGGGCTTTGATTTTGTTTTACTCCTGAAGTGTTCACAGAGTGCTAAACTGAAGTTATTCTGGAGTAGGAAGATACATATGTACAAAAAAATCAGGAGTACATACTGCTGTATTTCAAAGTAATTGTTGGCCTCCCTAGAGTTGGATTTCTGGCTTTTAAATGATACCAGTTTGGCATAAAATCCAGATCCTGTTGCTAAATCTTGTCATTTCTTCCTGCACAACAATTGCTAATATCTGGTTTTCCTTGCTATCTCCAATGCTACAACCCTACCTAGGCCATACTCTGGTTATCTCCCACCTTGACTATTGTGACCTTCTTCTGCCTGGCCTTCGCTGTTCTCACCTTGCCCCCCTCACTGCTGTTCAAAACTCTGCTGCCAAGGTCATCCTCCTCACCTGCTGCTTTGATCACATGCAGCCCCTCTTCTCCTCTCTCCACTGGCTCCTTCTACCTGAACACATGCACCACAAGCTCCTTGTCTTTATCTATAAGGCTATTCATGGCCTTGCCCCTCCTATATCTCTGCACTCATTTCCTGCTACACTCCTGACAGGGAGCTCCGCTCCTCCTCTGTCACCACCCTCACCTGCACACAACTCCCTTGCTCCTTGAAATGTATTTGCCCCTTCTCCCTTGCTGCCCCCCATGACTGGAACTCCCCCTCAAATACATTCGCTCCACTCCCTCTCAACCTTCAAATACCTACCTCTTCCATCAGGCTTTGCCTAGCTCCTCATCCCCTTAGTCTCCTTCCTGATTTACCCAACATCCCCTTCTCCTGTGTAACTAAGCTAAGCACATTCACCTGTGACTTCTCAACTTCATGAATGTACCCCCCCTTCCCCACTTTGTATCTCCTAGATTGTAAACCCCTCGGGGTAGGGAGCCCATCTATATTTAAAAATTGAAAGCACCAGGTACACTGCTTGTGTAATATAAATAAAACAACAAACCCAGTAAATAAATAAATAATAATAATAATAATAATAAATTAATTAATAGAACTTAAGTATGAAAAGGGATAATCTCCAGTCTCCCAGCTTTCAAGTATCACCCAAGCTTACTCTTGCACATTTTTTCTAGCTCCTTCTAGTCACGGCTTTTTTTATTGGCCATTTTTAGATAAGACACTCTCCACCCACCCACTATACATGTTGCAGGGCTGCAGTGTTACCCTATGGGTGCCCTGTAACATGTAGAGTAGGTAGGAGGTGGGTGGGGAGTGTCTTGTCTGATGGGAAGATGACAATGAGTGTTTTCACAGTTGAACAATTTTTCATCCATTTCTAGTCACAAAGAGCTCAAACAAAACGGTACTTGTGGATTTCTCATCCAGTCCTTCCCTTTACTCTAATCAGCTTCCCAAACAGTTGCACTCTGTTGCTTCCTCTGCCCCACTCTCACCCCCGCCCCCGCCTCTCTCTTTCTTTAGGTGAAAACATAGACAGCGGCAAGCCAGATCCCCTGGCCAACCCAAGGAGCGGCAATGCGGTCACCACCCATGGGACCGGTGCAGAGAGCAGAACACATGTGCAGACTCCCATGCTGCCCTGATGCCCCAGGCTGGACTGAGGAACTGAACACATGGGCAGGACTTGGTTCCAGGAGTATCAGCCACTGGCTGCCAGAAGCAGGATTGGGCCTGTGAAAAGCAGCCAGTGGCAGCAGATTGCTTCTAGTCTATGGGCCAGAGTGATCCCATTCGGGGGCAATACATGGGCCCACCCCCAGCCCAAGGTGCTGTCATACCTGTCTTGTTCCCCCTGGCCAGTGACCACACCTCAGGGAAATCAGTTATTCTGACTGAACAGCGATGCACTCAGAGAGCACTCTGCCGGCCCGGCTCCCTTGCGAGGGGTGACAGGCACATGGGTGGAGACAGTCCTGTCCAGGCTCACACCACTGCTGCTGTGTGGGGGTGGAAAACAAAATGGGAGGGACGGAGGGTGGAACCATGTGGGGCTGGGCTGGGCTCTGGGACCTGCCACCTTCAGGCAAGGGTAACTTCCCTTGGTCCCTCCCTCTCGGCAACAGCTTCTTCCAGCTGTGCCATGAGTTGACGGGGGTTGGGGAGGGGTCTGCTCATTTCCAGCCTAGGCCATCAGCTGACAGGTGGATGGCAGCCACTGCTCCTGAGTCTGATCCTTGCTGACATTGTGGCCTTCTCTATGGTGTTGGTGGGCCTCACCACATGCAGGGGCTGCACGGGACCTAAAAGATGGGAGGGCGCACATTAGCCATAGCCCAACTGAGCCAGTCTTAGCCTGCACTGTGTTAACCACCTTCTCTGGATGACATGTCGAGTAGCAGCCAGTTACCCCCCTTGTGGTGGATGTGGGCATATATCTGGAGGCCACCTAACAGACAGGCCAGTGAATCGTAGACTAATGTCGGCTAATGTGAGCTACTGTCTCATTTGTTTTCACCCTCTCTCTCCCTTTCCCCCTCCACCCTCTCTAAGGTCTCATTCACACAACACTTTTTTTGGATTAGGTAGTTCCCCAAATACATAGCCTTAGTGTTGTATGAATCCCACCATTTCCTATGATCCTTGATGATCCCTATTCCAAGCCACCTGATGCAAGGGTTGGGCCATTGAAAAGGAAATCAATATCTGTATGAATGTGTCAGGGGGGGACCTTTGACCTTGTATTGACTATCGGGGGTTGAATCAGATCACTATTAAAAACCTTTATCCCCTCCCCCTTATTTCGGAACTACTTAGTAAACTCCAAGAGGCATCACTTTTCACCAAATTGGATCTGAGGGGCGCCTATAACCTGGTACGGATCAGAGAGGGGGATGAATGGAAAACCACCTTTCGCAGCCAATTCGGTCATTTCGAATATCGGGTGATGCCTTATGGATTGGTCAATGCCCCGGCCACGTTTCAACATTTCATTAATGACATTTTTTGAGATTTGCTTGATTTGTATGTCGTTGCGTATCTTGACGATATCCTTATTTTCTCCTCCTCTCCTGAAGACCACATACGCCATGTTCGAACCATTTTAGAACATCTTCGAATTCATAAATTATATTGTAAAATAGAGAAGTGCCTTTTTCATGCATCTTCTGTTCCTTTCCTAGGATTTATTATTTCTTCACAAGGTATACACATGGATCCTGGAAAACTTGAAGCGATCAATCGCTGGCCAGCCCCAACCACAGTGAAGGCTTTGCAAAGATTCTTGGGCAGCGTCAATTACTATAGGCAGTAGATCCCTCGGTACGTGGACCTAACGAAACCTCTCACCCAGCTACTACAGAAAGGGGTACATTTTGAATGGGGGGTCCCGCAACAAAAAGTCTTTGTGTATTTGAAGCAAGCTTTTATGTCAGTGCCGCTGTTACAACATCCAGATGTCACCCTGCCATTCATAGTGGAGGCTGATGCCTCAGATGTTGCCATTGGAGCGGTTCTGACACAAGCCCACGGAGCTTCAGGATGTCGCTTTCCCTGCGCTTTTTATTCACGGCAACTAGCCCCCGCGGAAAGAAATTATCCTATCCTGGATAAGGAACTATTAGCTATTAAAGCTGCCTTTGAGACGTGGAGACACTTCCTGGAAGGGGGCCCCCACCCAGTGCTTGTATATACGGACCACAAGAATTTGGTATACCTTCAGACAGCTCGTATTAATAACCCAAGACATGCCAGGTGGGCTTTGTTTTTCGCACAATTTTCTTTTTCTATACAGTACCGTCCTGGTTCCCAGAATACAATGGCGGACACCTTGTCCAGGTACTACATGCCTGTCGAAAAGGAAGGGGACCTGCAGGGACCGATACTCCCTCCGTGGACAGTCGCCGCAACCCTCCCCTCTTTAACTCAACTACAAACGGTAAGTCAAAAGGAAAAACCTTTGCCTGACTACCAACGTAAATTTGGACTATTCTACCATAAGGGAAAAGTAGCTATTCCCCCAAAACCTAGGCCACAAGTATTATGGGCCCACCATGATTCCCCCCTAAGTAGGGCACCCAGGGTTTCAGCGCACCTTGGCCCTCCTGCGTAGATCATTTTGGTGGCCCTCTATTTATAAAGACGCTAAACAATACGTCCAAGGATGCTCGACCTGTGCACGGACGAAAGTCCCTCGATCCCTCCTGTAGGACTATTACAATTAGTGGATTGCCCTAAGGGCCCTTGGCAAAAAATAGCCTTGGATTTTATTGTAGGGCTTCCCAAGATTGCGGGGTATGATTCGATATTAGTAGTTGTTGATTACTTTACAAAGATGGGACATTTCATCCGGTGTAAAGGACTACCTTCCGCTCCTACTACTACTTGCCTTGTCCTCCGCGAAGTTGTCCGGCTGCATGGGATACCAAAGGAAATCGTATCGGATAGAGGTCCTCAATTCATTTCCCGATTTTGGACGGCTTTCTTTACTCTTCTACGAGTCAAGCTTTGACCCACTACTGCATACCACCTTCAGGCGAATGGACAAGTGGAGAGAATAAACCAGCATATCGAACATTACCTTCGCTGTTTTTGTAACTACCTACAAGAAGACTGGGTCACCCACCTTCCGCTCACAGTATTTATGTATAACAATGGTCCCAATGCCTCCTTGCGTACTTCACCATTTTTTGTCACCTGTGGTTTTCACACACACACCCTTTGCTTTCCAGAGGCGCCCCTCACGTCTGTGCCCGCGGCTGGGGCTTTGGTGCAAGACATCCACAGGGCCCAGCGGACAGCTCATCATCATTTACTTGAGGCACGCCAATGATACAAAGTGGCAGCTGATAAACGACGACACCCATGGCCCTCGTTTCAGGTAGGGGATATGGTTTGGGTACATCGGCATAACTATCCCTCGTTATGCCCTTTGGCAAAACTTGATGACGCATATTTTGGGTCCTTCCCTGTTACCCATAAACTTAATGAGGTCACTTATACGCTGGGTCTTCCGGCCCACATGCAAATTCACCCATCCTTCCATGTCTTCCTGTTGAAAAAGGCATTCCCTCCTGCCCATGTCATCCAGCAGGATACTCCAGCTCCCCCTATTTTCCTCCCTGATAGCCCCGAATACGAGGTCCGAGCTGTATTGGACTGCCGTATTAGAGGTGCCTGTTTGTATTATTTGATAGACTGGAGACATTATGGTCCCTCGGAACGTTCGTGGGAACCAGCCATGAATGTCCATGCTCCTCGACTTATTCTTATGTTCCATCTACGCCACCCCTCAAAACCAGGCCTCCGGACCCGGGTGGGGGGCGGAGGGGGGCTTGGACGGGGGGGGTACTGTCAGGGCGAACGCCGCCGGCAGCAGATCAGCGGTGTGAGGGCTGTTGCTTGGCAATGGCCCGACAAGCGGAAGCCCCCAGAAGGGCTGTGAACGCCGCTGCAGGTGGGCGGAGCTGCCCTAGGCTTCAGGCATGCTCCTGGCTCCGCCCACAGCATGGGGAACGCAGCATGCAGCTCAGCTGCGGGTTGGGGCCCCCCCCTGAGCTCACCTGGCCCTGATTAGACCTTTTCCTATAAAAGGAACCGGCGGGGCCTGAGCTCCCCGCCGGTAATCATTCGTGAGAGACTGGCCCCCATTGCTTCCTTGAGAACCTCCTTGTCTAGCCTTGACCGAGAGCTTGGAATTGAGTGCCTGATCCTGTGTTTCCCTATTGCTGCGAGAGTGAGAGTTGGTGAGTGGGTGTTACTGTTTGTTTGTGTCCTTCCTTCACATTGGTATTGTGGGCTGTGGGTCTCCTATTCCCTCCTCTCCATACCCACACTTCCCTCCCTGTATATTGCCAGCAAGTCCTTTCTTTGATAAGCAAGTCCTGCCCTCCACCTCTCCCTCCTCCCTTGTGTTCCTTGTCGTCCTCCCCCCTTCCCCTTCCCTTGGGTCCTTCCCTTCCCCTGTCGCTCCCCTTCACTTCTGTTTGCATGGTGCCCAGGATCCCGTTTATACCCCCGAGTGCCTGCCTCTTTCCCTCTACCCTTGTATTTTCCCTTGGCCTCAGGGGCATTTGGCTACCTCTCCTTGCGTCCCGATGATGAAAAGGGTTGCCCCCTGAGAAAGGGGGAAAGCCCACACTCTACCCTGAGGGACATTATAGCCTCCGAGAGAAGTTCCGTTGATAGAGGTAGCCGCTTCGTATACTTGGGCCTCTTGTCCCCTTCCCTAGTTTTCCTGCCTGATTGGACCCCAATCCCTGTTGTTCCCCCCTCCTTTCCCCCATCCCCTGTGACAGAATGTCTTGACGAGTGGCAACTGAAACACAGATTAAGAAACAAGGGGAGGTTTGCAAGGGTTGAGGAGGATGCTGTATGATTGAGGCCGTCGTAATTAGCCCCTTCTGAGCCACCAGCTCAGATTTTCATAATATTCCTAACCACCTCCCCGCCCCCATTTTCTCTCCCAGAATTGAATAGGGATGGGCTTTTGGATTTGGTCCGTAACTGCTCGTAATGGGTCATTACGAATCAATCCACACTGTACTGCAACATGCCTGTTGTGGTTCAGTTTCTATCTACAGATTTGTTTTAAAATAATAATATTTTTTTTAAAATGACTGCGCATGCACGAAATCACCACTGGACCATTCTGTGCATGCATAGCCTTTTACAAAATGGCAGTGGCAGTGTCGCCATCATTTTTAAAACGGGCGGCTGGTGTGCACATGCGCAGTGGACATTTTTCACATGTGCAGACCAGCTGCGCTTTTCCAAAATGGTAGCGACACTGCTACCGCCATTTTGGCCAAGGGCACACATGCCCAGAATGGTCCGGTGACCGTTTTGTGAATGCGCAGGTTTTTCGTGTGTGTGTGTTTTTTTAAATCATTTCAACATTTTAAATCTGAAAATTGCAGGATCCAAACCAAAAACAGATCCGAACTGCAATTTCCTCCAGCAGGTCACCTCTAGCATTTAAGCTCATCAGAAAGCCGGCTGCCACTTTTATAAACTCAGCTCTGCTGCTCTGTAATATGTGTGGTTCACGATCTTATGAAAGAAGATTCATTCCCCACAGCCGGAAGCAACTCTGTATACTCCTCCTCTGCTTTGTTTTAAACAACAACTCAAGCAAAGAAAATCAGACAAATCCAGAGCAGGATAAATAACCCCAGCTTCCAAATGAACTGGTAACTAATTGCTTGCCCGTTTTAAACAACACTAACTAAGTTGTCACCCAGAGGTGTTTGTTGTAACAAATGACCCATTGTTTCTTTATCATACAGTCATTAAAATTCGCATGGAGATTGCCTCTAGATACCTGGCATGGTTTTCAGAATACCAAGGGTACTATGTTATGTTTAAACATTTTAATGTCTTTCCCAGGGCTTTATTTGGAGGAAAATAAACATTTCCATCATTCCCCCATTCATCTTCCTGCAGGAGCGTTTTATGGTGAGTGCTTAACTCTGAATTGCTGTTTGTGAAATCTATAGCGTTCCATTAACATTACAGTTATGTCTTCCAGTTGTTAGTATGCAGAAAGGTGGGACAGGCTCTGCAAGGGAGGCTGATTGAAAAATATGACCCTTAAAATATATGGCATCATTTTCCCCTGCAGACCATCCTCATATCGTCACTAGGAGTTGAATGCAAATCCTCTAGCACACCAAAAGCATGAGTCCCAAGCTGACAGGGCCATACCAACCGTGTTGAGATCGGGACGAATAGGGCACTATTTCAGAAAATGGCACCTTTTTGGCTGAGGTCAGTTTGGGCAGATTTTAAGAGAGATTTTTAGCCACTGCAGCTTTTGTTTAACCACAGCGGCTCTGGGAATGAAGCATGCAGTGCCCGGGGTCACAAGCTGTTGTAATGTGACCTCAGGGGAGAGTGGGGAAGAAGAGTAGGGAGGCTAGTCTTTGCAAACAGAAAGCAGGGGAAACAGTGTGCTTGAGTCAGGTCTAAAACATCTTAGATACTCCCTAACCTGGTCTTGTTCTCTCTGGCCATTACTTTTCCTCCCTAGTTGCTGTGGCAGCTGGTCTTTTTCAGAACCAGGGTCAAACATGCATACCTCCTAATATTTCAAGCAGCCAGAGGGATAAGCCCAGCCCATTCAGTGAATAAGCCCCACCCCTCAGCAAATAAGCTCAGACTCCTCGTATGTTTATTGTTTACACACAGAGACACACATTGCAAGTGCATAAAGAGGGACAGAAGCTCTCCCACTTCTAATGCCACTTAGTTTCTTACCATCCTGTCATCTCCTCATTGTCCTCTCCGCTGCTTTTCCTGAGGCAACCAGGAAAGAGGTGACGGGCTTGAAATCCAGTCTTTTTGTCTCTCCCTCCTGAAAGAGGGACTTGGACTCCTGCAGGGCAGAGGACAGTGGAATTCAGCATGCAAGGAGGGACTGTCCCTCCCAAATAGGGACTGTTGGTGGGGGTAGAACATGCTGCCAGCAAGCCACACATTTCCCTCCTTTCCCTCCCTCTCTGTTGGTAGGCTGGCTGCTAACTTGCTGCAAACAGATGCTGACCCCTGCAGCTCTGAATGTATCCAAGGCCCTGCTGAGGGGAGGCAAAGGGAGATGTGAAGTTTCAAGGCTTGCTTATCAGGTGCAGAATGTCTGACTGCAGAACCACTCAGTTCAGGTTGGGCACTTAGATCCTGCATACCATTCTGGATCTGACCGAGTTCATTCAGGCATTTCTGGTCAGGGCTTTCTTTGTGGCCTATACTGGTACAAAAAGAACATTTCTGTTTACTGGTAGCGGTAGTAGGCACATATCCCCTGTAGACCAGCCACCAGAGGGCAATGCATAACACAAAATGAAGAGTGTCTTCACAATTAAGTCTCAAACTGAAGTAGATGTTTTGGTGCGTGTGAACTAATATCTAGAAAATGTAGACAAAAGAGCAGTGAAAGCCTAACACTCTTAGCCAAGAAGTATTCTGTATGTAAAGGTTACATTTCAATTCTTATGGACCAGGGATGGCCAAATGTTAGATCATGATCACAGGCTAGTCCCTTGATCCCCTCCAATCTGGCTTCCACCCCCTCCACTCAAACCGCTCTTGCTAAGATCACCAACGATCTTCTTCTGGCTAAATCCAACCACCTTTTACTCTATTCTTGTCCTCCTTGATCTCTCTGCTGCATTTGACACTGTTGACCACTCGCTCCTTCTTGAATCGCTTCACTCCCTGGGATTCCAGGTCTCTATCCTCGACTGGTTCTCCTCCTACCTTTCTGACCACTCCTTCAATGTATCTCTTCCTAACTCCTCCCCCTCCTCCTCCCTGCCCCTCTCGGTCGGGGTTGCCCAAGGCTCTGTCCTTGGCCCTCTTCTCTATCTACACCCAATACCTAGGCAAACTCCTTGCCTCCCATGGTTTCCAATACCACCTATACACTGATGACACTCAACTCTATCTCTCCAATCCTTCCCTCTCCCCCTCTGTTCAAGCTCATCTCACCAACTGTCTCTCCAATATCTCCGCCTGGGTATCTCAATGCCAACTCAAACTGAACATGGTGAAAACTGAACTCCTGATCTTCCCTCCCAATCCTTCCTCTCCCTCTTCCCTGTCAGTTACAATTGACAGGGTCTCCATCCTCCCTGTCCCCCAAGCCCGTAGCTTGGGCTTCATCTTCAACTCGCACCTCACCTTCAAAGCCTACATTGACTCAGTGGCCAAATCCCGCCACTTCTCCCTCCACAACATTGCCAAGATTTGCCCTTTTCTGTCAGTCTTCTCTGTCAAAACTCTCATCCGTGCCCTAATCATCTCACACCTCGCCTACTGTAACCTCCTCGCTGGCCTTCCCCGCTCTCACCTTTCTCCCCTTATCTCTGTTCAAAACTCTGCTGCCAGGATCATCCACCTAGCCCATCGCTCTGAACATGTGTAGCCTCTCCTCTCCTCTCCTCTCTCCACTGGCTCCCTTTTCCTGAGCGTATTCTGCACAAGCTCCTTGTCTTCACCCACAAAGCCCTTCACAACCTCACTCCCCCCTACATTTCTGCCCTCATCTCCCTCTGAATCCCTGCTCAAACAGTCGACTCCTCTTCCATCCCCTCCCTCCCGTTCCCACGCCTCCCCTGCTCCCCCAACTGCCTTCATCCCTTCTCCCTCCCTGCCCTCATCCGCTTGACCCCACCCTTCACATCTTCAAGTCCCTCCTCAAAACCCACCTCTTCTGCTCCACCCTTCCTAACTCCTGCTAATCATCCCCACCCAGGATTATCCCCCACCTGTTATCTGTAAACTCCCAACTTACTGCAACCAAGCCAAGAATGTGTACCTGAGTTCCTGCATTCTCATGAATGTCGCATCCCTTGTCTCTACCTCTGTTCCCACTTCCCTGTCTCCCTTCCGCTGTCTTTAGTTTGTAAGCTCTTGGGCAGGAACCGTGTCTATCTTATTTCTTGTAAAGCACCAGGTACATTGCTGGTGCTATAATAAATAAAATAACATTAATAATGATAATAATGAATAATGAATAATAATAATTAATAATAAAAAAATAAATAAAGGGAAACCAGCCCCTTGGGAAGAGAGCAGTACTGGCTCCCCAGGCAGTGTCTCTAGGGAGGAGAAGGGTAGGAGAGCTCCTCCAGTATGGTGGGGAAGGCTCTCTTCAAAGGGAGCAGTCCTTTCTACTCCTGAGACCAGTTCTAGGGTGACCTAGGTCTCAGAGTCAGCAGGAAGCATCCTGGTAGATGGCCTGAAATTGATGCCTGGATCAAGTAGATCACATTCACCATAAGCCTGGCCACCCCCTGTTATGGAGGTCATCGATGGGAGTTCTCCTGTGCGAAGCATCTATGTAACCAAAAATGGGAAAGAACTGAGGTTGGCTGACGGATCCACAACTTTAGATACCCACCATCCACTCACAGGGTGCAGCACATAGAATTTGGCATTTAAAAGGTGTATCACAAATGCCAATATCAGAAACAAGTCTTTCTTTGAGTTAATCTCCTCAGATAAAGTTAACTCCTGGCTTAAGCAATCAGGTTTGGAATTCTATCTAATGCAAAGTAGATTTTTATTTTCTGCAGCTAACAGGATCTGATTTACCTCTCTCCTGTTCTAGCATTTATATCCCCAGCAAGCACCACAGAGATGCCTGGATATAATTCTTCCAACGATTCTACAAAATTCTCCAACTCAGTCCAGAATGTGGCTTGCTCCGTTAACCCCACCGAAGGCGAGATATAAATATTAATCACAAAAAGACCAGATGCATTGCCCCAAGAAAACGTAACTACCAATGTATACCTTAAATTATTACCAATTTTATAAGTGTCCAGATTAAATGATAATTTACACAACATCAAAAGACCACCTACTGGTCATGCCTACTTCCCCTTCCTAAGGGCTGGGTTAGCCCAAATTTGGAACCCTGGAAGAGATAAGCAGCTAGAGTCCACAAGCCAAGTTTCCTGAAGACAAATTATATCATAGGCATCAAAGAAGGTTTGAACATCTGGAGACAAAAATCGATCACCACCCAGCAATATTCCAGGAGAGGAGGACTAGTTTACTGTTATCCCTCTTCTGCCCTGGTAACTCACACCTTCATCTGGGACTGCTTGATTTGTATACTATTGTGGTGTCTGCATATAGCATGTCTTCCTCGGGGATAACCAGAGGTGGAATTGTCTCCTGGATCTCAGCTGTCTGTGTCCCAACAGGGGTTGGCTCTGGCTGGGGCCCAAAAATCCGAGGGGCAGGGGTAGAGACGGCCTGACCAGACCCTGCCATGAGCGCCACCCCAAACAAGGCCGGAGGGCCCCAGCTCCAGGCCCAAACCTTCCCCCCCCCCCGTCCACTGGCAAGACTGCAGTTACCTGACAGTTCGTCTTGATACCGGGAACCTGAGAAGCCAACTCCTCAGAGTGGAGGTATTTCATGTTGGGTAATTGGATAAGGTCATGACAGATGAACTCCCCAACAGAATCAGGTCCGATGCCTGGGGCAGCGTACTTCAGAGTTTTACAATTAAGTTTCCCCTGCAGATACTTAAGTTTCTCATTATTCTATCCTGATCAATAGGGGAAAGTGTATCAAAATCCGTAATTAATAGGAATGGGCAAACAGAACCGAGTTTGGAAATTCAGTTCAGTTCGGTTCGAAAATCGAATTCGGTTCGGAAGTTCGGTTCGATCAACCGAACTATTCGAGTTTGGTTGACCGAACTATTCGAGTTTGGTTTGAACTCCGAACTTCCAAACAGAGTTCGTAAATTCAAACCCCATTGAACTAAATGGAATATTATCTTATAGGGATGGGCGAACAGAACCGAGTTTGGAAATTCGGTTCGGTTCGAAAATCGAGTTCAGTTCAGAAGTTCAGTTCAGTCGACCGAACTGTTTGAGTTCCGTCCGAACTTCCGAACCGCGTTTGCCCATCCCAAGTAACTGAGGATAGTACCAATATTACAAGTGTTTATACAGAGCTAATTAGTTATTTAGGGAGAAGCTTACAGAGGGTATTAACATCAGTGGGAAACAGTATTCCAGTACCCCCTGGTATGACCATGAATGTCGTCATTTGAAAAAGTTAGTTTATAAAGCAGCTAAGGTTAGATGCAATAATACTCTAAATATTGTTGCATATTTTGTAAAGGCCAAGAAGGCCTATAGAAATTTGCTTAGGGTAAAGAAGGCAGCTCACCAGCATTCCTTATGGTCAGCTTTGGCTATGGCTGTAATGTGCAGGAATCAGACAAAGTTTTGGCAGGTAGTAAACAGTGGAATGAAATCAACAATGGTGTACCCTAATATTTATTTATTTATTTGTTTGTTTGTTTGTTTGTTTATTTAACATTTATATCCTGCCCCTCCTGCCCACGGGGCAGCCCGGGGCAACGAACATTATAAAAAACAATAAAACAATAAAACAATTCAAAACCATTAAAAATATACAATACAGGGGAACAAAAACCCTCCCTCCACCCCCACCCCTCGTCAGCAGCAGTTTGACAAGCACATTTTTTTTTAGCAACTTTTAATCAAATCCTGGATATGATTGTCTTTGTACATAGTTTCTTTGGTTTGGAAGATTTGCCTAAATGGTCTCCGGTAGGGATGGTTGAACGCGTTTTGGATGTTCGGAGTTCGGACTGAACTCGGTCTGTTCGGACATCTGAACCAAACGTCCGAACCAAACTCTCGAATGACTGAACAGTTCAGTCGTTTTTGGACGAGTTTGGATGAGTTTGGAGGCAGAAAAAACGTCTTTCCAGGGCCGAAAATTAGGTTTCGGTTTCGGTTCGGTTTTGGTTTAGCTATTTTTGAATGTTTGGCCAAGTTCGGCCAAACCGAACTCAGCTGAACAGAACCATCAAATCTGAACTCGGGTTTCGAACCGAACTACCGAACCGAACATCCAAACATCCACACCGCGTTCTGTTCACCCATCCCTAGTCTCCGGTTAATTCTGAGGAAGTTAGATCAGTAATTGATAGGATCTGTCCAAAAAAGGCCTCTGGTGAAGATGGGATACCTGAATATTTGATCCTTAATGACATCAACTGATGGCTGCTGGTTATATGTAAACTTTTTTATACAATAAATTGCAGTGGATCTATCCCTGTATGGTGGAACATAAGTACAGAGGGAGTATAAACTACATAACATAAACTACAGAGGGAGGTGTATTTCTGTTTTACTATATGCAGATGATATGGTTTTGGTCTCAAATTCCCGTTTGGGGATGAAGAAACAGTTAAGTGCTCTGGGGTCATTTTGTACAACCAACCATTTAAAGATGAATTATGGGAAAACTAAACTCCTGGTAGTAGCAAAGAGGCCAAGGACATTTGAGTGGGTCCCGGATGGGGGGAAAAATGAACAAGTTCACACTTATAAATATCTGGGACTAGTTTTTTCGGATAGAGGAAACTGGGTTAAACATGCTGAGATGCTTAATCTTAAAATGTCACAATCTATTGGTGGTCTGATTAAATTTTGGAGGTCCAGCAGTGGAAAACAAGTCATCCCCATACTAAGATTATTGGATCTTAAAGCTAGCCCCCAAGCCCTGTATCGGGCGGAATTTTAGGGTGGCTCGCTTAGAAATAATTTGGAAGGCTTTCAATCCTGATTCCTGAAGGCAATATTGCCCATCCCTAGGGGCATCCCCACATGCTTAGTTAGAGCAGAAACGGTTGTTCTCCCAGTCAGTGTTAAAATTACTATGGCAGTTATTTCATACTGGCTGAACATATGGTGTATGGCAGAAGATAGGTTGCTGTGGCTTTTCCATAAAGAATCTGCCACTTGGGCTGGCAAGTCTTTATGGTGGATATATTTCCTGGCATCTTTGAGGGATGTGGGTCTTTACCTGAAGGTTTTTGCAAACCTCTCTGATTCAAGAGTGAAATCTATGGTAAAGCAAAGACTATCAGGCATTCCTATTCAATCTGATATGGTGGACATTGCCAAGCAAAAGATTGCTCCACTCTACCCGTTTTAAGACGGTGTTTGAATTGAAAAGGTATTTGTCAGTATTAGACAAGTTTTCGTTGCGCCAAGTACTTACATTGCTCAGATTTGAGCTTATTCTGTCTTAAATTCTTGCTGGGAGATTTGAAGGGGTCCCGTATAATCTGAGATTTTGCCTGTGCGGCTCTCACCAAGTTGAAGATCTTATCCATATGATATTTTTTTGCTCTCATACTGTTGAACTGAGGGACAAATTTGTAGCGCCTTTAATTGCGCATAGAATAATTTGGCCTGCATGTCATAAAATATCTTTGTCCCTCTAAACAGGATGACATTATTAAAGGGTTGCTTTGGCCCTGATTAAAAGGAAACCATCTAGGGAGGTATGTAAATGACTGACTAAAGAGATCTCACAGTAATGATATTGTCAGCTCATTTCCAATAATTTTGTCATTTCTTCCTCTGTTCTTTTGTATAATAATTTTAATTTTAGTATGTATTTCTGTGTACTGGAAGAATGTGGAATTCAATTTTATCTTATTTAATTGTATGTAATTTTTGGAGTATTTTGTTTTGGCATGTATTAAGTCATTAAGTCTTCAACCTATGGTTATGAATTATAAATAAATTTTATTATTATTACAAATGCCAATACCATTTTATAAACTGCATCCATGGAAGTTCAGAATAATTTATCAGAAAACATTACTCCCGGGAGATGCAACCTGAAAAAATGGCAATTTTGACTTTTCTAACTAACTAAACTAACTAAATTCAAGAAAGATTTGATTTCAATAGTTATGAAAAGTCAACATTTGAAATTTTAAAATGTTTATCAGAAAACTCAAAATGATAAAAGCTGATAATGGTAACACACCCAACATTTGTAATGTAATGTATCCTTGTCTCTCCCTATGTACCCCTGCCCCTGGTAATTCTAGATTGTAAGTAGGAAATGGGTAACTGATTTATGTGCAATTTCAGGTAGCATGTCGGGTAGCTGACAGGCTACCCTAATGCCAGTTGGGCACCCGGTTACCTAAAAATTGGGATGATCATTATTGTTTTATCAATTAACAATATGGATGGAAATTTGGATGGAATCCATATCGTTGGGATGGAATCTCAAAAAGATCGGTGCCAGTAGTCAGCAAATCGAGACATTGGTGTACCGATTAGTTCTTTTTAAAAAATTTTTATTTATTAGGCCTTAAGCTTTCACTATAGCCTTGGTAACAAAATCAAACAGCTAAAATAGAAAATACAAAATTACTAAGGAAGAAATATCAAAAATTTCCAATACAATTTACAAGGAAAGAAATATCAAAACAAATTTCAATACAATCCAAAATCAGGAAAAAAGAACAGAAACAATGAATACTACTAAAAAATTGAAGGCTAAACCCTCTAGATAAATCAACAAATTGTTCCATCCAAAACTCTCGTAATGGGTAAAGCAAACAACAAGTACAGCCAAGGTACTTCCTTGGTTGAAACTATCTACAGTGTGATTATACCAGGTCAAAGACTGAATTGATTTAAACTAATAAATCAATTCGCCCAAGGTTCCCCATGACTAACGCCCAACCATGTATCCAATAACCTAGATAGCACAAAACTAAATTCTTCGTTATGCAAGGATATCATGAAGAATCTCTTAGAAAAACAGACAAATAGGGCATTTATCAAGGCATTTATAATTAGATCCTAACCATCACAATCAGCTAGAATAATAAATATATTAGTTGGAATAACAAATAGGGCATTTATTGGAACCTAACCCTCACAATCAGTTGGAATAATCAATATAACAATCGGTTCCTCCCCATGTCTCATACTCATAGGTTCATACCGATTAGTTAATACCCAAAAGTGGTGCGGTTGGGTCGAATACTGAAAATTCAAGAGATTTACCAATTTTCATGGGTACTTGTTTCAGCACTAATTGTAAGTCCTTCATGGTAGGGGCCTATTTCTTGTCACAACTGTTTAGCACCAGGCACATTGCTAGCACTATACAAATAGTAAATAATAATTGATTCAGTTATTCAATTACTTTCTTACTATTCATACTAGGGGTGGGAATTCCGGTTCTCCTGAGACAGTGCCGGTATTTGGGTGTATCAGCTTAATCCGATAAATCTGATATTTGCCTGTACTGGCACACCGGATTTTGAACATTGGCCACGGTACTGGATTTTTTTACATTGTGGCCATTGAAGTCAATAGCTGCAATGTAAAAAATCCAGTACCACAGCCAATGTTAAAAATCCGGTATGCCAATACTGGTAAATCCAGTACCAGGGAGATCCGATACTGGTACATCCGGTATCCAGTATTCTCCCTGGTGTCCCACTCCTATAAAGACTATTGCACATGTGCAGTAGCCAGAACAAGTATCTAAAAAGCCAAATACCAGAATTACCAAATATCTGAACAGCTGAACTACTAAAAAAGCAGGTCTGTGAATATCTGCTTCAGTTGCAGATATTATTAAGAAATCAGATAGCTATCCACACATGCAAAATCCACTATTTGTTTAAGAACTAATTAAAAGTATGTAATCAAATACCAATTATGGGATCCAATTGCCCAAAGCTTGGAGAAGGATTTAATTAGGGAAATCTTTTTATTTTTCAGATGGACTCATTATTAGACCAGATAATGACTGGAATGGACTCTCCTCCTCCCTCAATCTCTCTTCCACAGTGCTCTGAGTATGTACTGGGACCACATTGTTGCTGGGTTTTGTGCATTCCTTATGTAACACTCAGGATAAAAGAAATCTTTGAATTTTCCTCTTTGATCAGAAAGGCTGGCACACTACATGCCTAAAAGCTAATGTTAACTTGTGATAGGTTTCCCTTACTCCCCTTTCTCCAACAGTAGCTTTGTATTTGATCACAGATTTTGTGCTTCTTTTTAAGGGTCTTTTTGGGGACAAAGTAGGACTTAACCGAACTGGACTACCAACTGTCCTTTCCCAGGGATCAAAGACATTTCGGAACTCCGGTATAGAGGCCCCTTAGTAACTTCAAAAAAACCCTTTTAAAGAGTTCTAAGGTTACAAGCATTGAGTGCCTGGCAGATTTCGTATGCGTGCAGCCTTCTACCCTATTGAGAGATAATGGAGATGAATCGAAACATTTATAAATGTTTTGGTTCCTGTTGAACTCGGCCAATATGCTGAAGCAGCCAGAAACAACCAATGCCAACATCTTTATTCCTGGGTCTCCAAATAAGATGGGCTGCAAAATACTGTTGTCTGAATAGATTGCAATATCAACTTGTCAGGATGATATCTGAAAGGCAATAGCTTGGCCTGGACCTGTTTCAAGCCCCATGGAACAGTTTTATGCTCCTATTTCAGCAAGATTCATGTGATGAGTGGTCTGTGGGAATTGCTAGTATCAGAAGTTTCCTCATTAACATTCTCAAACATTCCCTTCAAAAGAAAAGACATTTCAAGACATGTGCCTTTCTCTTTGACTAGCATGTTTGGCCTGGTGGAAAGACTGCTATAATCAGTGCCAATTAAGTCTGTTTGGAAGTGTTTTAAATTATTTCTCCTGAAGTCATTTTAGCGAAATGACTAATTAAAACTAGGACAGGATGTCACCTGCTGGTAATGTTTACATTTTAAACTTTGTACTATCCAAAGGGATCCTCAGAATGGAACACCCAATTTCCCCCAATTTTTTGGATTCTTACAAATCCAGATCTAAAATGTATTTCAGACAGCTAACACCTCTCTTTAGAGAAGGAGTACAACTGGAAGCCGAGAGTCAGGTAAAGAAGATCCATTCCTCACCCATTTCTGACACAGCCCTGGAATAAAGTAACTGGGGGAGAAGGAGGCAGATGGAGAGCCATTACGTAGAACCCTTGGCTGTTTTTTTAGGACAGTTTCAACCAAAATCTAAAGAATTGTCCCATTATGCTTATGGCTTCTTTTCCTCACCCACCTCTCACTTTTCCTTTCTTCCCTTAAGTTATTATTCTCCAGTGGCGGTGAGTGATCAGAATTTCTGGTGTGGATGCGGAGTCATCCATAGTCAGACAGACAGCCTGGGTGCTGCTGAGACTGACTCAGAGTAGCCCTGTGTCATGTTCAACCTGTACTAGAGGGAAGATGCAAGGAGGGAGATAGCTCTTCTAAGCCTGCTGAGCACACCATCATCATACAGTTGTGGCCAACTGGCTTCTGCTTCCTGCACTGGTATTTGTGGTCATTTGTTTTAAATTAAGGATTTGGATCCATTGCAGATCTGTATCTGTAATTTTCAGATTTAAGTATGTATTATGGATCCATATTTAAATCACTAAAATAATATAAAATAATAAAAAAAACAACACCGCACATGCGTAATGTCATGTATCCTGTATATAGGCATATATATTTTGACCATCTGTGTTTCAATATATTGTAAATCAGAAATGGCCTCTCTGTATGATGAATTCCTAAAGAGCTGTCCTATAGTGACCTTTCTACTGAACTCTTGACCATATACTGGAATAGGAGATGTAATCAGCCTGTATACTGGAATAGGAGATGTAATCAGTCAGTCTGTTTCTTAAAGAAATCAACATTCACTGTTGACTCGAGTCAAGAGACGTGACTCCCAAGCAGGGCAGGAAAAGGCCTTGTTTGTTTGGAGTTTACTCATTGTTAAATCCTATTTTAGATGATAGTAACCTGTTTAGTATGTATCAACATGCTTCTTACTATGTACTCTGAGAAAGCCCTCCCTGTCAGCAGTTTTGACCTGACGTCATCTACCAATTGTCTTCTCAGCCTTTTTTCTCCATAAAGGGAGAGAGAAAAGTTGGATTTTTCAGAAACAGTTCCTTCCTTGGAGCTTTTCTCATATCCATAAGGCAGTATGGGACAAAGGACTGGGTAATATGAATGTATATTCTTTATGATGCATTGAGTCAACCATAGCAATAATACTTAGTTCATATGTTATATCTTATAGATGTTAAGATCTTTGAATTTGTAATAAGAGCTGTGCTTTGAACAGTAATGTCTTCTCAAACCATGTGTTTTTAACTGACACAGTTTCTCTTTTGTACTATGTCTTTATTTAAACTTAAGTAAATTATTGCTTCATATTTTTATAATATTCTTAGTCTCATGTCTCATTTATAAATAAATATTGTCTTTACAATACTAAGCTGAGCCAGCTGGCTTATTAGCATAGTATAAACTGAGTTTCCACATATTGGAAAAGAGCGCCCTATATCCAGACCAGATCATGTCAGGCCTGGACCACTAAGTGCAAATTCCCTTTGAGGAAACTGAGGCACAACACGACAGTAAGTGGCCGCCAGACCATTCTACACATTCACACCCGTTTCCATGGTCAATGCGAATGCGCAGACTGGCTGCCCTTTTCCAAAATGGTGGCAACACTGTTGACACTATTTTGGAAAAGGGTGCACATATGCAGAACAGTCCAGTGACCATTTTGCACATGTGCAGTAGGTTGTTTTTTTTTAAAAAAATAAAAAAAATGTTTTTTGTTTTCTGTAGTTTTCAAACTGAACTGCAACGGGTGTCTTGCCACTATTTCAGCTCAACATGGATTAATCTGTAATGGCCTGTTACAAGCAGTTACGGATTAATCAGAATCTGAACTGATCGCCCCTAGTTTTTGGTGCACAGCATTGAGTGGTCTCTAAGCCTGGGTAGCCTGGGATGGCAGGGTGCTACTTTATTTGAGTCTCATCCTCCCAGCTCATGCATTGTTCTACAGTTTGTGAGCAGGGGCTAATGAAGCAGAAATTTCTGCAGGGGATAGGCTGTATTCCATTAGTGTCTGTTCAAGAGCCATCTATGCTAATTTTTTTCTTTCACTTTCAGTGTTATTGTTATTTGTCTTCATTCTCCCTCCACATCGCCTCTCCTCAAGTTCCAATTAACTTCCTCTTTTTCCCCATGTTCTCCCCCAGTCGCCATCAATCTCTTCCCATCAAAGGTCCTGTGTAAATGAGCAAAGCAGTTTCACACTAAAACAGCTCAGTTTCACACTGAGCTGCCGTTGACAGGTCTTACAATTTCATCAGAAGGAGAGAAGATTTAGGCTAAGGCACATGTCAACCAGGAGAGCATTCCACAGCGATGGCACAGCCACCAAGAACACCCTCCTGTCCATCCGAATTTGCCAACAGCATGGGACTTCCAGGAGAGCACCCCCAGACGACTGCAGGGGCTGACCAGGGGTCCAGGGGGCAAGGCGATCTCTCAAATAAGTAGGACCTAGACCGTGAAGGGCTTTAAAGGTCAACACCAGCATGTTGAAACAGGCCCAGAAGACAAAAGACAGCCAGTTCCGCGCTTGGAGCACTGGTGTTATGTGTTCCCTATGGCCTGTCCCCGTAAGGAGATGGGCTGCCACATTCTGCCCCACATAGAGTGCATTGCAATAGTCTAGCCTGGAGGTGACGAACACATGGATGATAGTGGCGAGAATGGAATCTGAGACATATGGGCGGAGCCTCTTCACCAGATGTAGTTGGTGAAAGGTGTCCCTGGCCACAGTCAACACCTGGAGATGCAGATGCAGATGCAGCTGGGAATCCAGGAGCACCCCCAGGCTCCATAAAGATGGACCCAAAGAAGGATGAACACCTCCAACAATGGGGGGGGGGGGAACCTCCTCACTCAGATCACCAGTCCCACCAACTAACATCACCTCTGTCTTATTGGGATTGAGCTTCAGTCGGCTCAACCTCCTCTAATCCCCCACAACTGCCAAGCACTGAGACAGCAAGGAGACAACATAATAAGTCAGACCAATGGCCTGTCTAGTCCAGCAGACCAGCATACTGTCTCCGACAGTGACCAGCTTCAGCTGCTTCACAGAAGTGCACAACAGGTCATAATGGAGTGATCAATTTCCTGCTGTTCACTCCCAGCATCTGACAACAAGAGGTCTTCTTGTTCCCTGACAAGCTTGAATAATAGCTATTTATGGACCTAGCCTCTAATATTTATTTATTTATTTATTTGCATTTTTTAGCATCCCCCCCCCCCCCTCATGCCTACGACATCTCGGGGAGGCTTACAAAAAGAATAAAATACACAACACTAAAATTGAATAAAAGGCATACAAAAACTCCAACAATAATTAAGAATGTATTCCCCAACTACCCCACCCTCCCACCCTCCCCTCCAAAGGCCTGGGCGAACAGCCAGGTTTTGCAAACTCGACAGAAAGCCAGCAATCTTGGGGCCAGATGAACTTCCTCTGGGAGGGAGTTCCAAAGTCATGGCACAGCCACTGAGAATGCCCTCTCCATGGTGGCCCCCCGTTTTACATGGGGGACCTCCAGAAAGGTGCCCCCGGTGGACCGAAGGGGTCGCTGTGAGACGCGGAGGGTGAGGCAGTCCCTGAGATATGAGGGGCCCAGACCATGTACGGCTTTGTAAGCCAAAACCAACACCTTGAATCTGACTCGGCTCGCTGTCAGTAGCCAGTGCAAAGCATGGAGCACGGGAGTAATATACTCCCTTCGACCCAACCCTGTCAGGAGATGAACCGCCACGCCCTGCACTATCTGCAGTCTCCAAACCAGCATCAAGGGAAGCCCCACATAGAGCGTGTTGCAGTAGTCTAGCCTCGAGGTGCTAGACTTCATTCATGAAGGCATGAATGAGGGTGGTCAGGTCGGGCCTGGAGATGTATGGGCGCAGCCTTCACACCAGATACAACTGGCAGAAAGCGGCTTTAGCCATTGCCTCCACCTGTTGATCCAGGTGCAGTTCTGAATTCAACAGCACCCCCAGACTCCGAACCTGCTGGGCTACCAGAGGGCGGACACCCTCTACAAGAACAAGGGGAGTCAATACCTCCGTCACCCTACCCACCATCATCACCTCCGACGTATCGAGATTCAGCTTCAGTCTGCTCTGCCACATCCTATCTGCCACAGCCTCCAAACACTGGGAGAGTACTGAGACGGCAGGACCTGGGGCGGTTGTAAAAGATAGGTACAGCTGAGTATAATTAGCATATTGGTGACAGTGCAACCCGAACCCCCTCACGATCTCCCCCCAAGGGCTGCATATACACATTAAGCAATAATGGAGACAAGATGGAACCTTGGGGAATGCCACAATTCAGGGCCCAGGGGCTAGATGTTTCAGCCCCCAGCACTACCCGCTGGCTTCTCCCTGAGAGGAATGAGTGGAACCACAGAAAGACAGTCCCATCCAGACTGCCCAGGGCTCGCAAATGTCTCAACAGCAGCCCATGGTCCACTGTATCAAAAGCGGCCGAGAGATCTAGCAGGACCAAAAATGTTGAGCGTCCTGCATCCATCTCCCGGCGGAGATCGTCCACCAAGGCCACCAATGCTGTCTCTGTAACATAGCCGGGGTGGAACCCAGATTGAAAAGGGTCAAGGAAACAGATGTCATCCAGATGTGCCTGGAGCGACAGTGCCACCGCCCATTCAATAATCTTCCCTAAAAAGGAAAGATTAGAGACAGGTCGGTAACTGGCGAGTGCGTCCACATCCAAGGATGGCTTCTTCAGCAGGGGGCTCACCACAGCCTCCTTGAGACTGGGTGGCAATCTCCACTGCCGACGTGATGCACTGATTACCTTCGCCAGCCCCGACCCCAAGGTCTCCCTGGAGGGTTTCACCATCACCAACCAGGACAGGCATGGATTGTTGGAAATACATTCCTTTGGTTGCATCCCCCCTAAGCACCTCATCCTGTTTGTTTGCTAGAAACACCAGGAGTAGACAGACAGATCAGGGAACCCTTCCCCCATCC